>OW203722.1:13786795-14386795 GCA_934045075.1 Yponomeuta sedellus | reverse complement strand
TATTTGTAGGTCGGAGTCCTCGATTTCACAGCTTATACCCGTGGGCTCTGTCCACTCCAACGGTTGGGTCTATTGTACATCGAGAGAGACCCTCGTTTCAATGCTTGTTTGATTTTCGTAATCCCTTTTTCATTAAGCCTTACATTTTGCAAATCCAATACAAACCTTCGTCCGTGTCGTCAGGCGTGTCGCGTCGCTTCGAGTAGGGCGGCGTACCAAATACTACGCTCCGCGCAGCATCAATCATCGACTTTATAAGAGCAAGGTGATAAACTAAGCGGCTGTTTTATCGTGGTTCCATTTTTTTTTTTTCGTTATTTCCATGGACTCCATGAGGCATAACTATTTCTATCGTTCCATCATTGAACATGCTTCGATTCAAGAGAACTAGTCAAAACTATAGTAAATAGTGTAACTCATGAAATTCAAAGGCAAAATCGATTCAAGAGAACTAGTCAAAACTATAGTAAATAGTGAAACTCATGAAATTCAAAGGCAAAATTTATTAAATGGTCCAACGTATACTCAATGAACGGACCGTTTTCAGTGTTAAATTTTGCATAACATACGTATAGTACAATATTTACAGTTAGAAAAATTAAGTGAACACTGAGGGCGGTTAGTTAGTCGCAAGGAAAGCTAATGCGGCGGCGACGGCGAGTGTGGAGAATATAGGGTCGCGCGCGCGGCCGGCGCCGGCGGCGGCGCGAGCGCGCGCGCTGCCGCCCGCCTCCCCGCGGCACGCGCCGCCTGCCACGCTAGCCAGCGAACGGCCGCGGACCTTCAGCGGTGAGATGCAGTAGTTCTCAGTAGCGAAATCCTGCGTCAACGCGAGTGGATTGGCCAGTGGGTCGCGACCGCACTCGCAAGGCAGGTGGTTCCCGCTGATAACGATATCATCCACCTCCAGTATCACCGACTCGGGTGTCTCTAACATATGGTTTCCGGTCAGTCTGAAGATACGAACACTATTATTCTGCACGAGAGAGAGTTCCTCAACTCTGTCTATTTTGTTGTTGCACATTTCTAGCTGGTCAACTCGCTGAAGACCGTCGAAAGCGCCGACTCGCACTACTCCGAGATCCGAGTCCCGAAGCGCTAGACGGCCCACGCGCACGAGGCCATGGAACGTGTCCGCTTGAAGTGCAGGGAGATCCATGTATGCCAATTCTAGCACTCCGACACCCTCCAGTCCGGCAAATGCCATCGGCTCTATAAGCCGAATCCCAGATGGAAGCTCAATCTGATTAACGTCGCTCAAACCGGAAAACGCGTGAGTTAGAATTCTCCTAATCGGATTGTTACGCAGCGATATCAGACGAAGAAAATTGGTGCCAGCAAAAGCATAGCCCTCTATCTGTGCTATTCTGTTGTGACTGAGCACGATGGTGGTGATGTTCTGTAGAGCCGCGAAAGCGAATGCGTCGACAGTAGCGAGCGGTGTGTGTTGGATGTAAAGTTCACGTAGACGTGGCAAGCCTCGGAACGCAAACGGTCTAATGCGCGTGAGGTTGCACGCATCTAAAGAGAGTCGCCGCAGCTGCCGGAGATGCGCAAAGGCGTCCGAACGCAACACGCGGAGATCGGCTCGGGAGAGAGACAACTGAGTCACTGTCGGGCTCAGGGCTGACGGCACACCACGCAGTGTCGCGCTGTTGCACACCACCTGCGTACAAAATTAAGAGTTGTAATATCTACATTAGCTTTTATCAATAAAATCCGGCTACGTCCAGCAGTGGACTACATAATATAGCCTGAAGAAGAAGAAAATCCACGACATAAGTCCTCTTCAGGATTAATTATCCAATACCAGATTAATAGTAAACAGCGACTTAAGCGCAAACAGCTCATCGACATTGTCACGCTACAGTTTCTTTGGCTTCCATTATTTTTGTATAACAAGCGGATGTGTATTGACCATTGTCATGGCTCGTGCGGATAAAATTAATCCCTTCCAAATATCCCCTGTGAGCCGACAGGCGCACGGTTATAATAATCGAATGCTGTACTCCGCATAGAAGTTGTGCAAATAACAGGCGCACGAACAATGTGACGTTATATGTGACGATGATATAAATGTTTTTGGTACTGTGAAAGCTCCGTGATTAACTAGGATATTTCAATTCTTCTGTGTTTGCTTTCCGAGCTAGTTTCACAAATTGGAGTTGAACATATGTGGGAAGCCAACAATAATCTCAGACACGCTTCACCAGCAAATGGTTGTAAGTTGAATCTTTAGATAAATATAACACTCATAAAGACAATTTCGTTCATGACACCACTGATCTCAAAATTAATTATGCATGGAGCTAAGTAACCGATACGAATATTGTGATGGACAGCGATAGATAGATCTATTGATAACTTAATTCTTGGCTTATGTGATTTTAGCTTTATTTTTTGGCCTTATCTTTTCATGATGGCTGACTAACGCTGTAGAGAAACTATATCGGTCTGTCACTTTGATGCATGCACTACGAGCTTGCAACACTGCGCATACCTAGGCTTTCAGATTATTGTTTAATGAAGACTGTATTATAATACACTATTATATTTTATCCTACATAACTTTGCACTTGGAATTCATACTTACTTTCACTCTCTAATAGAAGGCATGTGACTATGGTTGCTAAGCGTATTGAAATACATGAAACTAGATACTATTGAAGATATCTGTATTACAGTGAGATGGATCGTCTTTGTTTGGGTTCATGCCTGAAGGGCACCAACGTGGCTCTATTACTATGCCAACGCCGTCTGTTTTTCTGTCAGATCGTATGACTAGGTAGGTATATCTTAAGTGGCATTTTTTGTGGTTATTTTGCGAGTGCAATGAATGCAAGAAAGGTTTGTTGAAAGAGAATGCTTCTTGCATCAAGCACTCCCCTATAAATTTACATAATTATGTTAATAGTGCAATAAAGAATTAAAATAATTAAATGCATTATGACTTAGAATTAACAAAGCCTATTTTGGAATTCTTTTTTTGGACAATAAAGACCGTGCATTAAAATGTTCTCTATCTATTCGTAGGGGTTACAGGGTTAAAATTTATTCTATTACATGTATATTTAAATATGTACCTAATTTTTTATGTAGCGTAGTCACGCGTAGCCTACATTCCCACTGTCCCACTGCAGGGTACAGCCCTTCTCTCAGATAAACTACGGGATTAATTACTATGCATGCCCACTGCGGATTTAGAATTTCAAGCGCTGAGTTATGTGAATACCTATACCACAGGGTATTTTATTATTTTTTTTACTTGTGGAGATGGATTAGAGTGGATTTCATAAAATGATCTTCCCTCATTCTGGAGAGTTAACTTCACTTAACCACCAATAAAGGTCAGAGCGCTGGGCGAGTCAAAACTCCAGCGAGTGTAAGTTTTTTGACCAATACACTTTGTACACTTACATAAATAAAATAAATACTACACTTACTCAAGTATTATCTACCTCGGCAGAGAGACTAGATGCGAATCGAAACTGAATTAAATCACAATAAGGAGAAGTGATCACTACCAATGTTGGATATGATCACTAATATTCATACCGCATTTGACATCCAATCTGTTTTTACATGATTCAATCCGAGTAAGCGATGCGGATTGAAAAACCGAAATTAACGAAAATTCGGATTTCGAAGAATGAGACAGAATGAAGCATTAAGACGTTTTACCTGTGACTGAGATAGGCAGATGCACTCGGAGGGACATGGTGGAGACAGTGGCGGTGTCATGAGCTGCGCGCCGCCCGCGCCGCAGACCGCGCCCCACGCCGCCGCCCACAGCACCCATCGCAGCGAACAGAGCCTGCGACAAGGAAACGGGAATGGACAACTTCTTCTTCTTCTTCAGGCTATATTAGTCCACTGCTGGACATAGTCCGCCCCTAATGAGCGCAAGGTTGTGCCATCATTGGGGGGTAGTGCCCATAATCCCCACGCGGGGCATGCGGGTTGGGGATCGCAGTTTGGTGGAATTGTACTGCACGGGGCGCTGCGGCCCACCCCCCGGTTTGCATCCGTTAGTCGCCTTTTACAACACCCGCGGGAAGAATATGGGTTGGTGTTGGTGCTATGAATAAACAACATGCAGAAATAATTTTCATATTGGCAGAGATAGATAGATAGATTGAGATAGAGAACACTTTATCTATAATATAAAAATTTATCGCTGAATGTGTTGGTAAGCGCAAATCTCGAGAGCAGCTGAACCGATTTTGATGATTCTTTTTTTAGAATATTCCTTGAAGTACGAGGATGGCTCTTACGGAGAGAAAAAAATAATAAATAAAGAATCGACTGTTCGCGGACTGTGAGGCGGTACTAAGTTCGCTGGGTCAGCTAGTTATAGGTACATAAAAATTGAAATTACACAGATATTTCTTAATATAAAAGTACAGACGGCGGCCTTATTACTAAAAGTGATTTCTTTCACACAACCTTCGGATGGACTAGACTAATTCATTAGAGAAGAAAGTAAACGAACAAACAAAACATAAAAAAATATAATTTCAGACGTATGTAAATACATACCTAAATAACAGTTTGGTTATACACAGACATTTCGAATAAAGATTTACGAAAGAAATATATCGAGTGAATGTGGGTGGAGAGTGAGGAGGCCGCTAGCGGACATACTTCTAATGAACTAAGAATTAGTCTAAAGAGGAATGAATGTTGATAAAGCGCACGATATCTGTCAGGATAGTAGCAAGTGGCAGACTCTGTTCTCGGCCACCGCTCCGAGAAGCCTGTTTTTTATTCCTTCGTGATGTGATTTTTATCCGTCGGCATTCAGCCGCTCGGATTGGGGTTATGGAGTCGTGGTAGCGCAGCGGTAGAATGCCGGCCTCACATTCCGAAGGCCGTGCGTTTGAATACCGGTATGTATTTTACAATGACTTTGTTTCTAAGTTAGGTAAGTTTTAAAATTGTAGTATCAATACCACTGGTTTATTATGAAGGAAAACATCGTGAGGAAATTGAGTGTCTGAGATATTCATTTTCCGCAGCGCTTGAAATATACTACGAAGTCAGGGGTTCTGGAACAATTTTGTTTGTCGGACGATGTTGATGATTCAATTTTAAAATCCGTTATCGGTCGTTCGGAATTCAAAATGGCGGCGCTAATATGAATGCCCAAAAATAGACCATTTTTAAAAACGTTCGCATCGAACTGTGACGGGGAGTCGCTGGATGCGGACGGCATAAGACCGTCAAGCTTGGAAAACCATGAGGGAGGCCTACGTCAGTGGGCGTCAAATGGCTGATGATGATGAAAGGCGACCGCGGCAACAGAGCGAGTGCGCCGTTGTTTACGTTAAAATATCAGGATTTAATCAAAAGACGCCTGATTTAGGACTGGAACCAGCACAGTATGTTCTCTGTAGAGTTCGTCAAAGGTACTAATGCAATCTGGCTACAAAGTAGAAGTTTAATTTACCGGTGTTCTTGTGACTTAGCACCTTAAACTTACTTGACCGCTTTAATTTTTTATAAAATCAACCGTCGGTTACGCAGTCACTTACTATAGGCCACTCAACAACCACGTCACGCATGCCGCACAGAATGAACCAATCACATATTGATTAACTCTGCAGCTCATGAAAACACGCTTAAGGTAAAAATACCAATAATTAAAGAAATAATAAAACATCATACAGCCGTGGCAAAGTGGCCGGGTCGGTGGAATAGTATCTACAGTTCTCAATAATTTTCTACCAAACCTATTTTTTTAGATTTAAGATTTGTGGAGAGCACGTCGCGCCAGCTGGTTCGTGGCGCTCGTGTTTTCATTTATACCTAGAACCTTGAAACAAAATCCTTAATACGTGCCTGATAGCAACTGTACTGAGCTGTCTAGATTAATTTCATAATTGTTTTGCAGTATTGCGGCTGCGGTAGTTACTTTGTGAGTTTGTGATGTTTTAGATTAGATTGTTCCGATACAATTCCGGGCAAAGTGTTTTATCAAAGTCTATGGTTCTAAAAAAACATTTTTAGGGTTCCGTACCTCAAAAGGAAAAAACGGAACCCTTATAGGATCACTTTGTTGTCCGTCTGTCCGTCCGTCCGTCCGTCTGTCAAGACCCTTTTTCTCAGGAACGCGTGGAGGTATGAAGCTGAAATTTATATCAATTACTCAGGTCTACTGTCCCTTGAAGCTGTGAAAAAATCAAACTTCTAAGCCAACGCAATCAAAAGATACAGCCGTTTATGCCGCAAATTTTCGACACTTGCAAGGGAATCAAAACCTACAGGGTGCTTCCCGTGAACTCAGAATCTTGAAATTTGGTACGAAGCAACGTCTTATAGCATAGATAAAGGAAAAATTACGAAAACCATAAATTTTTAGTTACATCTCATAATATATATATTTTTAATAATTTTAAACTTACTACCCATTTCCTCATAAACGCGTAGAGGTATTAAATTGAAATTCATACCAAATACTCAGGTCTATAATACAGGTTTGTACGGAACCCTCGGTGCGCGAGTCTGACTCGCACTTGGCCGGTTTTACATATTAATACCAATGTGGTGTAAAAATGAACACTAAAAGTCATAGTTTTAAATAATAATGGCTCTTTTATTAACAGTTTGATCTCCATTTGAAATACCAGTTCCCAGTTTTCCTAAAATAGACTATAGAGAGGATGACTAGTATTGTCCTCCCTAGACCGCGTAATATTATTAAGGAAAAAACACACCAACGCAGGCGGGGTGGTGGTGGCTGTCCATATAATACTACTGCAGTAAGTGACGTATGTATGGTGTACTCACGTGGTGATTTAGCCCACGCTGTCTCTTTCTCTCTCTGAGAGAAGGTCTGTGGTCTACAGTGGAGTGTATATAGGCTTACTTATACCCCTATATACCAGGCCACTCAGAAAGTTTTTCGAAAAAAAGTTTTTATTGAAATCACTTGTAATTGTTTTGAAAACGTGGATTATTTAAAAGTAAAAATACTACTGTTCGATTTTCAAATTTCCCTCCCCATTTTTTTGAGAGCCAATTCAAATTTTCTTGTCTCATTAAAAAATGAGACAAGAAACTGTGGCCTCATAAAACCGAGCAGGTATGGGAAGAGTCTTTGATAAAGGGTCAAACTTAAGCCGGTCGGGGTTGACTTTGTGATCGCGTTCAAAATGTTTTTTAGTCAAGCCATTAAAGTTAGTTTCGTCTTATTTAGTGATTATATTTTACAGCTTTTGATGATAAGTACAAATCCAGATATATTATTGCTACAATCAAAACTTCTAAACTTGTATTTTTTATTGCAACAGTAACTCTGTGTTTGTTACCTTCTCGCTACGCGTAAACTGATATTATTATTTATATTGATATTATTTATTATATAACATAACATTTACATAAAGGCACATAGATTGCGGCTGGCACCACACTAGGATAGCCTGTGTTGTGGGAACCAGAAACAGCGACATCACAAACATGTAAACATCCAAGACCTGGGTTTTTTTTTATTCCCAGCCAGGGTTCGGACCCGGGACCTCTTGCATGGTAGGCAGATGCGTTACCGCTGCTCCGCAGAGGTTGTTATATAAATGTAGATTGTATCCTGATAAAGGAAATATGTTACGTCCTATCCTAATCCGTGATATTTAAAGTACCTACCCATATTCCATATCTAATAAATCTTGGTATACACACTAAGCCAGTTATTCAAACAACGTTTTGACAAATTATCTTGTCCTACATTGGCTAAGGCCATGCTGTTAACTTTATGGTGATCGCTGTAAACAACAGACGTCACTTCCACCGACCTTTTTTTTTACAATTACGTTTATCTTTCAACTGATATTTAGCAAACAAATGTTGACACCAATTTGTCTGGAAGTCTAGAAAATAGGCGTATGCCATAGATTAATCAGAACAAAGTATTTCACTCAATATTTCAAAATCTCTAAATCGAACTCGTAGCGAATAAGATGATAGAGAAATAATTCTGTAGTTCTCTATTTTCGAACTCTTTAGTAATATTGTAAGATATTCGCACATATTCGAATTATCAAAAGATCCTACAACGTATATAAAACTCGTACCTCACGAAATAGTGGAACGTGGAGCTGGCAGCAAAAACACTAGGAACTCCGATAAAATAGCGTAAAATATTAATAACTCTTCTGTCTAGCCACTTCCATTTATCTTATTGTTAATACTTTAGAATAATCCGTGGAGATAATTAAAAGTGGATTTACTTAGTTCAAAGCCGGAAAAGTGTTTTAGCAATTTATTTGTAGAAAACGCTGAGTTGGACCAGCCTTTGTAAAACTTTGTATTGTAATTTTGTAACACATTGTTGTAGACTAGGTAGAACTAGGTTCTGTAGAGTTTTCGATTTTTTTAAGTAAAAATGAGAATTTATTTGTTTACTTTAGTGTATTGCAGCATGGTAACAGAAAAAAACAATGATGTATTTTATATCAAATAAAAAATTAGGAAAACTAAACAGATACAAGAGGCTTTGCTAATATGTAAATTTTTCCAACATTTAATAATAGTGGAAACTTTATCAAAATGGTGTAGGTATCTTAGAGAACGCTTTAATCCGCGTAAAAAAGTAATAAAATGTATGTCAATTTACCTTACTCTAGAGACAGGGCCCATGCGCGGGCGCAGGCGGCGCAGACCGCCCGCCTCGCGCCCTCACCTCCACGACCTCATGGCAATACTGCAACCTGTCAAATTACATATTATACATATTAATTTACAATAGTCATTAATATAAAAGATGTTGAATTTAAACCCAACCAAATATTTTAAAATAATTAGAGTAAATTTAAGTATCAAATAGAAATGTCAAAATGTTCAAAAGCGTAGAGTTGACAGCCCGTCAATCCTTACATTTCGGTCTTAGGCTATTCTTAACGCAAAGACAGAGTTGAATTTAGATTTTAAGCGTAAATGTCCATATGCTAATAACATAAATTGCGTTATTATTTCCATAATATTTGTGAGCGGTTAGCCACTCTAAGCTCGACTCAAGCATTTTAGCATACCTTGACTATATGCGTCCCGCTAAAATTAAGTTACCCTTGTCTTTAAATAGTCTTAACAGCTGTCGCGTAAAACGAAACGTCAGTAATACCACAACGTTTGCTCTTCGTGTTTTGTCGAGGTCCATATTTTATCGTATTTCAAGGCTTGCATAAATCTTATGCAATTTGTTAAGTACCAATGTTGGAGCCTCTGGAAAATCATTGACCTACATAGAATAATGTCCATTATCCGTTAAATATATGGCATTTAATATCATCAGACGCCGCCACTAAAAAGCATAAAAAACTACATAAACAGGTACAAATTAAATACAAAAATGGACGATTAGAATTTTTTTTAAGGCGGTACAAGCAAGGAACTTGTCCTCTGTCTTTAATTGCGCAAGAGTTGTCCTAAACCATAAACACTAACTGACATGTCTCATAAATGATATTACTATTTTAGAAGTGGCCATATAGAGCTACGGTTTCTAAACTTTTAAGGCTATGGTACTCTAAATCTGTTTTAATTTACGAAAAAAAGTTGTGAAATTCCAGATGTCACTTCACTTCACAAGCTTCTGAAGGTACCGCCACTACAATATTTGTAGGTAAAGAATAATTCAATAGTTACTTAGCCCCGGTTTCTGGTACACTAAGTTAATCTACTGTTTATCAGCTGTCATTTTCCAAAGTGCATACAAAAAAAACATTTGATAGTTGTTAACAGTAGATTAACAGATTGTTATTGTACGGGGAACTAGGGGTTAGTGACACTGCGATTTGAGGAATCGCGGCGGCCAAATAGGTAGGCAAATATTTCTTTTGTATAATCTATAATCTGGGATTCCCAATGACTTCAATGGACTCTTGAGTTCCATATAACCCACTTTAATAATCACTGCTGTAAAGTACGCTCATGCCAAAAAAAATATTTAGCGACCTACTCGTAATTGGCCTCCGTACATTTGTTCAAAAAACCTTAATATGGGGGCATTTCCGCTTTGGGGTTTTCTTGCCTGGTTACCATAGCACAGGGTATTCATGTTTGGGGCAATAGTCCGCTCTATCCGGTTAACTATTTTATCGACTCCGAAGTGTTAAAATATGATTGTATCTGTCAATTCGGTATAGGTTATATCGGATAACCGCAAACGGTGGAGGACTTACGTAGCAGCGCCCAATGCGTCAAATGCGTCAAATGAATGTAAAAAATCTACTAAATACAAGTGGCCCCTCTCAACCAAATAGATTCGTCTACAAGTTGTTATTGAAATAAAGCAAACCCTCAAAACCATTCCTTCAGTATCAATAAATCAAACCACTTTCTATAAACAAAAGTTTACAATGGTATGGTATCAATACTTTCTATGTCTCCACTGCTGGGGCACGGGGCTCTTCCTGCACTGCAGGATGGTTAGGCCACACTCCTCCTCGAGGCAGGGCTACCTAAGTCCTGGTTGGTGGAGGATTGTAAGACAGTAGCGGACCTTACTGTTAGAGTTACCAAGTCGCCCATAAAGCCTCTGACATGGAATAACGACTGCCAGTACATGACAGCCGGCACCAACGGCTTAACGTGCCTGCGAAGCACGGAAGCGCTCTGAAAATTGCCACTAGCAGTCACGGCATGGTCACCCATCCAACACCTGACCGCTCCTGTCGTTGTTTAACCTTTGTAATTGATTTCAATCACTCGGCTCCACTAGGCCACGAGCGCTTCTTTACAAATTCTCAATGCATTTTTAATACAATATTATAACTTGAATAAAAAATATAACTGAGATTTAATACCTATTTTGTTAATTGGAAGCGATTCTCGAGAAATTATTTTTAGGCTTTGCGTTATTTTAAAAACACATTGTTTAATAGTGAATGTAATAAATAGTTTATGGAGATTCCAATGTATCCTGTACCAAAGTTATTGTTGGTGTTTGGCACGAAGAATAGCTTAAAGTAACGTCAGATACGACAGGTGAATAACGTAAGCATTATGTTTGATAGTCAACAATCACTCCAAAAAACTACATTTAACTAAGAAAATTAAGAAATAACAATTATAACAATAAAAAAAATCACAAATTTCAACATATTAAAATAAGATTAATTCACAAAAAGTTTCGTCAGAACTAAAAATAGAAAATTTAAACAAAACATTCAAAGAAAAACAAAAAAAAACACTAAGAGAATAAGCCGCCCCGGGACACATCTGACCCAAAGGTGCCCACTACGCTGGCGGCGTTACCTCGCTGCACTGCAAGGGAAATTCTTTGCATAAGATATGCCCCAGAGCGGCAGTCATAGCCACGATCCCTCAAGCGACGTCCTATTTCCCTCACAAACGCCTTCCCCTGCACTCCCCAGACTCCAGTTGTCTCTATCGCTAGAGGCACAAAAATGTACTGGCCCAAAAGCGCAGAATACTTTTGGACCTTCAACCTAGCAGCCTCTTCTGCCGCCGCGCCCGGAGTCGACGCGGTAGACGCTAAGTGAGAAGGGGCAAAAGTGCAGACACACGTAGCGTCCCAAAGCAAGGAGCGCCCCTTCTCCCACGGTATCATTGTCAAGCCATCCGGACGTTTTCCATCTGAACGACAAAGACCTGGAGGCTCCAGAACGCAAGGAATATTTGCTGTTACGAGAGCCCGCCTAACAATTTCGTTTATAGAGAAATGCCTAGAAAACCTGCCCGCACTACGCACACAATGCAGACCATGGCGACCCCTAGAGTCTACAACTGCGCCACACACACAATAATGCGGCTGGCAAATGTCACATCCAAGGCGCAATGCAACAGCCACACGCAATGAATCGTTGTCCAAAAACGTTCCTAGAGGTGGAGAAGGCAAGGCGTGGAGCCAAAGACCAGATTCAGGCTGAGATACAGCGCGCAAACGTGCCAGCTCCACCCCCGAACATCCGGCCAACAACTCATCAAGCGCGAGTCTGCACGCAATCTCGTCCCAATTGCGCTGGAGTTTTGGGTGATCAGGCGGATCACTACCAGGACACTGAACTCGCCATAACCCTAAGGCCTCCTCCGCGAAGGGAATGCAAAAACCGTCACCATGAAAACTCAAAATAAGAGTGACAAGGTCTAGCACTCCATGCGACGAAGACAGGAAGGCCGGGAGCTCAGTGTCCTGCAACCGACGAATGCCTAGCCCACCGTGCCTGATAGGCAAAGCCGCCTGGCGCCACTGGGTTGGAGTCATACCTACATTAAGAATCGACTCCAATACGTCCTTCAACACGGTATCATACTCAGCACTTTCCTCTCTACAAAGCCATACCGGAGCAGTACGCAGCGAGTATGTGAGCCTAGGAATAGACAAGCAACTCCTTAGGATGGTTAAAGCCACGTGAGCAGGGAGCCGTCTTAAGTGCTCCTTAGATGCCAAAAGAGCCCTTGACCTCACAGACAGTGCACCCGGTATGCCCTCAGGGAAGATAGGTGCTCCCAAAAGAGTAAAATTGGCCTTATCCTGAATGCGTAAGCCTGGGACCACAGAATGAACTTCCGATAAGACCTCTTGTGATATCTGACCAGAACAGGGAAAAAGTTCGCATTTCTGAGAGTTTACCTGAAGACCCAAACCCGACAAGCCCTCGACAAGTGCCTTCAAGTCCCGAACCACGATATCCGGGTCGCCTCCGATGGTGCCGTCATCCAAATATCAAACGTTCAGTGATGATTGCATGGTAGATATTACACTCTGAATTGCCAGACTAAATAACAAAGGGCCCAATGGATCACCCTGCTGTGCCCCCACCTGAGACTCCACCAATGCATCGCCAAAAAACAAATTACTAGGTTTAGAATAACATTGATGGAGAAACATTGATGGAGAAACGGGTACAACGCAGGGACTTTCTCTTTTATCACCGACAACATGGAGTCCCGCTCAAGAGAATTGAATGCGTTGTGAAGGTCCACCTTCACAATGATATCCGCCGCATCAGCTTTGGAGAAGGCAAACGCCCTAGTGGCATGGATAGCTGCCTCGCAGCCCAAAGGCACACCAAAACCCAATTGACGCGGCTGCAAAAATGATGCCATCTCCCCCTTGACAGCGCGGCATCCCAGTTTTGCTACTAAGCGCCTAATCACACTGCCTATGGCAATAGGCCGAATTCCCCCATCCTTTTTTTTAAGGGCACACAAGGAAGCTCCATACACAAATGGGCAAACCTCTCTGTTGACCATACCTTTTAGCATAAAATTAGCTAAGCTGCATATTGAAGCTAAGAGTTTTACTCCATTATCACCCGCCGCTGCCGACGTCAACTCTTTAAGATGTTCTGGGCGCAGCCCATCCAACCCCGCTGCAGAGCCATTGTAAAAAGACGGGATAGCTTCAGAAACGTCTGACACTTCCACAGAAAGGAACTCGTCTGAGGAAACGGGCTCTGGAGAGAAATTCAAAGGCCGACCCGGAGAAGGGTGTTTTTGACGTAAGGCTTGTAACGTCTCGTCACTGACATCAGCCACACAGCAGTCGGACAATAAAATCCGAACCGCACCGCCTAAGTCGCCATCGTAAACTTTCGATTCCACGGCTCTATAAAAAGAGCGACGACTGAACGCCTCTCTACAAGTCGGCGAATCTGAAGCGACAATGCCCAGGGAGTCTTGAGAGAAGGCATTGTTTATGTTTTCCTTCACTTTAGACGTAAGTGACTGGCTCCGATTGTCGGAAGAAGGAACCCTTAAACATGTGTATGAAAAAGATAAAAGGGCAAACCAGTCCTCAGTGGAGTTATCCCGAACACAGTTGTCGATTAACTGAGACAATTTCCCCGCAGCCAGACTTCTTGCACCTTTTGGAACATGTTTTAGAACACGAACGTTTTCCCTCAAAATTGGTAAGCGACTAAGAGTGGAATGTGCTCCAACATCGTCAGGAGTTGCCTGCGACTGATGCGCAAGCAGACCTCTATGCACCCGACTTATATGCACATTCAAGCCTCGGGGAACGACGAATTGCCTTGAGGAACCGGGACAATGAGGACAACAAGACAAAGATGCCATCAAGCACTTAAAACTAGAACAATCTGGATACAAAATGTAGCCGAAAAGCAATGCATTATATATAAATAAAACAAATCGTGTCAAATAAATAAAAATTCACATCAAATGGTTGATATTAATAAAATCATTAAAAATTCCGTAAAAACAAAAGCAGTTATTATTTAAAAAGACAGAATGCCTAAATTTAAATTGTAAAAATGCATAAGCTATTTTTTATTAAAAAGCACAGAGCCTGGTCAAAATGCGTAAAAGCACAACTGCATTTAAGCAACAATTACACAAAAAAATAAAAAATAAATAAACCAAGTCAAGCCAACCAGCAAACTTCCACCGCAGCACAGGGCTCAATAAAGTACACAAGCCGCGCCAACCGTCTCCCAAAAGCGACGGTTCACAGTAAAAGCTTAGCCACCAAACTCCGCAAAAGCTTCAATCTCTTGGACATTCAACCGTGGTACTGCGTCGAAAGAAACGCAACTGCCAAAACAACTCGATGACAGGCCAGTGACAGCGCGCCTCTGCCTATGATTGGTCGTATTATGACATTGTCAACGAGTTTTGACGTTTTGTATCGCCTTCTCTTTCCAACCCCAAACCGTTACTGTTTGTTATTGCGGGTCAACACTGTTTATTTACAAGAATAACTCACGAACTATAACAATCCGTTGGAGTAAACTGGGTGTTACTGGTAGCTCACGTAGCAAGGTATCACTCAATACACCTTGAACACAACTCAAGCAGCGTTTACTAATTAAAATAAAATGAAATGTGGTAGTGACTTTAAAACAGTGTTCGCCGCACAAACACCACGTTCCGTCTCCAAAAAATCTACTAGGAAAGTCTATAAAAGCGCTCAACGAACGTCAGATGTGTCCGGACTCGCCAATGAAATGTTTCGTTCTTAAAAACAATAAATTTGAAATGTCTCATAAATAACACGCGGACAGATATATTATAGCAATTCATTTTATACAGAACGTATTACGTCTTTTTACCATTTTCGCATAATTATTTTGTCGAGAAGTCAGCTTCGCCTCGTTCTCTTAAATGAAAGTATCTGACTGGCGTCATCACATTATTTGCCAACCCCATTTAACCGCGATTAACTTTTCCTCAACACCAGTGATTACAAAAAATAAGTTCAATTCTCGACAAATATTTTATAATACGCTACGACAATGTGCGCCGACAACGTTGTTATTAAAATTCAGCTTCAATTATTTCTGAACAGGAAACGAAACGAAGACAGTATGGCGTTGGCATCCTGGGCGAGGCTGCTATCGGCTCCAGTTTTTCTACACCAGGTTTGTAGGCACCTGGATATTTATTCTCCTTGTAAAGATTTTAAAGTGACTGTTCACATGAATATAAAATGTTTTTGCCAATGACAGGTTGGGCAAAATGTTTATTATTATAAAGATAACCACTGTCAATAGGGGAAAAACTAACTTTATCCAACTATACGTTATCAACTATTGTATGTCCCCACTGCTGGGGCACCGGTCTCTTCCTGCATCGCAGGAAGGTTAGGCTATTCTCCAACTCGGGGGCAAAGTCCGGGTTGGTGGAGGATTGTAACACAGTTCGTCTGCTATGCAGACGACACCCTCGTCACGGCGCGGGGGCGCAACTTCGAGGAGGCGGCCCGTCTGGCCACGGTGGGAGCCACCCACGTGGTCGGGCGTATTGAAGCGCTAGGCCTCAAGGTGGCCTTAAGCAAAACCGAGGCGATCTGCTTCCTCGGCCGTCGAAGAGCGCCTCCTGCAGGTTCCATGGTGAGGGTGGGCGATGTCCACGTCGAGGTCAGGTCCCAGTTGAAATACTTGGGCCTGGTCCTTGACAGCCGGTGGAACTTCGAGGAGCACTTCAGACGTCTGGCGCCGAAACTTATCGGCACAGTGTCCGCCCTCGAAAGGCTCCTTCCGAACACTGGTGGACCCGACGTGACCTGCCGCCGCCTTTATACCGGCGTTGTGAGGTCGATGGCGCTGTATGGTGCATCTGTCTGGGCGGACGCTCTGAATGCCCGTAATATCGATTAGCTGCACCGACCGCAGCGAGTGATGGCGATCAGAGCGATACGCGGATACCGGACGGTGTCACACGAGGCGGCATGCGCTCTGGCTGGCACGGTGCCATGGGACCTCGATGCCCACTTGCTGGCGTCGGTGTACTGGCGGCGCGTGGATGCACGCCACCGAGGTGTCTTCCCACCACCCGAGGTGGAGCAGCAGTGGAGGAGGGATGCACGTCGCAATCTCCTGTGCCAATGGCAAAGGCGGCCCCAGGAGCCGAAGGCGAGCCTGCGGACCGTGGAGGCGGTTCGTCCTCTTCTAAAGAAGTGGGTGGACCGTCGACACGGCTCGCTCACCTTCCGGCTGGTGCAGATCCTCACAGGACACGGGTGTTTCGGGAGGTATCTGTGCCGCATAGCCGGAAGAGAGATGACTGCGGCGTGTCATCACTGCAATAGTGATGAAGACACGTCGCAGCACACCCTGGAGGTCTGCCCGGCTTGGGCGCAGGAGAGAGCGACGCTGCAACAGGCGGTAGGCTGCAACATCTCGTTGCCAGCCCTAATAGGCGCAATGCTACAGGGAGAGTCCTCGTGGCAGGCAGTGGTGTCCTTCTGCGAAAACGTCATTTTGCGGAAAGAGGCGGCGGAGAGGCTGAGAGAAGACGACCCTTTGTCTCAGCCGATCCGTCGCAGGAGGACGGGATGGAGAAGGAGAGCGTATGCTCACCTCCTTCCGGCCCCGTGAGGAAATAGCGGATTGGGGTATCCGGCCTCACGAAGCGGAGCGGACGTGTTTCTAGCATTCCGCTCATATCTGGAGGATAATGGGCAATGGAGGGGTCCACCAGGACTGACGCTGGCGGAGTTGCGGAAGATTGCGAGGGCGTTCCCGCGACTCCGTCGTACGGCGTGAGAAGGAACACCATGGGGTTTTAGCCGGTAAGAGTCCGGCATAGCCCTGTCGCCATCCCCAGCGACAGGGTATCCATGAGGATTTCGTCATGAAAAAAAAAAAAGGATTGTAACACAGTGGCGGGCCATCGTTCGTTATCAACCCTTTCATGTCCCCACGGCTGCGGCACGGGTCTTTTCCTGCATCGCAGGAAGGTTAGGCCATACTACACCAAGGGGGCCAAGTCCGGGTTGGTAAAGGATTGTAAGACAGTGGCAGGCCTTACTGTCAGAAGTTATCAAGCCTCCCATAAGGCCTCTGACATGGCTTAACGACTGCCATTACATGACAGCCGGCACCAACGGCTTAACCTGTCTTGAAGTGCTCGGAAAAATGCCACTAGCGGTAGTCACGGGATGGTCACCCAACCTGCACCTGACCGGGCCTTTTGTTGCTTAACTCAAGTGACTGATTCCAATCACTCTTCGCCTAGGCCACGAACGCTACGTTCGCCTAGGCCACGAGCGCTTCCAACTATATGTACCTCCAATCCATGTGGCTTGACACCACCGACCCTGATAACTATGAAACTCAGTGCTTAACAATCACGCATTACGTTTTGTACATATTTTCATAATCACTGTCGACTCGTATAAAGGTTTATTTAAAAATCCGCAATCCCTAAGTGATTTTATGTTTAAAAACATTTTTGTACCATGAGTTGTTTTTCTCACATTTATATTTTACCCAAATATCGTTGCTTAAGTACATATTGTATTAATTAACTTGCTGTGCCCGCGACTACGTTGGCGTTGGATGAGAATATAAAGTTACCTTACACATTAATAAAGGCCATGGTCTATCTCCGTTCTAAATTATGGTCCCTGAGATCTTTTTGCAGTTGTTTTAAATTTACTTTTATCAAATCTCACCTCATCAGAGGAACCGAGTGATTGTTATCAATCACTACGGTTAAGCAACAACAGGCGTGATTAGGTACTGGATGAGTGACCATCCCGTCACTATCGCAAGTGGCATTTTTTCCGAGCGCTTCCGTGCTTCGCACGCTACGCTCGCACGCTTTTGCACGCAAGGCACGCTAAGCCGTTGGTGCCAGCTGTCATGTAATGGCAGTCGTTAAGCCATGTCAGAGACCTTCTGGCCGACTTGATAACTCTGACAGTAAGGCCCGCCACTGTCTTTCAATCCTCCACCAACCCGGACTTGGCCCCCATGGTGGGGTATAGCCTAACCTTCCTGCAATGCAGAAAGAGACCCGTGCCTCAGCAGTGGGGACATACAAAAGGTTGATATCATCATCACAACCGACCACTGTCTCTCATCGGCGCAATTTATTGCTCGCGCAAACTAATTACAGTATATAGGTAGTGAAAGTATGAGTCACTTGTTTTGTGGCGCGAAAATGTCAAAATTTGACAATAAATAAACCGGAAAGACGAAAAAATTTAGTGAGACAGACACATCTAACAAAATGTCTAGTTTTCGCGATTCACATACTGTTCGATGTTGCAGCATTCAGTATATTATCCACATTATTTTTAACCTATACTATATTTAACACATATGATTTACTTCAAAGCCGAAAAACTAGTAAACGGCATAAAAAAGTAAAATATGGAAAACTTAATAAAAAGTCGTTGAACTAAAGTGTTCGTAAATAATAAATTTTTATCGTAATTTTCAACCTTTGGTCCAAAACTGTTATCAAAGATCAAAGCGGTTCGAAGTACCGTGGCATTGAACGAGATTTCCTCTTGACTACAAACAATTAAGAATCTATCGTCCGCCAAAAATAAATAAATAAGAAAATATTGATTGAGTTGGTAACTGCCAATGGTAACTGGTAAGTTTCAGGACTTTCCGTATTACAGGTTTTTACCTAGTACGGGGTCTTTACCCTTTTATAAATTGTGAAATTTTACAATAAATAATATTATTTTATTTGTTTTTTTTTTGTCACAACGGGGCAGAACATTTTTTTTTATAACTCTTTGTGCTAAAATTGAAATTTATGGCACGATTTTTTTTATTATTTACTCACAATTTCAAAACTAGAGCCTATAAGTTTTTATCCATAATATAAAAATGAATCGCTAAATGTGTTGGTAAGCGCAAATCTCGAGAGGAGCTCAACCGATTTTACTAATTATTTTCTTAGAATATTCCTTGAAGTACGAGGATGGTTCTTACGCAGAGAAAAAAAAAATAAAGAATGGACTGTTCGGCGGTACGAAGTTCACTGGGTCAGCTAGTATATTATAAAAGTAAGAATTACCCATAAAAATTTTGGCTTACGACTTCGATGTCACACGAATCCAGATTCACCAGTAATTCCAACGTGGGTCTCGATTTTTTAACTAACGTACCACGTTCGGGTCGAGACACACGTTTTATTTTCATTCTTTCGATGCCTAGAAGGTTTTACACATGTTCCGAATCCAGAGGCGAACGAGTTTGCGGCGATCACTGTAATCTCTCAAGAACGACCTAGTTTATGCAAGCGATATTCGCTCTTGTTGAAGTCCCACGACTTATGCCGACGGCCGTAGGTTGCCATCGTCTAGGAGGACATCGACATAGTTATACATACAACTATGTAGACTATACAGTCTGTATTGCTTTTAGAATATACCTCGGCTACTATCGGCTAGAGTCGGATATATTCGGTAAGGTAAGGTATATTTTGTATTCTTATTTATAACTTTACATAACTTTTCAAAACAGTGAAGAAAAGTTTTATACAGAGCAGGAAGTAATATTACACTCCTGGACTGGACTGGACTCGACTGGACAATATGTACAGGAGTAGTCTATTGCATTAAAAATCTATTGCACAGAATAAATATTATGAAAGGAAACGGTAACATTATTCGGCCTTACATTATTAATCACAAAAAAATACGAAAAACATTATTATAATAAATACAAGAACTTGACGGGACGTATATAGGCTATGACAAGTACTCATAAATTTACACTATGTCTACAAAATGTTTAAGAAAAAAGTACAAAATTGGAAATTGGACGAAATGTGTATGTTTTGTGTTACCTATAACAAGTTTAGCGATACTTTAGGTTTGACGCGTTGATGCATTTGTCTTTGTACTACAACTGGATTTAGATTTCGGTCTGATGAGCAGAGCTAGATTGTACTTATGGAAATTTTTGTTTTAAAGTATATCTATGAGTTCTTCTTACAGAAGTAGTGTTACGATAAACTAAAACAAAATTTAAAGGAATAATAAAATACATGTCTGACTTGAAATGAAACGTTAATAACTTGTTACAGCTTTTTAAAAGTAATTATTACCTGCTGAAATGAAACAAAAACGATATGATAATTAAAACTGATGCGTGAAAATACCTACATGGACTAAGGATATGTTTATGTTTTCACAAACATCCCCACACATCTCCATGAAAAAGTATTAATTTCATCTGCCCTCTATAAGGAGATTCATATAAAACAGTTAATCTTATTTTACAGGTAGGTACAGCCTACGTTGAAGCCAGATACCGTTGACAGTAGGTCGACATTTACACTTTTGTTGTAAAGTCACACGTAACGCAACGGAGTAGAGTCCACCCATGTAAAGGTTGATTTGCTACTGACAGAACCGATCTATTAGATACGATCAAAAGGCACAGTTTAATTTGGCAAACACTTCATCAAATGGCGCTAATTAAACAAAATTGAGGGAGCGAGTTTTGGCGAGCGACACCATAGACAGCAACAAAATAGATATAACGCTGAAAAAGGAATATCTTTTTAGATTTTTGTACCTCTGATAATCTTTTTATTTTATACCATTACACTTTCACGAAGGTTTTTCTTGCGAAAAAAGGTTAAAAGCGTTCTCACAGAGGACAGAAAACGCCGAAGTAAATAAAGACAAAAGAAAAATATACTGAATGAGGGCCTACGTGCATCGCTTACTCACAATACAAAATGCTCCGCTCTGAATAATGCTGAAGGCGGAAGCCAAAACTTAAAATTGCAGGAGCATGTTTATGCCTAGCATGTGGAGATTCCTGGCGCGACGGAACGGTCCCCCAGTGCACCATTACGCCGCGCCCCCATGCCTTCAAACTAAACCACTCCTTTATTGCTCCCAACAACTTTTTATCAATGATATTATTAATTCTTTTATGAATCTCAATTGTCCTTTCGGTGAAAAGAGTGCTTCATCTGTAGTTTTTTTCGGATCACAAGTGACTAG
This sequence comes from Yponomeuta sedellus, assembly GCA_934045075.1. Classification (NCBI taxonomy): domain Eukaryota; kingdom Metazoa; phylum Arthropoda; class Insecta; order Lepidoptera; family Yponomeutidae; genus Yponomeuta; species Yponomeuta sedellus. Next base: position 14,365,608 of record OW203722.1, on the reverse strand, counting down.
AAACTGTTTATTTGCGACCGGTCCCGCTTCTTTCTTCTAGTTAATTTACGAAATATGATTCATATAACTATAAAATAATGCGACTGATTGACGTCATAAAGCAAAAAATATTATGGTTTCTCCGAAGCGTCTGACTACTCGGACAATGAACGAAAGCCAGTAATATAATATACTGCCTATACATCTGTCATTATTTGATTGAGAAATATCAGTCTCTGATATTGAGATCATCTAAATAACGAGATGGTATTTACTTAGTTATGTTGTTCCTTAGTTAATTCTTGGGCTGGTAAACTACACCTATTTGAATAATTTTGTGAATACTTAACTCTATAAAAGTACAAATGAGCTGCGCGCCGCTATTCTACAGAAGCAATGCTTCTCGTGGGAATGATATTTTTAAACGTTTATATGAAAAGCCTCTTCTTGGTAAATTTGCACCAGATAACTTCTCTCTTTTATTTTAATACTAGCGTCCGCCCGCGACTTCGTCTGCGTGGATTTCGGTTTCCGAAACTTTCAACCCCTATTTCATCCCCTCACAGGTCAAAATTTAAAAAACGATAGACCAAATTGTTTTTTTATTTCTTATCAAGTTCCTAAATAAAAAGTTTCATGGTTTTATCTCCAAAAATGACAACTCCCATACAAACTTTCAACCTTTATTTCACCCCCTCACTGGTCGAAATTTTAAAAACGCTAGAACAAATGTTTAATTATTTCCTATCAATTGCTTAAATATAAAGTACATGGTTTGATCTTTTAAAATTAATAAATCCCATACAAACTTTCAATCTCTATTTCAACGTCTTCATCCCTTTCTTTCGCAACAAAAGGTAGCCTATGTTCTTTCTCAGGGTCTAAAGATTGTCTGTGCCAAATTTCATTAAAATTGGTTGAGAAGTTTAAGCGGGTAAGCGTAACAGACAGACAGACAGACAGACAGAGTTACTTTCGCATTTATAATATTATAAAATAAAATAAGTAGGGATTCTTTTCTTTTTATTCAGTTTATATGCATTCTGAGCAATAACCCGAACTAACCATCACAATATTTTCATAATGTTTTGTTTCATGAAGCTTCCTGTTCCCCGGCGAAATCCATCTATTTCATAATCACCGTCATTAAGGTAAATGTCGAGGGTCTCGTATCGTGTCGTGGGGTCAGTATATGAAATCATGTTTCTGTGACAGGTATTGTGCTGTCGGCACCTGCTGATATTATTACTAATGCTAGGCAGTGGAATTGGAATTAAGACTATAATCGCATTGAATTTAAGTATTTACTTGAGAAACCCATAATTATCTTTACTTGTATTTATACTTAAGCGCTCTTTCTTAGCTTACGGTCTTATTACAAATTCACGATTCCTAGAAACACTCCATAAGCACCGTATAAATGTGTAGTCTGTGGCAAAAACTTAAGAAGGCATTTTTTATACACTGCGATCATAGCGTTTTAAGATATGAGTGTTTCTTATAAAAATAACTTATTTCTGAAAACACGATTCCTATAAAGGACTCCTTAGTTTATTTAATCTGTGGTTAACAATTTTCTACAATATTTTAATATATTGACCTACTTTAATAAGCATTTTTCGAGTGTTTTTATACACAAGACCGCTAGATCTTACCTACCTTTTATAAGGTACTGCAAACAAAGGGTGCCAAAAAGGACCTTATTACTCTGCCTCCGTTAGCTGTCTATCTGTTTGTCCATCTTTCCGTCCGTTTAACCTTAAAGGTCCTCTATCTTTTGAACAGTAACAGGTGTTACAGTTTTCACAGAATATGTGTTATCATTTCGGGCTACCTAACAAATAATAAAGTGAAAACTATTTTTAAATACAAGAGAGGTATTGCATACAGCAAACATGTTTTTCGTCGTTTTTTAGTTTATGCTCTATCGTAAAAACGGTGCATACAGGCGTCAAACTTGGTGTGATGATGGCACTTATTGTATATTCTAAAGTCAAATAATAAGGGCTAAGCGCGAGTTGGACCCACAAGTTACTTTAATAATTGCACTATCAATTTAATTTAATACTTATTAATACCTACCACGGGACGCGAAATGCCGTTACTGGTACGGAGCCCTCGGAGCGCGAGTCCGACTCGCACTTAGCTGGTTTTTATTATACTTTCACGTTAGATTAGGACAAAGTATTTTTTTCTTTAACCACAGTTGAAGATATAACAATCGATGAACAAAACAAACAGTGAACTCAATATCACAAAGCAACTCACCTTTTGCAAAGATCTAAATGGCTATCAGAACACATACATTTGGAACATCTTCGTGTCCCGGGTCACCCTCGCAGGATTACCGCTATCAGAGGAACAAATTGCTACACTGCGCGGGATAACTTGGTCAATTGTAATCGGCTTAGCAATGGGAGTTTTTGTTACCCCCGCACCCTAAACCACGCATGTTTTGCACTCAACTCCAGCTGGATTTATAGGTGTCAGTGCTCCAGACGCCTGTTTTCTCGTATACTTGGAGAAAGTATTCTGATGGTTTTTCTTTCTCCCCGTTGAAGGTTTACGAGCCGAGAGACAAACGGCTAGGGAAGTAAAACGTTACTATAACATTAACCAAATACCCCATTCCTTTGAATACCGCTATCGAATGTTTGCTGTTCCATTCATCTTGCTAAATTCCATGTCGTCCAGTGTAGTGGACAAGTTTAATTGGTTCCCGGCAGTGTGCGATCAATCATCTGCAATGTCAGCCGGCCGTGTCATCACTAGCAAGACAACTACTCCTTAATGCGGAACCATCCAACAGATATAGGTAACGTAACGAGAAATATCTCCAACTTAGCGGATGATTGAATGTAGCTATGAAAAATAACCTTTTTGCAGGAGGAAAGTAAATAGGAAGGTAGTTTTTCACATTGCGAGAGTTCTGAGCGTGATGAAAGGTGAATTAAGTTAAATTATATACCTATTTGTAGCGAGGAACTTAAGTGAGATATTGAACATGGTTTTGCAAAGAAGCGAGCGACGAGCGGCGAGGGCGGAGCTGGCAATCTGAGAGCGTTTAGGAAACTTCATAAAGTTCGGCCGTCATTGTGGCCTGCCCACTCGGTAAATTACGAGATTAGTTCGGCAACACTTTGTACGTAATTAGTTCATAATCTACAGGCATTCAACCTTTATACCTATCTACAGTACCATATTTTCTCCGATCGAAAAAAAGAGACTGCGCTGATTTGTCGATTGGCCTATGAACTTTTTGAAATCTAACATGGACCAGTTCTACAAATCATACAACCTCTAGAATTGAGGTCCCTAAATAAAAAAATGCTCATATATTTAATACCAATTCATCATAGTCCGATGACGGCGATCTCAAAGGCTCATTCTACTTCTGGTAGAACCAGCGTAGCATGGCGGCCGCGGTTAACTCCACAGCGGCCACGGAGTCCGGCTTTTTTCTGAATGTGCTAACATTGGCCTTTGCATCTACGTAATAAGATGATTTATGCAGCGTCCGATGACACGTTCACTCACACTAGATGGGTGAAGGGACCACTCGGGCGCTGCAGGTGCCTGGGACATTTTTAAATGGTGTATGTAGGCTTGCCCAGCATCAATACTATCCTAAAAGCTTAGTCTGGACTGACTTAGCTTCAAAATTAAATGTGTGGATACTTTTTATTTGATTGATCCCGTAGATTCTAGTAATTTCTATCAGGAGCAGTATCGATTGGCGTCGTTAGAAAACATCCACTTTGCCCTCCCGTTGTCCGCACTAATAGCACTAAGTAATGCTTAAATTATTGTATCTTCTTCTTCTTCAGGCTATATTAGTCCACTGCTGGACATAGCCCTCCCCTAATGAGCGCCATAGCGCAAGGTTGTGCCATCATTGGGGGGTAATGCCGATAATCCCCAATTAATTATTGTATAAGTAATAATAATTTTAACTTCCACACAACACAAACCCTTGCCCTGATCCCAAACTACAAATCAAGTATCTACCGAAGAAGGCTTCCTGAAGGTTGCCTTCAGCGGGTAGCGAACCCACAACGTTGGCTATGGTATTCAAGCGTTAATACGCTCTAGTGCTAGACCAACAAAGCAGTCTTGTTTCTTTATTTTTATGGATCCTGAATACGTATCTGCAATAAGTGTTCTCTATTTTTTTTCAGGTTATATTTTCATGCTGCAGTAATTAAAAAAAAAGTATTGTCTCCTAAAGTGCAATCGTAATAAATACATATTTTAACCAACAATAAAAAAGGAGGTAGGATCCCTATGTTTTTTACCAATAAAATCTTAATTTTCGTTAAAGCTATACACACCCCGTATTGATTAGGCGAGCCTTAACTTCCATCATATGAATAAACACTAAATAATGTATCGTATTTCGATGCATATTCAAGCACAAGTTTCAGACATTTAATATCTACGTGGATATCCGAAGCGTGTAATTGTTTTCATTCAACGCACACATGGGATTTGCACCCATTATCCCAAGATAAACGAGACAGGGTCGTGTGCAAGATTAAATCTGTCAACGTATATTCGTGTGCCTTCTTTCGCTGGCTGCCAGAAAAAATCCCCTCGCAACACGGCATTACATGATATGTAAATATCTCCAACGGTGAGAAATCTATGTGCTATATCATGCGATATATCGCGCCTCACAAATAGAAAATACGAGAGATGTCCCGCCAACACTAGATAATGCCGCTCTTTGTGAAATGTCGTTCTGAACAATAAAATGTGACCACGGTTTTGTTACACATAAATCTTTATGGCGTTGCCTTTTTTCAACCCATTCGGCCTGAAGTAAAATAGTGCCCCATCGGCGGCAAAATAAACATTGAAATATAATAAACAAGGACCATGATTTATGCCATGAAGTCAATAATCTATACACGATGTTACAGAAACGACCGCTGGAAGTTAAGGGGGTGATTTTGCCCGTCAATACAAACCACTTTTCATTATAAGAACAAAAATGTTTAGCTGTTTATCGCGATTTCAAAGTTAGCTACCCCTGGTTTCTTGTTCATACATTAACAATCTAGCTGCTTATATTCTTTTTAATGCACTAACCCGTGCTAAGGAGAATTAGGACTCGAACCCGCGACATGGTCCCGGCATGGGTGGAATTTTTAGCCTCTAAATAGGTTTTTTAAATCTAGCTGCTTTTGACAGGTGTCAGTAATTTTTTTCTAAATACGATGGCCAACTGGCAGCGGCTAATAGTAGACTAATCGACTGTTAGAGTACGAGAAACAAGATTCTTGTCTCCTAAAATACTTTGATTGTGATTGATGAGTACAATAATAACCCACTATATAAAGTTATCAGCAAATAATACAAATGGAAACCAAGACGTACAAAGTTTTCCCACATGCGCCTCGTCCCGCCCGTTGTCTGAAACGTCTTCGCGATAATAGAAAACATATAGGAGTGTAAGTATAGGTGTGTGGAGGCATACGAACGTAGTGTTTATGTAGCATCCTTGAGAACAGAACACAAATCTCCTCGAGGCGGGCGAGGCCCCGTGAGTCCGCGACGCGTCTCGCCGTGGCGCACGGGCTGCCACTAGGGCTGTCACCTTTCCGGGTTTGACCCGGACACTTGCATGGTGCATGTCCGGGCTCCGGATTTGATAACCTCCGGGTCCGGAGAATATTTTTTAATTGAGCTACTTAGGTAGGTAATTAAAAAGTATTCAATAATAAAAAAAAATATATTCTTTTATTTAGCCTATAAACGTCCCACTGAAGGGCACAGGCCTTCTCTCCGAGAGAGAGAGAGAGAGAGAGAAAGTATAGGCTTAATTACCACGCGTGCCCATCGCGAATTGGCTATTTCAAGCGCTGAGGTTTTTAAACACCTCAGACGTTCAGGTTTCACGAACCTTTCCTTTACTGTTAACGAGTGGTATTGTTGTTAAAACTTCACAAATTTACATAACTTAAAAAACAAAGTCTTTGGTACATGCTTGCACTGGGAATCTAACGGAAATTTATTCTATTTTTTTATATTAGAAGTAAAATATTATTTTTATTTAAAATTTTGTTCATCATTTAATTTTATCGTTAAAAATAAAATGCACCTAAGCATTTATTTTGATCGTCTTACCCGAAATCTCCGGGCCTCGCATTTTTTTATACATGGCAGCCCTGACTGCCACCACATAACCCACCACATAGCACTTGAAATGCTTTTAAAGCATAGGTACACTAATTTTATTCGACGCGACTGCACTCTCGAGTGATTTCCGTACAATTTACGATGCATGGGCGTATTACGTTTGCTCTTACACCACATCGCACTCTTTGATAAGAAGACCGAGGTCTGGGAAAATATTAACTTTTAATTAATAAGGTTAAAATGTACCCACGATGCTCGTATTTACACACATGAGGCTGTTTTATGTAGATCTATAACGTCCATCTAACTGACAAGCTAAGTAGTGCTTCAGAACGGCTTTTTTCTTCATAGATAGATAGATAGAGAACACTTTATTGCACAACCAGAAAAATATTACAACCATGATTCTTAAATATAAGTAATGTAAATGTAATGTAATACAATTGGCGGTCTTATCGCTAAGAGCGATCTCTTCCAGACAACCTTTGGATGGAGTGGATTGCATGAAGAATATGGTCGGTACGTGGTGCATGTACATAAATAATGAAATCGAAAATATATTGATAACAAACAGCAAAAGAGTGCGAGTATATAATTACTTATAATTACCTACGATATAATGTACATATAAATAATTATATACATAGATACCTAAAAAAAATACATATACAATTAAATACATATAGGTAAGCAACATATACTTTAATAATAATATACATAAATACCTAAAAATTAATACTTATACAATTAAATACATATAAGCAACAGTTTTCTAGTATCCAGTGAGATAGTGGGATTTCACCAATGCCTTAAAACAAGCCAAGGACTTTGCTTTTCTCACTTCCACGGGCAGATCATTCCATAAATGGACTGCCTGAACCGTGAAAGAGGAGCATTAAAATTTTGTACTGTGGAGACGAGTTTTGAGGAGAAGGCTTTTTTCTTCATCATCAACGCATTGTGTCCCCACTGAGGGTCACGAGTCTCTTCCCTAAGGAAGGTATAAGCCGTACTCCACCACGGGGGCAAGTCCGGATTGGTGGAGGCTTGTAAGACTAGTGGCTAGTCTTACTGTCAGAACTTTTCAAGCCAGCCTAAGACCTCTGACTTGGCTTAAATACTGCCATCTATCGACGGCAGCCGGCACAAACTGCTTAACGTGCCTTGCGATGCACGAAACCGTTCGAAAAAATGCCACTAGCGTTAATCATAGACGATCACCCATCCATGCACTGAACGCGCCTTATGTTGCTTACCCTACGTGATCGTTTAAGATCACAGAGGCAGCCGGGTCTACGGGCGATTCGCATCGCATTACATCACATCACATTATCATCACACTAATATTATAAAGGCGAAATTTTGAAATTGAAATTGAAATTGAAAAATGTTTATTTATCACACACAGACACGTGAATACTATGGAAAAATAGTGACAATAATTGTGATAAAAAGGATAGGGCTCAGCTAGGTGCTGTGAGTGCATGCATCATCACAGCGCTGATTTTCAGCCCGTCCTTGTTCTCACTGAATTAAATAAAAGTAAATTTTGTATGTTTGTCACCTTTTTAATAAAATTTGATATGGACCTTGGATTAACACATAGGCTACTTTTTACTGCGAGAAAATATCTTATTCCGATAAACCGCGTATGACACCGCGGGGCACACCTAGTGTTAATAGGTAATCTAAATTATTAGTATCCAATGATAATTAGGGCTTCAACTTAGCTTTGTTTATAATGAAAGAGAATGAATTGGGCGTCAACGGGCGAGCGTCAGTAACAATAACTTAAAGAGTTGCGAGGGTGACACCGCTCTGACGTGAATACTGATGGTCACCGTCCTTTCCCTTCAGCGCCTTATTAGCATTCAACGCCCGCTCCTCAAGCTGAATACTTGTAACAATACCAAGCACGAAATAAAAGCTTTGCACGTCCAGTCACTGAAAGGCGGACTTCCTGGAGTTGCTTATAAGTACCTCTAGTTTTTATTCAGCGTGAAATCTTTCAGTGGAGCAAAATTATATTGCTATTTTACAATTAGAAACAAATTTCGATTTTTTTTAATTTACCTTTTTTTATTTTTTTTATGTATATATATATATATATATATATATATATATATATATATATATATATATATATATATATATGTTTTTTTTTTAATATGTATATTTTTATGTAGCCTATAAACGTCCCACTGCAGGGCACAGGCTTTCTCTCCAAGAGAGAGAGAGAGAATGGGCTTAATTACCGCGCGTGCCCACTGCGGATTGGGAATTCAATCAAGCGCGGATTTCAAAGGCAGACTTCCTGAAGTTGCCTCTAGTTTTTACTCACCTATAAGTACCTCTACTTTTTATTCAACGTGAAAACCTTCAGCGAAGCAAAATAACACTGCTATTTTATTACAATTAGAAACAAATTTCAGTCCTACTCCGAGATTTATTAATAGTAACTCTAACAAGTAAGACGTAAATTGAAAGAAAATTAGAGCGAAATCAAATGTATCTGCAAAGAAAGGGCAGTTGGAGACGGCAGCATCGCATCAAATTGTTACGTAACAGCCAGTTGTCTTGCATCTCTCAGCGAAAAATGTGAAGCGAAAAGCAGAAAGCAACAGTGTTTGTGTTGTCGTTCTTTGTGTTGTTTGGAATGTTTTTATTCCGTTGAGATTTGTATGTATTATTGTAAAAATCACGGGTTTTATATTTAACACCTACCTTGTTAAATTATTCTGCAAGCGTAGCACAAGAAGATTTTTTACAAGATTTCATTTATTGACGGCGAATGGCAGTCATTTGTTTCAGTCGGTCGCCGTCGATCAAACGCTTCATCACCATTAATAACAAACTTGAAGCAGCTTTCTCAATCTCAATAACGATTGATTGTCACCGGTAAAGAATTTTCATATAAATTAGTGAATCATGAACGCTTTCCTTTCCCGGCATTTACGGGTACCTTCCTCTAACATCTAACACGATATTAGATGTTAGAGGAAGCAATAAATAAACGACGACATCATCTAACCCGATGCCAAACCTAAGCAAACTATTGTGCCTATTTTAGTTTTGGGATAATTGTATTTTAAATCGTTGAACATATTACGCATTATTTCCTTGAACACCTAACGTATTAATTTAAGAACTTTGAAAACCGTTATTTCAGTTCTGCCTAGTATAATACCCGACAAATAACGTGAACAAATAAGTTTGTATAGCCGTATTTCGGGCCGCCTTGGCGGGGACGCGGGATTTTTTAAGACTTAAGTTTATTCAAATTACCTGACAACAACAACAAGAGGCGCTAACTAGCGCAACCAATGGAATAAAACTCATAACTTGTTTTATAATACGTTTTTTTCAAAAAGTAAACACGAGGAATCTTAATATCCGTAGTAACAATTTTTAGAACATACAGCCTAGAACGTAGTATAAATATCCTGGAATTTAAATCGATTTCCGTTAAAAGGGCCGTTTTTGACGGAAATCGATTAAAGTCCTAGATTATTAATCCTAGGTTCTAGACTGGAAGTTCTAAAAATAGTTGTCACAGTTGTTAGGATTTCCCATGTCAACTTTTAGATAAAAACTTACTATAAAACAAGTTATGATTTTTATTTCATAGGTGACGCTAGTTAGCGCCTCTAAGCTCCTTAAGTGCTCTTCGCAAATTCATTCCAACTGCGCTTTTATGCTAATATGGATCACGTGTCTCTTAAATCTACGCGCGAGGTCGAATTAAGTTAGCCATAATTAAGTCAGTCTAAACAGTGAGTTTGTAAAAACACTCTCACAATGCTCGCGCAATAAACTTTGGCCTTCCCCGCGTCTTTGTCGACTGAACAAATACCATTAAATAATTTGACGTAAAGATAATATTTTGTTTGGAAACAAGGGTGTTTTATGCTGTGAAAATCATGCTCTGACTTATTTTTCTTAGGCACGTACAAACTTAGGTTCGGGGGGAGATAAATTAAACATTGATTTTAAGGAAAATCGACGTGGGTGTTAGTGAAGTTGTAGTAGTCTAAACAGAAACGTGATCACTTTTTGTGGCAAGATGTACTCTTACTCGTAGATTTAAAAATATGTGTAATTTCCTTAGGTCACTTTTTGTCTTTTCTTATACTTCCTCACAATAAAGTGTTTTTTATCTATGTTGTTGCACAATCCAATGTGTTTTTAAGTTTAACAAATTTTTTTTCATCTTGTGTCTATTTACTAACAGCAGACTAGTAATAAGGTAAATCTAGTAAAAGATGACAAAGCCTATTATTAATTTCTTGCATTATCTTCAACACTTATTTAATTTACAGACAACATGGTGATATTATGAAGCATCCAAAACATTTATGATAGACTAGGTAGGAGCAAAAACTAAGCACAAATATGAACTCCTGTACGAGTAAATACCCTACATCAGAGAATTTCGCCGTCTCCAATTAAGATAAGCGATGTAATCTGACCTGCACTGTTTGCTGGGGCCCTTGTTATATTTAGTGCTCGCATACGCCGTATTATAACTCCCTGAAGAGGTTTTACGAGTAAAATTAGGCACGAAAGGTCTCCGCTGTGTGGATGAGCAATGTCGCAATATCTTAACACTTTTGCTGTTATGTTTTGACGATAAATATTTTTTTTCTATAATAAGCTATTCGTATATATACCCATTTCTCCTTCTCCAATCTTTCTAATATAAGGTTGCCGGGAAGAAATTGCTATCAGCAATAACAATATAATGTAATTATTTTCTGGTTATTAAAGTAGTTATTAAAACTCTTGATTAGCAATAATACTTTCTTTTTATTTTATTTTTTATCACAAAGCCTAGCCTAGCTGAGAGTCTCTACACGATTGACACCTACATAGACAAAACGTAACGATATTTTTCAAATAATTCAAACTCTGCCTAGACGGCTACGCCAGCCAGCTACTATAAAGAAGTATCGTTACAGTACAATAAAGAATATTCTTATCTTATCTTATATACATACATATGAGAAATCTGTAAATTTTCTCTCTGTCCGATTGCATATGTCTAGCATGCATATATATGTCATACTCTATTTCTTTGTGCATGCATCACGCCAAAACCACTGAACAGAATTGAATAAAACTTATACTATTTTTATTTTTAATGCACTAACCCGTGCTAAGGAACAAATTTAAAAACCTATTTAGAGGCTAAAAATTTTTTTTCACCCATGCCGGGATTTGATCCCGCAACCTCTGGCTATCCGTGCCAGCGCACTACCAATTGAGCCAATGGGCGACTCACGGCTAGTGTAAAGAGGTTCGAAATTTCACTGATGCCGTGAGTCGCCCATTGGCTCAATTGGTAGAGCGCTGGCACGGATAGCCAGAGGTTGCGGGTTTGAATCCCGGCATGGGTGAAATTTTTAGCCTCTAAATAAGTTTTTGAATAAAACTTACCACTATTCTAGCTCAGACTCCTGTGTGTATAGCTAAGGTCACTCATTATAATGTACGACTTAATATTTACGAAACATCCACGTATTTATTCACAAATAAAACATAATAAACCTTTAAAAATCACTAAAGTTTTTTTTTAAATTGTATTGCGCAAATTAAACGTGATAAAAAAAATATTTCGTGTAAACTTCTGTTATTTTTAAACGTCCTTGTTCTGGTAGACAAAGCTTTTCGAATGTAAGGCCTTATTACATGTAAAGTGTCAGATTCAATGTCAAGATAGACAAAAAAAATTCATGCTTTTTTAATATGTGTGCTAAAATAAAAAAAACGACCGATAGGTTTAAAACACACTTATACGAGGGCTGCTACTTATGTATGCGGAATAGAAAAAATAAACAAATGTATATGGCTAAATATGCTTTTATTGTTTTTCAAAGTATTCTCCACTATGATGGATGCACTTTTGCATTCGATGAAACCAATTTGCAAAGCACTTTTTCCACTCTGATTGAGGTATCTCCAAAACGTGCTGTTTGAACGCATCTACGGCATCTTCACGGGTCGAAAATCGTTGACTACGTAATTTATTCTTTACATTTGGGAATAAATAGAAATCATTGGGAGCCAAATCAGGGCTGTACGGTGGATGACCCATCAATTCTATTTTTTGACCATCCAAAAATGTAGTTGTTTCCTGAGATGTATGACAGCTGGCATTGTCATGGTGAAGTATGATTCTGCGTCGCTGGTTGTTTTGGCGTATTTCTTCAAATACTTCCGGCAAACAAATGGTCGTGTACCACTCCGAATTAACCGTTCTGCGATTCTCCAGTGGTATTGTAGCCACATGGCCATTAATACCAAAAAAGCAGGCCACCATTTGCTTTACAGTGCTTTTTGCACGAGCCACTTTCGTAGGGTTCGGCTCATTTTGAAACACTCAAACTGTTGATTGTTGTTTAGTTTCGGGATCGTACGCGTAGATCCAGGATTCGTCACCTGTGTAGATTTATTATAAACAGATTTTAAGTCGCCTCCGTTGAATTTTTTTAAGGTTTTCTTGCACCATTCGACGCGAGCATCTTTTTGATCCTGAGTTAAGTTGTGCGGGATCCAACGCGAACAAATTTTTTTTACAGACAAATGTTAATGTAATATCCTATGAATGCTCGTCATACATATGCCCAGAATAGCCTCTATCTCGCGATACGTAACATGGCGGTCATGCATTATTAGTTTTCGCACAGCTTCAATATTTTGTGGCACAACCACCGATTTCGGGCGACCTTCTTTAACTTCGTCCGTGAGCTTACTGCGCCCGCGATTAAACTCACTAAACCAGTGATACACAGTCGTTTTTGATGGAGCTTCTCCACCAAAAGTCGAAGTTAATTGATCTACGCACTGTTGTTGCGTTAAACCACGTCGAAAATCGTAATAAATCTTTTTTTTTTTTAAATTTTTCAGCGATATGACATTTTAAACCCAACAAAAACAAAACACTAACGTATATAAGAGAAAAATATTAGCGGCCAGTATTTAAAAAAAGAACGAATTTGACCATGGAGGTCAGACATTGCGTTTAAAATTATCGGAATCCCAGATTCCGCATACATAAGTAGCAGCCTTTGTATTTACATCAGTATTTATGTATTTACATAAACAATCGCAAATATTGAACCATTATATTATTTTTAATGCACTAACCCGTGCTAAGGACAATTTTTAAAACCTATTTAGAGGCTAAAAATTCCACCCATGCCGATTTCCAATCCCGGCATGGGTGGAATTTTTAGCCTCTAAATAGGTTTTTAATATTAAACCATTTTTTATCTTCTGTGCTATGTATGATTATTACATGTATGATTGTGCAAACAAATTATATTTCTTGGTAGAGAACGTAATTAAGGGCTGTAGAAGAAAAAGTTAAGTTTTTAATATTTTATGTTTAGTTGACTCAGTTCAATGAAATCTATTATCCCAGCGTCAATATTCAAGTTGAGCTTAATCTTGCCAATCTCAAACGCACGCCATCTTATTTCTGTTCTCGACCGTCCTCATCCAGCCGTTACCAGCAATCTGCATTACATCATCCGTTCAATGTGCTGGTGGGCGTCCTGCGCTGCCTTTGGCAATATTTTGCAAACAGATCCAAATGACAAATCACTGTCTTATATTGAGGATACTATTCAACCAGCATGTATAGTAACATGGCTGTTGCGAAGTCTGCCCTCAGAGTATGGAGCATCTCTCTGTATATCCCTTGCGCCAATTAAAACGCACTCGATAAGACTTGCTGAAGTTACGAGTCCAAATGGCACGGTTCAGGTCTTTATTTGTGCTGAGGTTCTGGACCTATATAATCTAACTGTTTCGGTCACACACCGATACGATAAGAAGATGGGTAGTTAGATGAGTTTTGTCTTTTTATTTATTGTCAAATTTTGATTTTTAGCGCCACAAACGCGTCACTCACACTTTCACTACTTATGCTGTAATGAGTTTGAGCGGGCGACAAGCTGCGCCGACGGGAGTAGGTGGTAAGGTATCATAATAGAATAAATTTAATACAAATGCAAAAAGATCTCAAGGGATGAAATTTAGAACGAAGTTAGACCATGGCCTTCGTCAAGGGGTAAGGGCACTTCATATTCTAATCCCACGAGAACGTAGTCGCGGGCTCAGCTAGTCAGTTAAAAAAAATAGGTACTTATAATATTCAAACTACTGCAAGGTTTTGTTTATAAAAGGTATACGTTATTTAACGTGTTTCACACATTATTAGAGGTTAATTTGGCTTTAGAAGTTTAGAATTTAATAATAATACCTGTAATAATGTAATGTAATTGCTGTCATGTAATGGCAGTCGTTAAGCCATGACAGAGGCGGCGACCTTATGGGCGGCTTGATAACTTCTGATAATAGGATATTTTAAATTCTTAATTCTAGATTTTTAATTCTGACAATAAGGCCCGCAACTGTCTTATAATCCTCCACCAACCCGGACTTGGCCCCCGTGGTGGAGGCCTAACCTTCCTGCAATACTCCTGTATTAGTAGAGACCCGTGCCCCAACAGTGGGGACATATAAAGGGTTGATATCGACCTGTAATTATAATAATACCTTTACGCTTTTAAAGTCACACCTTGTTTGTTAATTGCTACGATCCTGATAAACTTCTTCGCAATTTTTTTAATCTGTTTTACATTTTTTACGGTTTTGGAGTTTATCTACATTTAAGTGGCGCTACTTGTCATTGTCAGGTAATACTGATAATAATTATAAGTGGTGGTAGCCCAATGGGTAGAGCAATGAACTCGCAAATGTGAGACATAGGTTCGATTCCCACTTTGTTTACTACTTTGTTTACTTTCAAAGTTACGTACATTTGTACTAGCAATACCACACGCTATCTGTGAATAACAACGTCGTGAGGGAACTGGGTCCACACGTATGACTTGTCTTTCCTGCTTTCCTGTGGGCTATGCCGACTAAGCTGTCAGAATGGTATAGGTGCTGGGCACGCCTACTCCATCTAAAACAATGTCTCAAGCACTGCAGCGTCCGAGAGTCCCTTCACCCATTTAGTGTGAGTGAAGATGCAATTGGACGCTGTATAAATCATATCATAACGTATTACTGATAATGCAGATAAAATCACACGTGTCACACGAATAGTACTATTATATCGATACCTACTATTGATCTAGGTCAACGGATTACCGTATTGAACAACGAAGACTACTACAAAGTATCTCGTACACTTGAATCGCGAGTTTCATAAAATGATCCTAAAATCCCGTCATCTCAAAAAATATCTACCCATAAACAAAATATTAAGTTCATGAGGCTGAGTCATATGCATTATATGCACCAAAATAAGGTAGAACAAGGCGCTAATTCGTTCCCTTTAATTAGAGCTGACGACAATACGGCTTTCTCTGCTTCTGTGCATGACTGCACGACTCGTAAACACAAAACTTGAACAACAAAAGTCAACTTCAACGAAGATAACTAAACAGCTCAATTAACATACTTCGATCATTGTGCATAGTTTAAAATAACATTTTTGATTTGATTCGTTTCGATAACATTTTGATGCAAACGATAAGGCATTATCTGTAAAAAAGCTATAAAATGTCGCATATATCATCAACGACTGACCGCCCGAGGGATTTCAAATCGTATAATCTACAATTTCCCTTTATCCAGATGGATAGGCCCTGAAAAATAACATTTTGTCCACAGCATTTACTTCATAAGGGAATATGTAAAGCGTATCGTAAAACGTTAATCATTTGACATTTTAACTTCGCAATGCTGCACAGAAATTAAGGGGTGTTTTATTAGTCGTACAACTCGTACACTGTGCTTACTTCGCGATTAATGTCACATAGTTTCATATTATATGAATCTGTGCAAGCGGAGACAACAAATGTTTCGTAAAATGTTCAGTCGTTGTGGAGTATAACACCTGATAAATGAGAACGCTGGCGGGCTTTTTATTATAACACAGAAAACAATGCGTCAAGTAATTTCGCGTGGAATAATCCACCTGCGTCTGAATAAAACTTTATCTGCGCATAGAAAATGCACGAGAAGGTTTTATGAAAACCCATGGTCTTGCACTTCAGAATACGTGCCCTATGTGAAAAAATAAATAACTGTACCTACTAAAGCAACATACTACTTATTTCCAAAGCTTATTTTACTAGTTGACTTTAACCTTTTTTGGGAGATCGTTGCATTCAAATTTACTCGTATCTTTTGTAAGTTCTAACTATCACTCGATAGAAGAGATAAGAATATATAAAAAAATACTACTGGAAATTTTCAAACCGTTTTATCTAATTTGAAAAATGTTATAGTAAACCGCTTACAATTTTTTTCGATATGTGGTTTACTTTAAAATTGGTTTATTTCACCTAAAACTTTATAGAGAAGTGTAAATGTCGTGTTTTATAACTGACCCTCAGTACAGTCGCCACAATTTCCTAGCTTTGTTTCTAGGGTTCCGTTCACAGAGGATGCTGACGTAACCCTATTATAGAGGCAAAAAGGAACTCCCAAAGCACTTCCAAACAAGAAATTACGCTTTTTTATGGTTTTTCTTTAGTTAAAATTTTTTACTTACCAAATAAAATAAAATATTGGTTAAATTTGATTTTAATCCGGACCAGTCTTTTCATAATAGCTTTAATTCATACCATGCGCAATAACGAGATTGTCGCTAAGTTGCATTGCGTGTCACTAGTGCCACCTTAATCAATGTTTAAATAAGTAGGCAGGCACTTATTTACATAAAGCATCAATGTAAATAATTTATGTCTCAAGGATTAAAGGATCGGGATCTTAGAACCCAATCTGAGTTTGATCTCCGGAGTTTACCAAAAGTCAAAAGTTACCAAGTACTTAGGTACCTAACTAAGGAGTCCGAAACCCTTCCCTAAGGTCTCTTCACACTGAGTGCCGCAACACAGTAGCGGCGACTGAGTCGCGCCGCACCTCTTGGCGACAAAGTCGCGCTGCCTCATCGGAAAGCGCTCCTTACAAATCCCAACAAACAACGAATACTTCCTACAAAGCGATGCAACGCGATTCGGTCACCGATGCTGGGACCCAGCAGTTGGGTCGCGTCTGCCAAAATACGAAAGCTTAAGGAATTTCAGGAGACTTACATTGACCACTTAGTTAGTTAGTTAGACCTGAGATTTCCGCACTTAGCCTCATAGTTGGGCCGTTGTACGTAGCAAGCGCTGAGGTACGCTAACACCTCAGACACTAGGGTTTCCTTACGATGTTTTCCTTCACCGTCAGCGAGTAGTATTGTTACTATGATTTCACAAATGTACATAACTTAGAAAACAAAGTCATTGGTACATGCCGGGGTTCGAACCCACGACCTCCCGATTGAGAAGCCGGAGTTCTACACCGCTCCGCTACCACCGCTCTACATTGACCACTTAAGTAAATGCCTACACGTTTTTAGGAAATGTGTTTTATAAATTAAAGCCATTATATATTTATATTTTCCAGATATGTGGCAGCCTGCGTACCGGGGGCACTAAGAAAAAAGAGAAAAATTAACAGTGAGCACAGAGCAGCAATGAAGTTACTACCTACACTCACAACACCGTAGCCGAAATTAATTTAGGTCATTATTCAAGTGAAGAGTCGGCCGAGTGCTCTGAGCAATGAAAGGGCGGGTGTCTCATAAGTCACTATCACACGTCGTGCCCGCACGACGTGTATTATCTTTTTTTATCGGACCCGTTTTGCTGGCAGCTCGGACCCCATGTCGGATCTTTGTCTACTCGTCATCGTAACAAAAGATGCGTAAAATACCGCGAATTGCGTGAGTGAACAAAAACAATGATTTGCTAACGTTCGGAAGCTGTGGCAAGAAAAAAACAGTAAAATGAAAAGGATGTTTGACTCAACTAGTAAGAGCAACAACTCACACACACCAAGAAACAAATACACATAGTTAAGGCTCTCCATAGAGTTACACTAGCGCCACCAACGGAGAAAAACTAGCGCCGTCAATGCCGAAAAAAACATATCTTTTTTACAGATCGTATTTGCAAACTATTTATTAATAATTATTACTGTCTCTCTCTCTCTCAAACACTGTCTGTGCAATCTCTACATAAATCATGTTAATAGTGATTTTAGACACATGGCCAAGAAAATGAAGCAAAAAACCTAGAATAAGATAGGATTAGCGCCAATAAACAGCCAATTTTGACATAAATGCTATCTAGATCCAGGTCCGCGATATTAGATCCTGTGTCGTGGGTGACAAAAATCACTAAGAGATTGTACAAACACTGTTTGCAAATACGGTCTGTAAAAAAGATATGATTATTTGCTTTGGTGGCGCTATTTAGTACTATGAATCCCCTTAATGGACGTAACGACTGAATTGAAACTTGACCATACTACAATTTTCATCTCGTTAGGAAAGTTCTGCAACATCCGTCAACACTATTACTAGCCGAAGAAAATAAGTAGTCCCTCTAACTACACCGTACTTTCGTTAACTATTACACCTCTGTTTGGCGGTTTGGCGGTGGCTACGCTAATTAAAGTATCTATCCATACTTGCAGAGAGAACGCGTTACGCGCGAGTGATTCGAACAAAAATCATATCAGATTTACGAGCTGAGAGCTTTATGAGCTGAAAAAATCATATCAGCTATGATATTATGTCAATTACCTTAATTGAATATCTCTTGCAGTTAAAATTAATATTCTGTACCATAATGCGTCGGGTCTCAAATTGGAACCGCAAGGGAGAAGTTTGAACAAGGAACTAATGCAACTAAACATAATCTGCAACTAAATCTAAGTTATCCTATCGCAGTGCTATTCTCCTAAGTTAGTTTACGCGAGAATAGATACAGAATAGAGTTAGTTATAGATAAGTATATCTATCTATAAATATTCAGTGGAATGGAGTCTGAGTGCTTAGTGCGAGTTTTTAAACTACTCGATCGCGTTAACGTAAACGCATATTTCTATGGCATCGAGGAAGCGCCACCTAGCGACAAGTATGGAAATTAAAATTGCTGAGTGCCAGTTGTAATGGTTTACGTTGAGAAGTGAACACGTTTACTAGCCAAAACACGAATAAACGCGAGTGCGAGTTGTACTGTGACAGCGTTTTGCCAGTTTGCACGGTTAACTTACTCATACTCACTACTCAATGCTCGATTAACGCGGTAGTAAAGTTATTCGATTGGATCTGTCAAACTCGCACTAAGCACTCTGAAATGCGATTTCCTCACCTCACCTTACCAAGTAAATATGACCTAAAAGTTAAGCGCCGAAAAAAATGAAGTGGGACCTCACTTGGCAACGTGGCTTTCCAAAATTAATTTAGGTTACGTAGGTAGGTACTTATTTAGAGGGAAGGGCAGGCAAAGGGCGGGAGGTCGCATAACTCAGTGTCAGCCGGTTGGTGTCCACGCTTACTTTTTTGCTTCTTTATTATCCTTTGTTGGTGCACTGGCTGACGTTTAACGTTTTAATTTGCTATACTGACTCGTGACTCCATTCGTTGGCTAGGTGTATCTTTCGTATTGAAGAACGCCCTTTCTAAGAGAGTCATGCAGGGGCATTTCTTTAGGTCCCATAATTAATCACTGCCAATACACTTCCAAAAAAATTATGTAATGATGCTCAATTTATTTTGGTTATTGTTACCGTTACGGTACGGTGTACGTTGCATTACAAAATGTTTTATTTTTTTTTGTTAAATCAACCTCTTGCCTTAAGAAGCGACAAGAGGTTGATTTTAGTATTTCCCCCCCAGCCATCCCCTCTCCCGGCTAAACGGTTGATTGTAGAAACGTAAAAAAATCTGTGTTGTGGCATATAATAATGATCTTAAGAAGAAAACTATCACTGCTAAGAAGCAATAACAAATTAACGAGTAAAAAATAGGCGTCCGACTTCGGAAAGAAAAACTTCGTATAAACTCCATTGAAAATTACTCTGATGAAATGGTTAGTTCTGTAAAGTTGGTAAAACACTCTCCTTCTATGAAACACTACACTGCGCGAGACCCCACACGCACTTGGCCGGTTTTTACTGTGTTAAGCACTGTCGCTGCTTTCAGTTATCTTACTTAATCTAACAGAGGTAAGAAATAAAATAAATGAAATTAAAGTGTTGTCACTGTATAAGGTTATTAATTTGTCATTCTCGTCATACTTTACGAGATAAACTTAAAAAAACTATAAATGTCATGACGATGTTCATTTTGCTACCGAAAAATGCTGCCGAAATTAAGTTTAAAGCTCTATTCTCGGCCGTAGTAAAATATTTGCTTCATCAAAGCATTTACATAGCTATTTGTAATGTTGAGATACGGCCTTCTTACAGGGGCATACCAATATAACGGTCAATTTCACCTTAATATTATATAATTTGAGAAATAGGTTTTTATATTTGGTAATTCAATGTTTATATTCCTAATCTATTGGTTATCAAGACAACTGTCTTTCAAAGAAAGAGAGGATCGTGACGCAGTTGGTCTTCGCTAATTAGATAGCCTCCGAAGCTGCCTAGGAATATGTCTTAGACAGACGTTCACTGGACGGTGACTATTTCGAAAACCAGGCAACGAGAAAAATCCAGCTGGGTTGGACTGCATTCAGAAAATTGTGCCAGGTGTTCTCCTACGGATATTCCACAGTGTATGAATACTGCTGGGAGCAGACAATTGTTGCAGACTGTAATATAGACATACGTCACTGACGACGATGTAATTAAAGCTTTTTTAACTACCTATTTTCTATTAGGTACTACTCCATTAGAAAATAGTGGTGAACTTCCCGCTATTTCTATAAACCTATTTCGAATGTTTAATATTCTTCACTCATATTAAATTACCTAATTTAAATACTAACGAGGCCTTTCTTTTCTTTTCCGCCGCTTACCTTTTCTGCTGTCTTTTCTTATTCTTTATTTTCTTTTGTGCATTTATTTTGCCGGACGTTTTTCTAAGCTTAACATGTAGCTATTAAGACTAGACAAAGCACTCGAGATTACTCCACTAATACAAAATTAATGAGTCTCATTAACCAGCTGAGGCCAGCTGAAGGAAATAGATACAACCCATATGAGAGGTTCGACATTATGAAATACCTATCCTATCCCCCTTCATGTGAAACTCGCACTTATGCCTCGTAATTTAAGAGTTACGAAGCATTACTATCCTATTTTCACCTACTACGTAGGTTTATTAATAATACAATGTTAATCACACAAACGTCAATTGTTAAATACTACCATTTATCTCAAAAGCTGCTAACTAATTGAACCCATTTCAGCGTAAAAATAAATCATTCTAAAGACTAATTTGTTTTAATTATTAAAGTTAATTAACCCTGAGTCTTTTGATGTTATTAAAGCGAAACGAAAATTTTATTCCAATTATCCATGCCCCCGATGTAGACTCACAACTGTGATAAAGATAAAAAGAAAGTTTAATTCCCGTAGGGCGAACAATTTCTAAGAAAAAAACTGTATCGAGCAGTCGAGATAGATCCATAGGTATAATATTCTAGTAACTTCACCTGTTTCTATGTGAATGTTTATCACTTCGATGCACACTTTTGCAAATTGTTGAATACGATCACACCCGAACGAACATTACGCTGTGGTCGGGCGGCCGATAGCTACGGCGTAGCACTGGCGAGGTTCGTAGCACGCGCCGTAGTCGCGGGAAGCTGACTGACGTAGCGGCTACGGGTCGGCTGCATCTGATTCTACGCGGCGACCGCGCGGCGCGCAGCCGCAACCATTTTGTTCAGTGCGATGTTGGCACTTTACATACAGGGTGTTGTACCTGCTCATCAAAAACAAAAACTTTACCTCGGTAAATCGTGATGATCCCAAAAATTACAGTCAATCTAAAGACCACAGGTAGAAACTCTCATGGCTATCCAAATCACCTCTGTGTAATTTTTGCGATTTTTCGTAGTGTATGTTCTTTTTTTTACGAACTGGTTGGATCAATCATGCTTTTGTAAAACAGTCATGATACTCATGATTAACCGTCCAAGTGCGTATCGGGACGCAGTATAGTTTAGTGTGGTTTCGTAGTAGGTTGTTAAGAAGATAAAAACTTATAAGGCGGAGTTTTTTTATTGATCTTACAATTAAAGGTCTCAAGTTAAATTAAGTATCGGATTTATATAATTTGTTAAGAAGTCGAGTAACTTAATATTTCGAATTAGTAAAGGTATTATATCTAAACTCTGTCGCATGTATAAGATTTAGGACGTGCAGTAAAATTGTCATGTCATGTCACATTCACGCATAAGTGTGAATGTGACATTTTTCAACTTTTCAGGAGATTAAAATAGTAGATTGCTTAACGAGGGTAGAAAGAATCAATTCCCGAGGTATTTAGACTCGGCTATAGTCCGAGTAGGAATTGATTCTTTTACCCGTGTTAAACACTCTACTTTTCATTTCGAATATGAGGAAAATAAAAACTCATTTTTAATATTCAAATCTTAGCATAAAAGATTATTACCTATTTTTTTTTAATTCCGTCACAGATACTATAACAGATTAGTACCCGCCAATTTAAGTCGACTTTTAAAATTTTAAATATGGAACTCACCTCGTAATTGTTGCGGCTTATTCCGCTCAAAGAAGTTTGCGCTAAATTCACAGTGGCTGTTTAGAAACTCACATGGCCGCAGCATTTTTTTTAATTAGTTTTTTTTTTAAAGCCAATTTATTACAAAAACTCTTCACAACTGACAGTAGTTCTATTTTTAAAGCTCATTCCCGCCCTTAGGTGGGAAGTAAGTAATTTGTACGAGTTTTTCCGTCCCTATGGAGGGAAGCAGCATTTTCCACCCAATAATCAGATCAAAACAACACTACTTTCCGAGTATGAGAAATGAAAAATATTTTTCTTTATTTCGACACGTGATACATAGGCTGCTACTTATGTATGCGGAATCTGGGATTCCAATAATTTTAAACGCAATGTCTGACCTCCATGGTCAAATTCGTTCTTTTTTTAAATACTGGCCGCTAATATTTTTCTCTTATATACGTTAGTGTTTTGTTTTTGTTGGGTTTAAAATGTCATATCGCTGAAAAAATGGAACTCACTCGTGAAAATATTCGTGCTATGATTTATTACGATTTTCGACGTGGTTTAACGCAACAACAGTGCGTAGATCAATTAACTTCGACTTTTGGTGGTGAAGCTCCATCAAAAACGACTGTGTATCACTGGTTTAGTGAGTTTAATCGCGGGCGCAGTAAGCTCACGGACGAAGTTAAAGAAGGTCGCCCGAAATCGGTGGTTGTGCCACAAAATATTGAAGCTGTGCGAAAACTAATAATGCAAGACCGCCATGTTACGTATCGCGAGATAGAGGCTATTCTGGGCATATGTATGACGAGCATTCATAGGATATTACATGAACTTTTGTCTGTAAAAAAAATTTGTTCGCGTTGGATCCCGCACAACTTAACTCAGGATCAAAAAGATGCTCGCGTCGAATGGTGCAAGAAAACCTTAAAAAAATTCAACAGAGGCGACTCAAAATCTGTTTATAATATCTACACAGGTGACGAATCCTGTTTAGTTTCGGGATCATTTTGAAACACCCAAACTGTATCAACAGTTTGGGTGTTTCAAAATGAGCCGAACCCTACGAAAGTGGCTCGTGCAAAAAGCACTGTAAAGCAAATGGTGGCCTGCTTTTTTGGTATTAATGGCCATGTGGCTACAATACCACTGGAGAATCGCAGAACGGTTAATTCGGAGTGGTACACGACCATTTGTTTGCCAGAAGTATTTGAAGAAATACGCCAAAACAACCAGCGACGCAGAATCATACTTCACCATGACAATGCCAGCTGTCATACATCTCAGGAAACAACTACATTTTTGGATGGTCAAAAAATAGAATTGATGGGTCATCCACCGTACAGCCCTGATTTGGCTCCCAATGATTTCTATTTATTCCCAAATGTAAAGAATAAATTACGTGGTCAACGATTTTCGACCCGTGAAGATGCCGTAGATGCGTTCAAATAGCACGTTTTGGAGATACCTCAATCAGAGTGGAAAAAGTGTTTTACAAATTGTTTTCATCGAATGCAAAAGTGCATCGATCATAGTGGAGAATACTTTGAAAAACAATAAAAGCATATTTAGCCATATACCTACATTTGTTTATTTTTTCTTTTCCGCATACATAAGTAGCAGCCCTCGTATCTCTATGATTATTTCAATTGAAAAAGACTAACAAAACATAAACTCTCGTCTGTATCCCGTAGGGGTAGTCAGAGGTCAAGGTCTACCATTGGTTATTTAAAAAGGAGGCACTTAGATCCTTATGAATCGAAATAACTTATTAACTAATAAATAAATAGTTTGTTAATAAACACGCTCATTTTAATACCAGAAAATTACTACTTTTTGTCGTTCAATTCGTAAAAAATACGAAAAAGAAATGTATAACATGTAACTACAAAAATTTAAATGATTTTGATACCCTACGTTTGTTTCTTTGTTACACTTTATTGCACAATAAAATAAAATTCGTCTAGTCTTTCGTTCGACTGTTCTGTTTTTACACGACTGCGGCGAAGCCCAAAAGGAGGGTAATGTGTTTATTAGTTCGTATGTATGTATGTATGTATGTAAGTATGTCCGATTCTATGTTCCCTCATAACCAATGGTCAGATTTCGTTAAATAAGGTGTCATTCAATTCGGCATCCTGGCGCGGGTGTCATAGGCTATATAAAATAAGAATTATGCGATCAGAACTGTGACGAAAAATTAAAAACGTTAATAACCTTCGTTAAAGTACAGCTAGGAGCCACTAGATGGCGCTGATATATTTAGTTCATTGAATTCGAATCCTAATTTTGTTGAACTACGCCTAAAAGGTGTGAAGTATTTAAAAAAAAAAAAATTTGCGGATGTCGTAGGTTACATTAAATCAGCATTAATAGAGAACCAACGGAACAAAAAGTAACATTCACTTCTAAGCAATTAAAGTACCACTTTTAGCCACTACATGGCGCTGCTATATTTGATTTATTCTAATACATGTGTATACATAATTTCGGATTTGGTCTAGATGTAAACAAACCGTTTATAGAATCGGCACAAATACAGAAAGAAGTAATGCCTATAAAGTGGTTTGTTCCTTCTAGATCATTCATTTATATTAAAAAAATACACTTTTATTGAACTACGCCTAACACGTGCGAAGTATTTAGAACAGAATTTTGTAGATGTCGTAGGTTACATAAAATCAGCATTAATAGAGAACAAACGGAACAACAAATAATATTCACTTCTAAGTAATTAAAGTACCACCTTTAGCCACTAGATGGCGCTGCCATATATTTATTCTGGTACAAGTATTTACGTAATTTCAGCTTTGTTCTACATGTAAACAAACCGTTTATAGAAACGGTATAAGTGCTGAAAGAAATAATAGAAATAATGCCTATAAAGTGTTTAGTTCCTTCTAGGCCATTCGTTTATCTCATTAATTTAGGAAATATCAACCTCATAGGGGGTTTTAATAATTAATTTCTTAGCTTTGATATTAATTTCTTACTGATACTTACAACAAAACTAACTAAACTAAATATGTAAAGTGTAGCATGTAACTCCTTTTCCCCTGTGTGATCATAGTCAGCGACAAGCTAGGTTCAAAGTTGAAACAAAAAATGATAAAAAAAAATATTTTACGCTCTCACTGGTAACCGAAGACGCATCTTCCGTGACATCGTATCACAACATCCAACTTTAAGTTATTTCCGAGACCGAAAGCTGAGCCCCGGTAAGCGAGCACGAGAAACACTGCCAGCGCGAGTTTGGTTGAGGTAGAGACTATTCATGTTCCTATGTAAAAGACACAGTACCTAGCGAGGCCGAAGGCCGAGCTCCACGACGCAGGCACGAGGAACCCTGTCGTGGTGAGGCTGAAGGCCGAGTTCCAAAGAGGCCGCGGCCGAAGGCCGTGATTATCGTTATTCCTACGCCCAAGCCTTATAGCCTTAAGCCTCTAAGTAACTACGCGAGGCCAAAGACCGAGCCTCGTGATGCGGGTGCGTGGAACACTACCACAGCGAGGCGGAAGGCCGAGCTCCATTCAGATTGGTTCCGAAGGCCGAGACTATTCATTTCCCACGCAAAAAACCCAACCTTCAAGTAACTAGCGGCCGCGACAGTTACTTAAAGTTGCTGTGACGAGGTTGAAAGCCGAGCTCCGTACAGGCCGCGCAGGCAAGGCCGAGAGCCATAACTCGCGAAGTAGACACAGGGACCACTGGCACGGTGAGGCAGAAAGCCGAGCTTGGTTCCGACAGAGACTATTCACGTCCCCACGCACAAGTTCCAACTTTAAGTAACTAGCGAGGCTGAAGGCCGAGCCTCACGAAACGTGCACGAGGAAACCTGTCGCGCCTCTGTACAGGCCGCGGCCCGGCCGAAGGCTCAGACCATTTACAAGTCATTATTCTAAGTAATTAGCGAGACCGAAAACTGGGCCCAGCAATGCAAGCACGAAGAATTCTACTCTGGAGATGCCGAAAGCTAAGCGCCGTTCAGGTCGAGGACATAATTTTAGGCTATTCCAGGCCCCACCTACAATCGTTAACATTACCTATATATAACTAGGTGCAGTGAAGCGTTTATAGGCTATATAAAAAAAAGACAATTTATGTAGGGATAATAAAAAAAATCTGCCGTTTCCCTTTATCAGTCTCTTTGCGAATATTCTAGATCGTTTAACACCATTAGACCATATTGATTATACTAGCTAAA
This sequence comes from Yponomeuta sedellus, assembly GCA_934045075.1. Taxonomy (NCBI): domain Eukaryota; kingdom Metazoa; phylum Arthropoda; class Insecta; order Lepidoptera; family Yponomeutidae; genus Yponomeuta; species Yponomeuta sedellus. The sequence continues at coordinate 14,338,717 of OW203722.1, read as the reverse complement.
AATATCGTACGACATAAATTTTGACTGCAGGCAGGTGGTACCTATGACTATATCAATAAAAACATTTATGATTTGCCGAGAAATGTCCTTTGTCGAGCAAAAGAAAATAAAGCAATAAACTAAAATTCATTTAGGAAAGAAAATAATATTACGATTTAAAGGATGTAAGCAGTACAGATGGACGTTTAAATTTTATCATTTTACTGAGTCACTAAAAGGTGAAAAATAAAAAAAATATTTAAAAAAATAAAAGAACCCGACTGCAGTGATAGATCAACTGAAAGGGAAAAAAAAAATATTTAAAAAAATAAAAGAACCCGACTGCAGTGATAGATCAACTGAAAGGGAAAAAACAAGATAATTTTGTTTTAAAATGCTAACCTCGATTCAGAAGAGATCATGCTGCTTTACTTGAGGGACAAAATGATATAACTTTATAAGCATTATTTGCTCAATCTACTCTGTTACGTTACCAGCGACTTTGCAACAGTAATGTAAGAATCGATCAACTGTCTACTCTATTAATACCTACTACCTCAAAATTGCTGGACTTGGTTTTGATCTATTTATGATTTATATTTTACACGAGTAAAACTCACAGAAATACTGTTTATATGATATTTAAGCCTTTAAACAAACAGACGATTACAATTTTAATTGATAGCTAAGTGATGACAATAATGAACCAACAATGGTATAAGTATGTGATATAAATAGTGGTATACTTATTTAACAATATTATAGTAGTAATGAACGAAATAAAATATTATAATGACTTTATTAGCTAGTGACAAGTAGACTGCCTAATTTTTATTAATTTTGTAAATTACGTCACACCCTGTGCGATAGATGGTCGGTTGGTTTATAAAACAAATATTGATATAAAGGCTTGCTTTATCTCTACGCGCGTGATGGAGATTTTAATTGCATGAATATAAAACAACCCTTTTATTTTTCACAGGTGTGACACAGTCAGGAGCCTGTTTCATAGAACTACAATTCATGGTTTATTACGACAATTCGATGTAAATTGCAAAGTTGATTACCCCTAGGATAAACAAGTAGAGTCTGCAATGTACCTCGAATTGTCATGATAAACTATTGTAGTTTTCTGAAACTCGGCCCAATGTCCCCGCTGGCTATATGTAGATAGAATATAGTAGATTATACACCGAGGGGATAAAGCACTGTTTTATGTTATGGTGGCGATATTGAATCCTAAACGTGACAAAGGACTCCAGATTTAACTCCCGAGCGCAGTGAGTGGTTCAAATGCGCCCAAGACAAAAACAGCTTTATCCTCGAGGAGTGTACTCTACTTTTCTCACCTTTTGCGAGATAATAAATTAAAATTAAGAGTGAAAATTGATGTTTGAGACATTAGTCCAGTTATGGAAAGACAACAGAACTTTTCTTCTATTTTGATATATTTTTACAAAATCTTTGCAGTTATTACGTATATTATTGCAGCGTTTTACAATACTGGCGGTTTTTGTTTAATTTCAAATGTGTTCCATTAAGCTTGCTGTGGCCGGCTCGATTTTAGAAAGAGTTCGATTCTCAAATTAGGTAGGTTTTAAAATAAATTCAACGCGGCATCGGCCCTGGCCTTCGAGTATTAGTTGATCTATTATTACGAAATTAGACTTTAAAGCCAATGCAATAAGATGTACGAAAAGTGAAAATATTACAAAATATTACACTAAGGTGTTCCAAATTTAATGATTGCGTGGCAAAGATAGGTAATTGCGGCGCACTTATAAAGAGGATTAAAGGTCTTCGCACATTAAAACAACTCAACGGCGACTCGACTCTATGCCAAATATTGAAATTTAAGCCTTGTGTCATATGTTCAAGGTTTAATTTAAAAAAATGATATTAAAGTAGTGTACGACGAGTGGCCTACGCATCGTACACTAAAGGTCAACCCCGACACGTTTGTCACGCAATGACCTCACGTTGTCCACGCAACGACCACACGTTGTCCACGCAACGACGATGCGTTTGCGACTGACGCGTGACGGGCAACCATTTGCCAGCCCCCCCCCCCGTCCGCCATTACAATATTCACCTTCTGATTTCCTTTGTCGCAACATATCATGTACCCAATATCTTTTTTTCCTGCTGTTTCGTTCATTTTCATTATCGAGTATAATAGCTATAATCGCCAGTTCACTGAATGTAAAGTTCGACATTTCATAAGCAACACGACTTCTTTGGACAAAATTCAATACGCATTACCCACTCGTTGACACCGCGTTGTCCACTCGTTGACAACGCATTGCCCACTAGTGACCATGGGGTGGATCAACTAGTTGACTACTCATCGAGAGTGTGAGTAGAGTTGCTGCCGCGTTGGCGTGGAGTTGTTATAATGTGCGAAGACCTTAAAAAGTCATTATTTCCCCCTAAAAGTTTCCTATAGAAAACACCACCTTTGGGTGCACTTAAATGCGAACCAAGTCGTCCTTTTATAATGGGATGAAAAAAATACATTAATATGTAGCTGGTGTAGGTTACCAATCCAAATTGAAATTATATTTCCGAATTTTCATGTAATAAGCGAATGTAGTGACGATTTATGATTGTTTTAATGTTATACAGACTGAAAACAATCTCTCTTCTCTGTTGGCATTTATGCATTTCTTTTAAATAGTGATACCTAAGCTCTGTGAAAGGGATTTTTCCTAACAAATATGGATACCACGCCCACGGAAGCGTCCAAGTCGTGGCGTTGCTGGAATCTGGGCATAGTCAGAGTGTTGTGTTAACCTCTCTGCTGTCCATACAATGTATCAGCGTTATTTAGAGACTGGTATGTATACTCGCCGTCCAGGATCTGGTAGATATCGATTCACATCTGAGCAAGATGACCGGTATATTGTGTCTGTTTCTCTAAGAACTTTATTCCACTGCAGCGGCAGCTCCGTGAAGTTCGAACTTTGACCTTGAGTGATTCTACTATTAGAAGAAGATAGGCGGAGCGTGGCCTGAAACCAGATAATGGCCCAAAATTAACTTTAGACCACCGAAGAGCGCGCCTTTGCGTAGCTTTGCTCGTGAGCACTTGAATTGGTCATACCTTCAATGGGGTAAAGTTCTCTTTTCTGATGAGAGATCATTCTGTATGGTAATAACAGAAGAAAGAAGGTGTATCGTAGAGTGCCTGAGCATAAGAGCCGATGGAAAAACCGATCTTGCTTTTGTACATCGCTTACCGGCATTGAATGGATCACAGGACATGAAAGAGTGTCTGGACCCTCATGTAGTAACGCACATTTTATTGTCGATAATTTCATTTTTATGCAGGACATGCCAGTATCATGCTGCATTTTAAATGAATAAATGAGTGCAAGAAGCCAGGATATGAATTCCGTAGAACATCTATGGAATATATTGAAGAGACGAGTTAGAGCAAGAGATTCCGCTCCAGAGAGGCATGGCCAGCTTAATCAATCCAATCCAAATCTCAATTTCACACTTCGAAGTGCAACTCCAGATAGCGGAGGACTTACATCGTAGCGCCCTAGATCAAAAGTTGACTGGAAGAGATCACTTTTAGTGATAAGGCCACCGTCTATACTCTTAGATTAAGAGATATCTGTATATCCTTGTTATGTACAAAAAAGTATTATCTATCTATCTATAAACATTGGGGACGGCCGTAAAGCAAAAGACTTATAGCCTATTTAATAAAAACACTCCAATGACGCTCATTATAATAGGTGGTATGGGATTTTACAATAAAAGATGTAACCACAGATTAAATACGTGGGACGTATTAAAACAGAGTGTTTTAGTGGAATCGTGTAAATAAATAAGGCCGATAAAGTTGATTTCACATTGTCACTGGCTGGTAGCTGCATATTGGAGGTAAGATCGAATTTTTAATCCCTAATGCCCCTGAGTGTACAAAAAATAAATAGTTCACACTACACGATCAACATTGGGGAGATAAGGCAAAGACATAGAGTTACTTTTACATTATCGCTGGTCGCTGCATGTTGGAGGTAAGATCGATTATACGATAGCCAGCTACCTACTAAAACAAAGGTGCACTGTAAAAAGACGTGAACAGTGAACTGCCAGATTGAATTTCTAATGACATCGATCCGAACACCCGACTCCGAAAACTTACTTTCAGGCTCAGAATCGATACTGTTCGCTGTGTAGTAACTTTAAATATAAAAATTGTTTCCAAGAACTTGACGATAAACTGCATCAGCAGTTTGGCAAATAATGTAATTACGATTTATCATGTTGTCTTAAAAATAAAACATATTCATCGATTTCAATCAAACACTCTTAAATTGAAGAATTCTGGTATCCTAATATGGAGAAAAAGCAATAAACGTGGCAATAAAGCATTTTTTTTAAATGACGGAGAGGCTAATCAATGTTTATGTTGTTGAAGAATGGTGCAGACTACAATAGTCTGCACAATTCTTGGCATTTAATGCTTAATACTCATTTTCATATTACGTCTGCGGCTTTTATGCCATTAAATGTGTAGGTTCGATTTTCAGCGCGTCATGTTGATTTATGAATAAATTTCACTGACGCCGGTTAGTCGCCCATTAGCTCAGTTGGAAGAGCGCTGGCACGGATAGCCAGAGGTCGCGGGTTCGAGTCCCGGCATGGGTGGAATTTTTAGCCTCTAAATAGGTTTTAAAAATTGTGCTAAGCACGGGTTAGTGCATAAAAAGAATATAATCCTATTAATATTGTTTACATTATTTTAAATACCCTAACAAATGGACTATATTAGGTACTCTATTGTGCGTACAGGGTGCAAACAACACAGTGGTAACTAGTGTCAAGGGACAAGCAAATAAACGTCAGAACAATTAAACCAAAAATGAGCCATACATATTACTGACTTATTCAATTTATGTAATTGAATTGAATACCTGAGATTAATGAATGTTTAGTCTGCGATGCGATAAGTATGTACTTTACTGTAACTTTATTTCAAGAACGTTTTACCCGAAACTTTTTTGCTTTATTTAGTAACTTAGTAACAGAGCAAATGTAATTTTTTAAGATTCTTGGTCTAATCAGGTTCCCGCCAGGCAGGTTGTACCTAGTGCGGGAACCAATGTCAATCGCCAATATTTCAGTTTTACGATACCTTCCTGTTCACAACAGTGCTACACTTTAAATGAAAATAAATGTTTTTACGTTTCTTCTTATTTAACCCGTGAGGAGGCGCGTCTATTTTTATAACACGGAAAGGCGCGCGGGAGCAATTTGCTCACACCACTTTAAGCGCTCATATATCTACCGTTGTATTACTAATTGGCTTATAATGGATTTATATCAATAAAACAAGGTTTAATAATTAAGAAAATAAGTACCTATTTTAATTAAAACTATGAAACATAAATTCAACTTCTAGACCAAATAACAAAACAACTTATAATTAAATTCTTAATTTTGTTACAGTCTTCATAAAAGTCTCATTAAAAATGTTATATATACCTAACAAAAAATAAAAAAAAATACTATTCTATGAGAACTTGAGAAATGTGCCTTTTGAAACGTAGTGAACACATAATATGTGGTATGTTCGGTGTAGAGTAATTGCTTGCACGATGTGCACGCTTTTTTTTGAGCGTCTATTCTTACGTCTTGGACATATATTGTTCGATATCTGTTGCTTGAAGACTGTGAATGAGGGAACTATCACTGTCGACGACATAGTCAATACGGTTCTGTTCTCCATTCTCAGGATCCGCATCCAACTCTTCACAAAAATCCTCTTCTAACCACGCACAAATTTGAGCTTGCTGTCGATCGTCCATTATTGATGTTAAACTAAAACGACAAATATATATTATTAAAATATAACAACAGAGTGTCTACGTAATAATTAAACAATATAATACAAAAATAACGAAACAATACTTAGTAAAATACAATAATACTTTTTTTATTGAGAAAATAAATACTTACACGGATGGGCGCGTGATGAGCAAATTGCTGCAGAATGGTACACGGCTGTCAAAAGCGCTTCGTTGCGCGGTCGCAACGGACGGAACTAATGAACACGAGAGTTGCGTCAGGGGGGAGGGGAAGAATAGTTAGGAAGGTATCTAAGCGCTTTAGACACTATGACGTCGGTATCACTAAAAAAAATGAATTTAATTTTTGTGTGAGCAAAATGCTCATAGCGCGCCTCCTCACGGGTTAATGCCCACTGTTCTGCTATGAAAACATAACTTTACAATCTTGTATTGGAACACTGGTCCGATGTTCTCACTCAAGAACATATAAAGAATCAGAGAAAGAAATCCTGGGAAATGTACAAATTGGCTAAAATAAAAGCGCATAAATACTAAGTAGGTATTGTCACGTCTTGGATTCAATATTCACTTAGTTTTCAAGTGGTACCTAAACCTTGTGATTATAGGTATATTTTGAGATATAACTTACCTCCTGCGTGCCACGGTTTGAGTTCGGTATTGTTCCGATGCAAAATGGCAGAATGTTTTCTAATTCTAAAAGAAAATCGCATACAATGCGCCAAACGTGAGTAACTGTCAAAATGTGTTAAATGGCGCGAAATTTCTAACTATGTTGTCATTTCTATTATGTTCTTGCATGAGTACACTGGGTCACAAGGACTTCGATTTCTGATTTGAGTCTGAGCAGTAGTCAGTTCATAGGTACTTAAGTACTCACCTGAGTGTGTTTGATGTTAAGTACTCACATTGGGTGGTAGAAGGTTAATTGTGCTGTGTATAGCATACAATTAAATGTTTGTTTTATCGCGGCTGAAGATTCAAAATTTCCCGCTCTGCGGTGGGTATGATAGATGGCGTTACAATCCATTCGGGTGGTACAGACATGCGCAAAACAGTACCCTATAAGAACATGCCACACGGCATGGCATTTCCTACCGCGCCATATGGCATTATAGCAGTACGCGGAATATGGCCTACCTGAGATGTCGCATTATGACTCACGAGGGCTATGTTTAGAGTCATTGTCATTATGCCTACATGACGTAGCCCGTCTGTATTATCCATTATACTTAAATTACGAGGCGGTGTCAAAGAAATGTAGGCATTATCAAGAACGTATTGCGTTCCAAACGCTTAACCATCCTGATAGAGACAGCGGAATCTCGTTCGCGGCGAGGTCATTTTTTCTCACTCGCACAATTACTCGAAGTTTTACGATGCAGACCAACGGACACCCGAGAATGAAAGTAGGATAATAATTTGAGCAAAACAGTACCCTTTTAAGCAGTAAGCTACGCTCGCCGACCGCCGCGCGCTTTGTGCCATGCATGTGCAAGTACATAGCAACGATTTGCCGCGGCCAATCATTGCCACTGATCATGCCATAGGTCATGCTATATTTTGCCGCGTACTAGAGGTGAGTCGTTGGCGAATTACGGGTCAACGAAACGAGACTGCTTTTTTAAAAATCTGACTCCTGCTCCTGACATACACTATTTTTCGAGCTCTATCGAACCATATTATTGTATTTGCCAAAAACAGGTTCTAACTGGACTTTCCTCAAAAGTATAACACGGTATTTACACAAACCCTACAGAGGCATAAAAATCTAAACGACCATACAGTAAAATATCGAGATGAGTTGACTGTATTTTAGTGTAAGTACGGAGTTACAGTTTTCTGCCTCGATGGATTTTAGCTTCGATCGATGCGTACGCGCCGCTAGTATATAAAGAGGGTGGGAGTTACTCCGCTAGGGAGCTTCTCTGTGCGCCCTCCTCGGCCTCGAGGAGGGTCGCTCCCGATGTGGGTTTAGGGGTCTTTAGGACCAAAACCAGTCCCAAGGTGGTGTTTAGTGGGTAGGCGCACTTCTTGTGAGTCCCACATTGGCAGCACGGCCGGGTCCGTGCTGTTATGCATGAGCATTCACCACCTCCCTCCCCCGTGTCCTCCGGAGGGTGCCCTTTATAGGGTTAAAAAAAAAACCGTGATTGACAGTCGACCGACGGTTGTGATGAGTGGAGGACGTGGAGGTACAAGGGGTCCCAATGAAGTTGGTTCCTCTATATTGGAGTGGGCATTGAATTATATGCCCCCGTCAACAATTTAAGAGATAACCATTTGGTTAAATAATTGCTCCGGCCAAAATCGCAACATTTATCTTGTTTCTTTATATGTGGCTCGTCGAACATACAGAATTGGAAATAATCAATCACAAATTCCTTCTGCGAGGCCATACACATTCTGAAGTTGATAGTGTCCATTCAATAATTGAGAGGAATAAAAGGGAACTATCATCTTTTGATATCGTGATTCCTCGTGATTGGAAACAAATCGTAAAAATTTGCAGAACAAAAAATCCTATAATTGTTCATAACATGAACCTCAAAAATATAAAAGACATAAAATCACTGAGCACACATTTTGTTCAAAGACGGAAAAACGTACAAAACTCTATTTCGCAATGTGTGTGGATTCAAGTGAGAAAATCCAAGAAAGCTTGTTTGTTTTACAAAACGGATTTTGATTCAGAAGAATTCTCCGAAGTAGATCTTCGTCGGAACACCAGACAAGAGGATTTCACACTGCCAAGAGATTTACTGGCTTATTACAAAAAAATTGCGGCCCATCAGCACTCCCAAGTATAAGGACTTGGTCACCTTGACACAGTGGGTCGCTGATCCGTTTTTAAAAAAAAATACTTTTTGGATTTACCACATGGAAGTTAGGTCGCAGATATAAACACTAACGGCGATTAAAATTTAAATATTCCAGTTTATTATCTTTTTATACGCAAACAGTTAAATGCTTGATTATTATAGCATACCAATTCATAATTTTTGTTTTTGTTTAATGCAGAAGGCATTATTAGATTTATGTTTGTTTTGTTGTCAAAACGCAAACAGTTGATTATTATAACTTAAAAGTTAGTTTTATTTGGTTTTTGTTTGATGCAGAAGACTTTTTTTTGTTACACTATTTTTTGGTGATTGTCGAAAGCAATTTTTTATAATTAACATTAAAATGCTTCTGTAATTTTACCACAAATAGAGAAAATATAATTAGAAAAACAATGTATGTTGCTGCGAAATAATTTGTGACAATTTATCTATGTAAGCATAAAACTGTATGTGAGCTACTTTTTTTTTTACTGCTGATAAAAAATACTAATTGAACATTTAAAAAAATAATATTGATCTCTACGAAAGCCAAAGACTTATACTTACCTATAATAAAGACATAACTTGATTAAATGAGATGACTTTTATTTTATGACACTTTGAATTTCAGGTACCCCCAATTTACACACAAAAAGTGCTCTCCTGAAAAATCGACTTTTGTGAGTTACAGTCTTATGCTTCTCAGGTACAGAAATCAAAACCAGTTTGAAAAGCAGCTATTTTGTCAACTGGTTATACATCAACGAGCGGCAACGACATTGCTTGCTGCAAAACGTTGTATCGCGTTGGATCGACGACGGACAAGAACGTCTTGTACTTACACAAACTGCTTTCCCCGTCCTCGGTGCTAAACTATTAATATTTTGTGTTTTGTATTCCTTTGATAGATTTATTTAATTGGTAATTTAAGTTAATGAAATCCACTTACCTTCATTCTTTATCAGGCTAAGGACTGTCTGGCTGGAAAATATTATTTTACTATTGAAAACATGTTTATTAAAATAGTATTATATTTTCCCGCAAACTAAAAGTCGTTGCATCAAGGTCACGCGTGCATGCACGGCGATAACCGCCATTCGTTCGACTTTTTCCGAGCATGCTCGGTTATCTCCGTCAACAAGCCGCTTGTGCGACTTGCGCTACGTTTAGCGTTCTCAAGCAAAAGACGTTTTTATATAAACTGTTTCTCAGTAATCAGAAAGCGGTTGGTTCGTTGACGGAATGAAAGTCGCTTTTGAAACCCGTTAGTTGAATCAACGCTCACCTCTACCGCGTACTGGGTACTGATCCAGTACGCGGTCGTGCTATATAACGCGTACTGCATAACTCGCAGTAGGTACTTACACATGACACATGTCTTAACGGTACCACACTATTTTGGTTGTCAGTCAGTCAGACAGACCAGACTACAATAAATAATAGTTTTCGGTGCTCTACAATTTACATCTACGTGGACTGTCGCCCAACTTTTGACGTGACTGTGAATGGTGACGTTTTTTTAGTTTGTAAACATTAGAGACGTAAAACAATGAAAGCTAAGTCGGGGCTCACTCGGTTTTCTAACTGCTACATCCTGCGTGATGGTGCTATACTAAAGGAAGACCTATGGGTTCGGGACGGGCGCATCGCGAACCCGGAGGAAGTTTTTTACGTGGAACAGTCTGAGGCTGATGTTACTGTGGACTGCGACAACAAACTCTTGGCACCGGGGTTTATCGATATTCAACTAAATGGTATGTAATATTTATGTCTTAGTAATCAGAAATACCTTTCAAGTTTATTTCAACTTACACTCTGCTGAATGTCAAATTTACTGTGTTAGTCGTGGGGAAAAGGCAGCGGGTAAAAAAACGTATTTTATAAAATCATCTGAAACTTAATACATCAGAGCTTAGGTATATGATAAGATTCCATGATTGCCATCAATAACTTTTTAATTCAGTGTTTGTGTAAGCCAGGATTTCTTGAAAAGTTTTCCTTCTAAGACTAAACAAACTTAGTGAGCGTGACATTTTCATGTTTCATGGTCATCTTGGAGGGTCTCAAAAAGTAATTATGTGAGACTAAAATACAATTTTCCTGAATAAGTTATGAAATCACCATTACTTGGGTCTCAACCAATTTTTTGCTGCATGTTTTGGCCGAAAATTAAACCTTTGATGTGACCATAAATAGTAAAAAGAATACTATGTAACAATATCAGTTAGGTCTGATATTTTAAAACCCCGTAATCAAATCATGTTGACTTTCAGTTTGTAAATTATTTGTGATACAATATCCCATAAGGACTGATGCAAATATTTTTTCCTTACTAAATGATCTTCATCCAGTTACTGACTTTTTCAGGTGGTTTAGGAATAGACTTCTCTTTTGACTCTGAAAATGTTGAGCAGGGAGTGCGTACAGTGGCAAAAAGTTTATTATCCCACGGAGTCACATCTTTTTGCCCCACTATGGTAACATCAGCGAAGGAGAAGTACAGCAAGATCTTACCTCGTATCAAGAAGGCTCAAGGGGGCAAAAACGGTGCTACAATACTTGGTGTGCATTTGGAGGGACCATTTATAAGCTTATCCAAAAAAGGAGCCCATATGGATGAGTATATTAGAACACCAGAAAATGTTAGTTCAGTTTATTTTGTTGGTTGATGTTTCCTTTCATTATCAACATTGATTTATTTACCACATCCAGGTTAGGCAACTCTTATCAATGACATACTTACAATAAAAGACTGAACTCTTATCTGTCATACACATTATCTCGTAAAAGACCAGTACAAGTGCAAAAATAACAAATCAAATGTTATACTCTTTCAATTATTGTGACTGGAACATTCACAATTTGATCTTCAATAACACCGTCTGGTTAACTTAAGTAACCTAATGAGGAGATACCTTCCTCTTGTTGTAAATAAAAAATACCTATAGAGGTACTATATAACTAAGTCAATGTAAAGAGACGAGTCAATGACCTAGAATGAACAAACATGATGAACAACTTAAAACACATTATCTAACAATAGTTTGTGTACATGTAGATGTAAAATCTGAATAAAATAAATTAATACCCCAGCAAGAATGTATGTTTTCTTGCTATTGAATGAACTAATTAATGTCTAGCATGTGTTTTATAATCAAGCAGAAGCATTGAAATCTAAGATGCTAGTCACTCAATAGTGTTTATCACAAGTCCCCTTTTCCCTGCATATACATAATATGGACTATATTATTGTAGTGTAAGGAATGCAATAAAATGGTTTTCGTTATAATTGACTTAAACTACTGATAAATTGTCTTAGGGTATACTTCTTCTTCTTCAGGCTATATTAGTCCACTGCTGGACATACTTGCTTACTCTTTTTAAAAACAAAATCAAGAAACAGAAAATGCAGACAGAAATGCATGAATGTTGGATGACCAGCAAGCAACTGCATAGTTCATTTTTTACTTATTTTGTAATGATTTTATAACAGCCTATCTACACTCAAGATACCATCTGACACTATTTTCTTTCATTCAGATTTGGTGTGGGTGTAATTTTATTGTTTTTAAAAATTGATAATAGGGTTTAGGTGGGGGGGAGTATTTCTTGAATTAATGAGATAAATGAATGATGAGCTTACAACCTAATAAGACATTATTGCTTCCCATATTTTAAAATATGGGAAGCCATTTCTGTTCAGTTTGTTCACACAAACCTGAATGAAATTAAATATACCTACACAATTTACTTTGGCTTTTCAGGGTCTAGCATCAGTGACAGATGTTTATGGATCACTGGACAATGTATCTATTGTAACTTTAGCGCCAGAGCTTCCAGGCGCATTAGACGCCATAAAAGGTCTCACTGAACTTGGAATAAAAGTGGCAGTTGGGCATTCAGCAGCTAGCCTGTCACAAGGAGAAGATGCTGTCAAAGCTGGTGCTAATTTGATCACCCATCTGTTTAACGCGATGCTTCCCGTAAGTTGTAAAATTATAAGATACAATGGCTTGTTCCTAAGCCGCCGTATTCGTTTCAGGGCCGTATTTCATAAAACTATAATGCATAGTTTATTATGAGGATTCGATGGCAATTGAGTCTTCATATGTGGTAATTTGTGGGTTAATCGACTTCGCAATGTGCTTCGAATTGTCATTCTTCTTAGTGTGTCGATGGCAAAACTATGTGTGCCCCGCGGTGTTACCTGCGGTTTATCTATTTTCCCACGGTAATCATATATTATCCCGCAATAAAACGTAGCCTATGTTAATCCAGGGTGTCAGCTAACTTCTTACCAAATTTTATTAAAATCCCTCCAGCCGTTTAGACATGAAGAAGTAACAAACATACACACTCAAAACTTTCGCCATAATATTAGTGTGATGTGATTTATTAAACAGTTGCGGCCCAGAACTTTTCGACGCTGACTGCGTTATCACTTGCAATCAGTAGGTCCTCTTGAGTGCAAGTATTAGGGCATGCAGGGCACGATGTACGATGGCTTATCATCTAAGAAGTGCCACAATTTATCGTTGTCCGCGAACCCCCACCAAGATAATGTTATCCTTACCTCGGCCGACACGAGTTCGCAGCCGGTTCGGGGTTTTTCAGATTGCCCAGGGCAATTTATGGTCAGGAGAGCCTGCCTCTACAACACAAATGGCACAAATAGGGAAGACATAGAAACCTCCTGGGACCAGAGGTTGCACCTCGCTTGCGCTGGCTTATTGACGCATTTCAGATAGTTGACTTGGCATTGGCAGCCATTGCTTTACTGAATTTTTGTTCTATAGGACAAGAAGTAGGGCCCTGGTAATGATGATTATGATGTAATAATCATAAACAATCATTCATCATGTTTTACCAGTTTATAGTGCTAACGATTTTTTTAAGATAAGATAAAGATTAAAAAATAGGTATTTATTGCTTCATCAAAATGCAACTTAAAACAAAATAAGACTATAGACTATTTTTAGTTCAAAACATATTTGTTTCTCACTATTTGTATCTAACTGATAGTTTCAGTTATACAGTGATGTGTTACTTAGACAGTTACTGATTCGACCTTCAATAACCAGAACACTATGTCAGTGTCGTTTCACACCAGTAGGTACTTACTTACTGTTGTAATAAAGCGACTAAGTACAAATTATATAATTTGTCCTATAAACCGTCTGCACGGATTTAAGGGGACAATTGAAAACCAAAACTAGTCGCATCAGCTTAATTATAAATCACATAGGACTATTGTTATAGAGTAAGAACATTATATTTAGCATTCAATACGCCTATGTACAAAAACATGTTTCTCTGTAACAAAGAATTTTATATGTAAGAATCGTGAAACTATATGGGACCCAAGTCTATTTAATTTGATACGGGGTTTTGTATTTCGTAGAGAGAGGTAAGAGGAGAGTCCAAAAGTAGCTAAAAAATGCCCTTACGCTGTTTATTTTCACGTAATAAATGAAGAGCCGCTATGTATATCAAGACCGTGTTTCATAAAAATACAATTTGTCTATTACCTACTTCAATTCGAGATACATTGCCTGCGTAGCAGTCTACTTCTTATTCTATACAGGGCGTCCCAAAGTTATGGGCCATGAAGGGAAAGTACCTTAAATATCGTAGATAGGGTATTTTGCTGATAGAAGTCTTTATGTTATTTTTAAAAGATAGTAATTCTGCATTCAAAGATTTTCTAAAAATTACTTGCCTTGTCTGGGAATCGAACCGACTTAAATTAAAAAAAAAACCCCTACTTTTATGATGCCAATCGAAAAAACTGCCAAAAACTAATAACTCTTCTTAAGTAACATAGTATTTTAAAAGAAAGGAACAGCGTGAAATTAATCATTTTAATCAAATTAAAAACATACATGAAACTGACGGAGTCAATGAAGTGGGTATTTTTTTCGTAAATTAATTAATGAATTAATTAAATGCTCAAAAATGTGATCCCTCTTGTCTTACGCAAGTCGCCCATTGGCTCAATTGGTAGAGCGCTGGCACGGATAGCCAGAGGTTGCGGGTTCGAATCCCGGCATGGGTGAAATTTTGAGCCTCTAAATAGGTTTTTAAATTTGTTCCTTAGCACGGGTTAGTGCATTAAAAATAAAAATAGTATAATTACGCAAATCGTCAATCTTTTAATGAGTCCGCTGCCTGTTGATTTTCATTTTTAATTTTCAACATAATTGACTACCTACGGCAGTTTCATGTATGTTTTAATTTGATTAAAATGATTAATTTCACGCTGTTCCTTTCTTTTAAAATACTATGTTACTTAAGAAGAGTTATTAGTTTTTGGCCATTCTTTCGATTGGCATCGTAAAAGTAGGGGTGTTTTTTTTTTATTTAAGTCGGTTCGATTCCCAGACAAGACAAGTAATTTTTTGAAAATCTTTGAATGCAGAATTACTAACTTTTAAAAATAACATAAAGTCTTCTTTCAGCGAAATACCCTATCTACGATATTTAAGGTACTTTCCCTTCATGGCCCATAACTTTGGGACGCCCTGTATATTATATGTGTTAATCAAATTGTTGTCATACTAAACTACGAATCGTAGTTCTATGAAATAGGCCCCTGGATGACCACGTTCGGCACTTAACATAGTAATAACAAAAATAATGTCACGACTTGTAAACGTTGACGAAGCGAAGGTGATCTGTCAGGATCGTGGGATACAGGCGTGAGGTTATGTACGTATGTACCTATGTAAGAATGTTATCATAGTGGCGCTCCTGCCACCACCTCTGTAGAAATGTCGCATTGCTCGGCAAGAAACTGGTACTCACAATACCACACAATTCGAGGTCACTTGGTGTGAGTGCCGCCGGAAAATGTATCTAAAATTAAGTTATGATGAGCAATAAACAAATCTTTACCTACTTTGCTTACTTTTTAAATTTATTACATAATTTGTATTTTATTATTCCAGTTCCACCATCGGGACCCTGGTTTAGTGGGGCTGCTGGCCTCATCAACAGAGAAGCAGGTCTTTTATGGGATCATATCAGATGGTATTCATACCCACCCAGCTTCTTTGAGGATAGCATGCAGAACCAACCAAAAAGGTACACGAGACCAAAGTATCCTTATTTATTTCATTATTTTGTGTATGTAGCAGAAACCAATGTACAGTTAATAATATATTTTCGCCATACTACTCGTATAGGTGGCAATATAATTTTTTTCGGTCGTACGATAATATAACAGGCTATCTGAGTCTGAAAAATCTGATCAGATTTTTCGTTTGTTTTTAATAAGTACTCAGAAAGTGATAATTTTTCAATTCTTCGTGTATTTTTTCTAACATAACAACCTCACGCCTGTATCCCAGAGGTGTAGGCAGAGACCAGGGACTGCCACTTGCCACGATCCTGACAGATCACTCACTGTTAAATTACACTCATTTGATCTCGTTACACAGGTACCAATTTATGTATTAGATTTAGGATGATTTGAGAAAGGGGTCGGTGTGGAGCATTTTTATTGTCACTTTCTCAATTACCACACGACCTGAAAACAGCGGATTACATTGTCATTCACAAATGTAATTATTTTCGTTGAAATATTTTTTGTTTCCTGATTCATAATAGGTATCTCTTTTCTGTAGTGTAAGCATCTCACACACAAAGTCGTATTGAAATGACACAAACCTGAAAATTGTCTTTTCAGTGTCTATAATAATTTTTTTTATATATTTCATAGAATTAAAATCAATTATTTACTTGATAGGTTAACAAGATCGCTCGGAAGTCGGTCCTTTGCACCAGAGACGTGATTTTTTACTTTATGCATATCTTTGTATAAACAGAGAGTAGTGCAAGAGTTTCTTTTTATTAGATTAGGAGACGTATTGAGCTAACTATAGCCAAAGAAAAAATATAGCGCCCTCTGTGTGCAATATAATAACGCTTCCGGAAGCTGATGCGGCGCCTCGGGTCTCTTTGCAGAGGCACGACTCGGCTGCTTTTATTTTGACGTAAAGATAAAAACATTACTATGGTGTTAAGGACTTTTCGTGTTTCGACGCGGCGACTTAATTCAAATGGCAAAATCAACTATGGTAGGTACTTACTAATAGGCTATTTGACAGCGTGAACAAAAAATATTCATTATAAACATTTGTATCAATTAGAAGTTTTAAACCCATAAAAAACAATGACATGATAAAACTAGGCCAAGATTGTTCGTATCTATAATGACGTCACAGCTTAGTAAATATTGCTATCTGAGAACCTGAGAGTTGACTTGACATTTTTGTTTACTAACCAGTGATGTCACTAATTCCTGTGCGACGCCAAGTTGCTCAAGAGCATTTATGCGGATTATTTTAAAAATTAATTTTTATTTGCCTTTTTTTAAATACACTACACTGATAAATACACGCAAATACAATCCTACACAATAAACATAAATTGGTAACCTGTGTGTAACGAGATCAAACGATTGTAATTAACAAGTTGCAATCCTAAAACATTTGATACTATTCTTAGTAGAAAAACTATAATGCTTACCTAGGTATATTTATTTTTAATGCACTAACCCGTGCTAATGACAATTTAAAAACCTATTTAGAGGCTAAAAATTCCACCCATGCCGGGATTCGAACCCGCGACCTCTGGCACGTATAGCCAGAGGTCGCGGGTTCGAATCCCGGCATGAGTGGAATTTTCCTTCAATCTCAGTAAATCCATTGACCAGATCCATTATGGATCTCATGAGATTTTAGCCTCTAAAATAGGTTTTTAAAACTATAATGCTGTGGCCGGACGTATGTCCGATCACGAGGAACAATGCGTCGTTGAGTATCTAGCTTAAATAGTCGTATTCCAGGTTTAATACTCGTGAGCGACGCGGTGGCCGCACAGGGGCTCAGTGACGGCAACTACCGGATTGGCCCGCAGGCCGTGGTAGTGGAGGGCGGCCGAGCCTACGTATCTGGAACCAAGACTCTTTGCGGCAGTACGGCGGCACTCGACGAGTGCGTGCGCATCTTTAGACAATGTACAGGTACGTAAAATAAATGTTCCACCTGCTCCTCTATACAGTCGCGTATGTTTGCGGTCCGGATGTCTTTAATTTCTTTTAGCCCACTCCTGCTGTGCAATAGGTACTTTATCTTTAACGGGCAGGACTAGACTAAGTTCACTGGTTATAAAGAAGAACAAAAGGATAAACATTGGTATGGTTCAATTTAAGTTGGCAACCATTACACCACTGCCTGGTAAAGGGAAAAATGATGGATAAGCGAAAGTAGACATAATCCATTTCTTTCCTAAGGTACTACTGCTTGGCACTAACAATAGTGTCATGGGATTCTTTATTTTCCCTTTAACTTTAGCGTGATGTCACGCGGTACGATGGGTGTTACTGTCAAAATGGCTGAAATTGGGCTGAAAGCAGTAATCTTTTATTTTATTGAAAATATTGTTAATCTCTTTTTTTATAAAATTAATTGAGTATTTTTTCCCTTAATATCGTTAAATCTTTTTTTATTTGATAATGTCGTTACGCCTATTGTCTGGTCGCCGCTTTGCAGGTTGCTATAAAAGACGTAAAAGCGAAAAGCAGATATGTTGAAAAATAACAACAGATCTGCTTGCAAGCAAGCGCATCTTGCAAGAAAACTAAACAGAAAATAAGTTTACAGATTGAGACGATTTGAGAAAACAGACCATTTGTGAAATTGGGGGTTTTTGCGAGACGAAATTACCAAATGTTTTGGTTTTCTTTGCAGAGTGTTCTTTGGAGTATGCACTGGAGGCCGCCTCACTCCACCCTGCGCAGGCGCTGGCCATCGAGCACCGCAAGGGGCGCCTCAACTTCGGCTGCGACGCAGATTTTGTTATGCTGCACCGGAATAGTTTAGAAGTCATCTCCACTTGGATAGCCGGCGAATGTGTCTTTAGAAAAGTCGATTGATCTGTGATTGTGTACCTATCTCGTATGTTGTTAATTTTTATATTCGAAATCAGAAATATATTTTATTGGACACTAGTAAGCTCTTTTATTTGGTGACTATCAAGAAAATAAAAACAGAATTTGTAGTGGCATGGAAAATCTTTATTGAAGTAAATATATTTATAAAGTCAGTACAATTTAAGTTCAATAGTTTCCAAAAATATTTAAAGTGCAGGTTGCTGATCACCTGGCAATGTTAAATATGATTATTTCTTAATTAAAATACAAGCTAATATGTATTGAGAAAACTGTAATATGTGAATAATAACATGTATATACCTAAATAAAATCATGACAAAAATATATTTTAAGCAGGCTCTGAAATAGACTGCTGCGCTGTTGTTATTCCTGGCCACAATTCACAATAATAAACTTATAATTATTATTACGAAACCGCTAATGTCACGAGAAAATGCCTAATCTTCTAAACGAAGAAGAATGGGGGGCTACTTCGCCCCATTTTCAGTAACTTCAGCGGTATACCAAATTTGGTCAAAGTAAGATGTGCAACTAGTTAAAAACAAATAAACACTGTCCACAAACTTCTCACACTACAGGTAACACAGTTAATACATTATAATTGGTATCTGTACACTTTACTCAATTCCTCCTACATCGTTCGCGTACGGACAGACATTAAAACCAGTTGGGCATCTTATAATTAGATACAATAAAATTAACAAACCACGCAATGTATATTCATGTATACAATAGTACTAAGTTATGTATATAATGTAAATACATTTTCATGAAAAACAAAATAATATCATGGAATATTTTAAAGAGCCAAAATATCTGAGATTATAATTCTACTTTGATAACTTCTAAGATCTAGGCACAATGCAGCTGAGACTCCTGTATGGGTTACATAACAATTTTCGTTGACAATGGGGCAACATAGTGCACACAACAGTTGACACCATCGCACAGAGGAGCCCATGCCTCGACATCTTCCGGGTTGGTGCCGAGGTGTAAAGGGTCGACGCATGGGGTCCCTGTGTCATGGCTCCCTGTTCCCCCCATAGCTTGCAAGTCCGCAGCAAGCCGCCCTGTGAAGGCATATAACTACCTACATCTATCATAAAACTTCAACGTTTACATTGTTTCAAATATTTACGGAGGGTATTGTCTGGTAGATATAATATTTCGTGTTTTAAGTCCACTACATCCAAAATATTGAATGTGGACAACTAAGTCACTTTAAAATACTTTTAAGAGTTAAATTAAGTATTGAGCAATATATTCTTACGAGAATATAGTAGAGATTTGCTCGGCTGCACCAACTCTACAGAAAAAAATCGTGTTAATCCTAGTATCATCATACCGTTGCGCATACCACAATGTCATTTTATAAGAGAAGAATAAAAAATAAAATAATTAAAGAAATCTTTGGAACGAAATCAAATATGCACTTATACATGCATTGTAGACAAACTAAATATTACAATAAATTTTACATTTCAACATAAAAAATGACAAGAAACTTAATACAGTAAAACCTAGAATATACTTAAAACTAATTTGAAAATCGAAATAGCCATTTTACCGTACATCTAACCAGAGCAAGGAACTAACGGAAGTTGGAGCTAATTCATAACAGAAAACTGAGTCAATTCAGAATGATATGTTTGTTATATTTATTATCGGTATTTACTGAAAAATTTGTGGGATGAAAATGTCGAAATGGCCGCTCTATGTGAACAAAAATTATGCTTAAAGTATATATTTTCAATTAAAAATTAGATCGCTACAATACGTAAATACCAAGAAATGTATATTAAAATATTTGTACTTTTACTGACTAAAGGAAAAAACATTGGCAACTGCTAATAACCCTACATTGTAAAAAAATGTAGATTTAATATTGTTATCTCAAATTCGTTCACTCTAAGATGTGGAATGCAATTAGAATTCTTTAACAATATTTAAATGGTATAATAATATATTAAATTTTTATAATCAGCTCAACAATGTATATATTCTATAATAATTTACAAGCCTAGATCCAAACTGTGATATTTATTGCACAAGCACAAATGTGGCTTAAAATTTCAATGTGAATAGAGCTCACAACCTTATTTTATTAATATTGTGTCTTCAAATCGGTGGAAACCATCTTTATAGTGGGTGAGGACAACGTCATCCTTTTAAACCAATTACCGAGCTGATCGAGATGAAACCGATTGGTTATCCGCCACCCACAAACAAGTGATTTTGCTCGTCTTTTGTTAAAACTGTGAATTTAAGTAAATGGGCACTGCCACGTTCTTCCTCCTGTAATAGAATCTGTGCTTGGTGCCGCAATATAGGCAATACGCCCACCTCCAATAGGGAGGTAACATGAGAGCTCACCTTGTGCGCTGCGAACCCTACGACTATCACAGTACCTGGCATCGAATATGCACTCCCACCCAACAGCTGCCCGCTGATATACACCATCTAACTAATGCATTACATGGAGACACACGAGCGCGCCAACAGAGTGCGCAAATTTAAATGCCAGCTAAAGTGACCCCCTACAACTACTGATGAAAATTTTATTGCTGGATACATAAGGGAATATAGATTCAAGAGAAATATAATTTTACCAAAATTGCTTTTAAAGTGTATATAGGTAACTTTTAAGATTCCCGAGAAAGGCTACTGTAATGTACTAATGATACAATTATTATCGAGTGACGTCAATGGACAAAATATACCATTTGACCTGCCACGATCCTATGACAGAGTGCTTACTCGCTACAGCAATATACAGCCGGGCGGCGGGCGGCCGGCGCCGGCGCATTGCCATTTCCACCAGCCCCTGCGCCCGCCACCTGCACCCGCACCCGCGCCCTAATAAACATCTCTAAACAACACCACGATATAGGCAAACATGTGATACTGTTGTGTATATCCAATTGAAAAATACTAACCACTACAAAAAATATCTACACTGACATCTACATTAGATATATGGCAAGAACAAAGGAAACATGTCGACAAGATATCACCAAAATTAATGCAAGATCGATGGTTCAGTAATTAGATAAAATAATAATACATAATACTTTCATCATGAGGATAAAATAAATATTATTGCAATCATATGAAAAATTACACATTTTCTGATATTTTAACTTTAAATTTATTAAATTGGAATTCACACATAAAAATAGTAAAATTTGTAAAATTATCCAAAACTTATCACACCACTTTTTAATAATTTTTATGCAACCCTAAAGCAGTATCATTAGCGTCAAACGCTCCCTTTGGGGCATTAAATAACTTCTATTTTGGTTATTCTACTTCACTAACACACAATAATTTTGATCAATGACAACAAATTAAGAATTGAACATTAATATTAAAACCCTGAATATTAATAAAACAAAATTGGCAACAATTAGTAACTAATCAATCTTTACAAATATCATACAATAAAATAATTACTATGTGCATGCACAAATATAGTAAGAAAATAATTTGGCAGTAAAAATTCGTAACTCTAAAGGCCTAAACACACTGGCCAAAATACTATTTTAATATAGGCCAGAACATACATATACGTTAAAACAAAAACAGTAAAACGACAAAATTAGAGTATTAAATCACACCTGCTCAAATGTGAGGGGTATGTAGACTCGTTTATTAATTAATAAACCTAGTTAAAATAAAGAAAATAAAATTCCCTAATGCTATCGGGACAAAAATCCTGAAACAATAACTTAAAAACAATATGAAAAATAAACCCAAAAGTTACTCACTACTCGATAAAAGGATTCCGACCCCGGTGTGCCAAAGTTAAACCTACAATGGCAATAACTGACTACGTCGCTGAACTACGCAGTGTCTTTACTGAGTCAAGCCTAACATGTTGCAACATAGTCTCTCTATTATTGCTGTATCACATCCAGTGTTGATAAATACTCATAACTCGGGCAACCTGTTTCTATCCCGTAACAAAATTAATATTACTAATTAAGTACATAAATCTCATACTTTCTACCACACCACTGCTACAATAACAATAAGGGATTTACGATATTATGACTTCGTAATATTGTTAGATAGGTATATGCTACACATTAATTTTTTTAGTGGCATGATGTGACATTTATTGATAACAGATTTTCACTTAAAAATGTTCATACTTACATGTGTTTAAATTAAAATGCATGTTTGTTATCGCAATAAATAGAGAGCACTGAATAATTAAGAGTCAACATGAATAAATGGTTATCCACAATATCACACTCAGTGGTCAGGTCGGGATAGGTTCATTTCAGCTTTAAGTACTGCCACTACCACAACATACAAATGACTGACACTTTAACGAAGCAATGGTTATGAAACTACCGTGCTAGGATTAATTCAAAACGCCACTTTGTTATAAGATAGTTACTTTGTTGAATCATTGAAAGAAACATCCGTTTCGACAAGCCTATATTTAAAAATAATTTGAAACTTGGAAGACATCAAATGCGCATACAAAAGAATTTGAAGTACCCGTTTTAATAAGCATTTATTTTAGCAGGCCATTTATTTTATTTGATGTCATTTACGCATAACGTTTCATACCCTGATGACTAATATACCTACTACCATTTTGGTGAAATACCAACTAACCTAATCACCTTTGGATTTGTGAAAATCTGTTAACATTGTATGTTCAGATACTTGACTTTGTATGTGAATATCAAACAAATTTACTTTTGTAATATCTAATATTATAGCTCAGAATATTAAAAAAATCCTGGAATTTTGAATAATATGAATTGTCATGTATAAAAATACATAATTATGTATATAATATAATATTATTACGTTCGGCAAACATTATGAGAATATTTTTAACATTAGGAATGAAGACTCTGCAATGGCAATATCATAATAATAATAATAGCTCTTGACAAAAAATCAATCGGGTTGAATTGTAAAACGATAAAGAAATTGTTTAACAATGTAAAAAGGAACTAATCACTGGTATAATTTAGTGTGTAGATAGTACTAAATATTAAAATTTGAATAGTTGAAACTTTGCTCTTTTATTTGTGACGCCTGTTGTGACAACAGTTGGAATATTTACAGGCAGGTATTTACTAAAGGCAACGCTACTAAATACTGCTGAACAAAGTTTTAAAAATTCAAGGTGATATAATAATCATTATTGTAAATAGCTACATCCAACCACTAGATCTAGACTTGTTTCATATGACTTTGCCATGCAAAGACTTTATACTACTTTTTATACAACTATCCAAAAGTTAAAATTCACGATTTATTGCCAGGTTTAAAAATTACAGCGAATATTATTAATTCAACATTGAAATTGTTTAATGGTTCAATTGTATTTATAATAATTTGGAACCAATATTTTGATGCAATCTCCTACACAACGAAAATTCGTTAATATGCAAGAGGCTCTCAAAACAAGAGTACATACATACATGAAAAACATTTTGTATAGACGCAGAATTCTGTAAATGGTAAATATATTTTAACGGACAATATATAATATTGTATACGAGATTAACCTAAACTAGATGGCACGTTATTCTGGTGTCGCCTCCTTTGGTCGAAATTTATATTAGAAGAACTCAATTGTGCGTTCGCGTGTATCTACCGAGAAACGTCTTGCATGTTACATCGTGTCCGCAAATAAAACAAATCAATGCTGAAACTGAGGCGACACTCTCACGCAGTCCCCTAATTGACATGTAATTACTTCACTCGAACTAGGAACCATAACAGCTGTTAAATTTAGACAAATAAAAACAATAGAAATTGAATTACAGACTAAACTTTGGATTTTCAGTATCTATAACTAAATGCAACCACATAAAAATGAGAGATGAAAACAAACCCAAAAAATACGTAAGTATTTAGTACTTTGGAAATAATGACTTGATAGATCTACCCAAGTGCAGTGAAACACTAAATGAAATGCCATGAAATTCAGAAAAAAATACTTAACGCTGTATAACCCGAGCCATCATTTCACAGCAAATGGATAGAGCAAAAATCAGACTAAAACATAACATGAAATTTAACATAAAATAACGAATTGTCAAATACTGGTTTAGCAAAAAATGTTAAGCTTTGTAAAACAGCAATTAAATATAAAATATAGGGAATAAATGTGAGATCTTGTAGTATGCAGACTTACAGCCATCGAGTTGCTCCTCAGACAATGTATAGGGTGTTGAGGACTAGTACGTGATGGTTATTCTTAGCCAGAGTGACAATGTAACCCTCAGAGGTTATCTTCAGGCCGCAACAGCGGGAGACCTGTAGACAAACAAAGGCGAACTCGCAGTTTAATAAAACCTTATAATCTCATTAGAAACTAAAAGATAGAATAACATTGTGTGTAAAGATCATTCTTTATAAAGATTTTTTATAATATAACCTGTCACAAAACGACTCCAGTCACATGGTCAAAACTATGACACACAAATCGACTGATGCTGTATAAAGTATTTATCACTAATTATCGCTTAAGGTTATGTTTTTATGCGTCTACAGCCTCATTAGAAAACGTTTAGAATTCAATAATAAAACGAAATCCAAAAGTTCTTTATTCCTAAAGCAACCTAATTTTTCACATTTTTTGAGACCTGTAAAATCCCGAATTCAGTATTCTTTTATTTTTGTGTTTATCGTCACTTTATCTGATTTCGCGGCCAGTTCCACATTAGGCCATTAGAAGTTCGAAACCATGCAACGCAAAAGGTGCTGCAGTAGTTTTAGCTACGACATCAGCGATACTATTGGAGTTCGATTGGACCTGCGATTTGGAATTTTCTTGTGGACTTCGTGTTGCGAAGACCTGCAGACCAGACCCTGCGTGAATAAATCCTAAGAAGTTGTCATTGGCGTTTTACCTCCAAAACTAGAACCCTAGCCCGTAATAATATTTATATAAGACACTTGTCGAGGGCTTAGCCGGTTTGGGGCTTCAGATGAACTCACAGAAATGTAAACATTTTCCCTGTTCCGGTCAGGTATCAGAGGTTTTCGGAAGTTCAATCGGGGCTTTCGGACTCTCCATAGACTTAAGTTTTAGCCTATTGAGTGCACCAATCGTTCTCGAGGGTATACTATGCGGACTGCCAGCAAAATCGCCTTTTGGCATCTAAGGAGCACTTGAGACGGCTTCCAGTCAGCTTTAACAATCCTGATGAGTTGCTTGTCCATGCCTAGGCTCACATACGGTTGCGTACAGGTCAGGCGTGTCTTTGTAGGGAAGGTACTGAATGCCGTGCCGATGCCGCGTTAAAGGACTCGTTGGAGTGTGTTATTATTAATTTAGATATGATTCCCACTTATTGGCGTCAAGCCAAGCACCTTGGTCGAAATATTGGTTTAAATGGCTTTTTTGTTAATTTATATAAAAGAATTTTCCTGTTTTCTAAGGTCTGCTGGATGAAATCTCTTACAGAGATAAGCTCGTCTTTGTAAATGTAATTTCTCATGTAATGTCCTGTGAAATGTTTGTGTACAATAAATTATAAAATTAATTAAAGAATATTGACTTATAGTGAATCTTTAAATATTTTACACCAGGATTCCGTAAGATTGCTGATTATGCGACTTTTAACCTCTTTTTTCGTATTTTTTTTGTAAAGGAGTTGGCTAAACGACTGCCCTAAGCATGTATAGAAATATCCCACTAGCTTTATAACATAAAAATATTCATCCGGTAAAACTTATTATTCTCCTGGAGATTTCATGAATTTTTCATTTAGATAGAAGTTGCAAAACGTCCTCCTGCCGATCAATAACACCGCTCTCTTGTGCAGTCAGTAAAACGTTCCATTTCACGAAAAATGCGGACAGTATTGAAATAAAAGTGAAATTAAAACGTGAAAAATAAAACCAGTATTAAGTAGAATCAACTTTTGTATCCCAATTTAGTTTGATTTTATGGATTACATTTATCTCATTTCTCGAAATTATTGGCAAAATCTGGAAGGAGCGTTATCGAATCTCCTCAATGCCATAAAAAAACTGGACTGCACACAGACTTTAAAAACCTATTTTTAGAGGCTAAAAATTTCACCCATGCCGGGATTCGAACCCGCAACCTCTGGCTATCCGTGCCAGCGCTCTACCAATTGAGCCAATGGGCGACTCACGGCATCAGTGAAATTTTGAACCTCTTTACACTATTCTCTGTATTACGTACAGACGTCAGACATCATAGTCTCTAATCTGTGACAGACATCGTTTGACGTTTTGTATATTATTATCACGGATTTCAAAAAAAGACGGATGCCATCTCGCATTGAAAGGGTGTGAAGCACCCCTAGTCCTACACTTTCGTGTGCATACACGAGCTAACTCACACAGATACACCAAGTCGGTCACGTGACTTGTTTGACACAAAATAAAAATTTAAGAAATGCCGTCTTGTGTTGTATGGTAGTGTAAACAATTCTCGAAAAAATGCAATAAGTCTCATGGGAGCACCTACCATGCATAAGTAATGTTTTAAGTTACTGATTCGTGATATTTTTCCTTATTAGGTTTTGTTTACTTTTCTTTATTTACTTACAAATTGGGATGTCAAATACCGCAGTGATACCAGTTTTTTTTTTTCGGGAAAAATTCCCGAAAAGTGGAGAAATATGTATTTGTTGCATATATTAGTGTTTTTATAGGTGGTTTTGGAGTTATGGAAATACGCAACCCGTAACCCTTATAATTTCTTTTTTTTTTGTATTTTTATACAAGCACATACATTGCTTCTGGCCCCACACTAGGATACCGTGTCGTGGGAAACCGAAACAACGACATCACAAACATGTAAACATCCAAGACCTGGGCTTTTTTTTGTTCCCAGCCGGGTTTCGAACCCGGTACCTCTTGCATGGTAGGCAGACGCGCTACCGCTACGCCACAGAGGTCGTCCTATAATATCTTTATTATCTTCAAATATCTAATTGTATGAAATTTGCCGCCTCATTTCTGTACAAGCCGTGCTGTGTGTGGACATCTAACAACGATGTGCATGAGCCGTCTATTTCTTTTTATAGTGCCAATGGCTATACATACCACAAACATAAAAAACAAGAGATAACCCACAATAATCTTTGACACGTATCAAATTTGACGCGATAAATGAATATTTCCTATAGTATTTAACGTAAGAAACCGAAATATATTGATTTTGCTAAGTATGCAGGATGGCTGCAAAATTAGCAAAACAAAAAAAAATTTTCCTCGTTTAATTCGTAACGGCGAAATCGCTATCCGCCATCTTGAAACCATCTAAAGTATGTAAACAAACATCTTTCAGCCAGAGCCAGTGAACATTGATTATTATAGGACTTACTTCAAAGTGATTTTCACTTAAATACACCCGAGTTTCAATTGATAAAGAGTCGAGTCATCTCTTTTGGCAAGTTTGAGCCAAGTTTTTCGAATGTTAATTTCACTGGGTACACGAATCCACAACTTCCCGGGGGTCTCTATTGACGTGTTTTTTTAATTCTCGAACAATGCAATAATGACAATTGGTATATTTTGGATGTAAATTCGATGAAATCATGGTTGCGTTGTTGTTATTTCACTATTCTCAGAGATCACTTACAGAAAATTGAATGTCAAACTTTGTTTACAATTTTTTGGACTTCAAACCCTAGACAAAAATGGCTGACCGCGTTTTTGGCTGTTTAGGAAAATAAAGTTTTAAAATATATTTTTATGTTGCTTTTAGGTCCTCAAAAATATACTAAAATATTTTTTGGTCTAATGGAAGAGTTATTTACCACTTAAGACTTACTTGAATAGAGAGTCAAATAGCGGATTATTGTCAGCTGACATCCAGCTGATATTAGTTAAGTTGTCAAACACTCGCCACCGTTGTAGGTGGCAGTGATATTACTTAGATATTTTGTATCCTAAACTTTCCACTTATTCTTCACATGTGATAATGTGAGTAAATTGAGCGCGTGAGTTAGTTGGTGACGCTGTTTCACGTTAATTTGTAAATGTAATTAGTTTCTCTTTCTAATTCTTGTTTCTTATTCGTTTTTATCATTATGTTTCTTATTATGTTTTAAAAATTGAAGAAAAAATAAGAGGCAGTTGTTATAGGTATCTGCTACAAAAACACTAAATTTGTCGATTCCAAAACTCCCAAATTTTTTTATACAAAACTTCACTCCACATTAGCACCTTAAAATAAGTGAATATCCCGATTTGATTCTATAGTAACAAACTAAAAGAAAGTGCTATCAATGTTAGCTAACATCTCAACTTTATGCAAATATGCATAAAGTTGAGATGTTAGCTATTATCCGATCTCTAGTCATAACCAATCCCTCAATCGAGGCCCCACCTCCTTCATAAAAGCCTTTTAAGTCACTCAGTAGTATGATATAAAAGTGAAACCGTCACTAGGTTAGGTAAGTTTACTTTATTTTTGGTAACATGATTTAAGACGTTTCAGAGCTCTAATGGAAAAAATCATAATTTTTTTATAGAACGTTTTTATCTAATAGTGAACATGAGAAATCTTAACAACTGTGATAACTATTTTTCAAACTTACAGTCTAGAACATATGATCAATAGATTAGAACTTTAATGGATTTCCGTTAAACCGGCTGTTTTTGGGGGAAAGTGATTGAAGTCCTTGGTTGTTGTTTCTAGTTTCTAGACTGTATGTTTAAAAAATAGTTGTCACAGTTGTTAAGATTTTTCATGTTCACTTTTAAAATAAAACGTATTATAAATTATAATATAACACAACTTATGACTTTTTTCCATTGGTGGCGCTAGTTGAGTCGTGCAAAGCTAACTTTGCAGTAAGATAAAGCGGCAACCCGAAAAAAATTATTACTGCAACACTCACTAGCTGTCAATTCAGTGGTACATCTTACGTCAGTTATTGTCTGTTACAATTTTGATTTGTGGAATACATTGAAAATATGGTGAAAACATACAAAAGCAACGTACGGAAATTACTATTTTGGATGCTAGATAATTTCGATCATCTGGAGGAGCAAAGGGAGTCAGTCGTTTCGCAGAAACTACAATGTATTCAAGAAATTGAAACGTTGACAGGTACGTAGACTGAAAGAGTTTTGATCCTTTGAGTTTTTATTTATAGTCTTTATTTTTATGTATTTTTCGATGAGTATTCACACTAACTTATGAATCACTTTTTCATATATATTTTTAAGACGAGTAAAAAGAATACTGATGATGGCATAGTCAAATTACCAACCACACTTTTGTGTTTGTTTCAGGTGAAGTTAGGTGAAGTTGGAAGAAACTAATTTTACTGTACAACAGCATGTTAAAAATATTTCTGACATAACCGGTAAGAATTTTTTATTTAACCAATTTAATATCTCCTAACCTAACAAGAATCTATTTTCATTTATTTAATGAACATAATTTTGCATCTTATACCGATATCTAGATAAAAGGTAGGTACATGAGATGTTTGTTTATACCTAATCCAATGGTTTTTTCATAGGAGTAGGCGAACGGACCATTTGGACAATTAAAAAGGAGGGACATTCCAATCAAGGCATTTGGAGAAGTCCTGGCAAAAAACGGGCGTCTCGAGCAACCAAAGTGAATATTGATAACTTTGACCAATGCGTGATACGGAATAAAATAGACGAATATATTTATTAAAAAAGGAAGTACCAACGTTAAATACACTACTTCTGGAATTGAGAGAAACCATTCAATTTGATGGTTGCAGAGAAACTCTCAGAAAAATCCTTTTAAATATGGGATACGAATTTAAAAAGAACAGTGAAGAGCGAATTGTGCTTATGGAAAAATACGATGTGGCAGCGTGGAGGCATCGATTCATAAGAAAAAATATATCCTTGAGAAACGAGCCAATACAAACCCGAAAACCAATCGTTTTTCAATCGTTTAAACCAATTGATGAAACATACGTTCACCTGAATTATAAACCCAAGAAAAGTTGGCAAGGACCATCGAAACATCGACCGTCGAAATTGGTTGAGAGTGTCTCAAAAGGCAAGCGATTTATCATAGTTCATGCTGGAACTGAAAATGGTTTTCTGAACAATGCTTTACTCGTATTCAGCACAAAATCAAAAAATGCCGATTACCACGATGACATGAATGCGGATAATATTTCAAAATGGGTAATTGAAAAGTTGCTACCCAATCTCCAATCGCCTCGTGTGATAGTATTTGATAATGCGAGCTACCACAGCATTCAAATAAATAAGGTGCCAAATACCAGCTCACAAAATCAGGTAATCAGAGATTGGTTGACCGAAAATAACATTGAATGGTCGAATAAATTAACCAAAGCTGAACTGTTATGTCTCGTCAAGAGACATAAACCAGACCCAATATACTACATAGACGAGTTGTTGAAAGAACACGGCCATGAGGTGCTCAGGTTGCCTTATCATTGCCATCTCAATCCTATCGAGATGGTTTGGAGTGAGGCAAAAAGAAAAATCGCTAAAAAAAAATGTAAAAAGTACCCCAACAGAAATGTTAAAACATATACAAGAAGCGTTCTCATCAGTAAGCACCGAACACTGGAAGAAATATGCGGACCATGTCATAAAACTGGAACTAGAACACCAAGAAAAACATAGGTTACTGGATGATGACATGATTCCTTTTATTATCAACTAGCTGACCCAGCGAACTTCGTACCGCCTAACAGTCGATTCTTTAAATTTTCTCTCCGTAAGAACCATCCTCGTACTTCAAGGAATATTCTAAAAAAAGAATTAGCGAAATCGGTTCAGCTGCTCTCGAGATTTGCGCTTACCAACACATTCAGGGTTTCGTTTTTATATTAGATGTTCAAGATTCGGACAACGATGAGGATGATGGTGATGAAGACAATATTTGATACCAATATTTGAAGACATCCAGTACTTGGAATCCGATTACGATGAAAATATTTAATGTTGTAAATAAAACAAATTAATTTTATTCTTAAATAGTTTATTATCCACCTCCTTGCTTGCGAAAATTCCATACAACAGTAGTAAAAAATATTCGGTGCGGAAAGGTAAACCAATCTGCATACAGGACTTAAGTTTTCATTTTAACTCTTTAATTTAATTAAAGTATCAAGATCATTACTCGCGACGCACTTGGGGATACCATATAAAATATTTTTAAAACTACCACCTTTTCGCCACTGCAAAGTTAGCTTTGACTCTAGCACCCTGAAGCACCTTGATTCTCTTGATTTGAAAAAGTGGGCAAAGTGATATTAGTCTGGCAACACCGATGGCACGCATACATAAAGAGACGGCGGCCATTTGTCTGCTTCACTCGTGATTATAGAAGGTTCTATCAGTCTTTTTTTTGACATCCGTGATTATTATAAATTCAGGAGTTCTGTGATTTTATTTGATTGTGACGATATCAAAAGTACCTGAACCTTTTTTCACATGAAATACTGATTTTCAGCTACCCAGCAATAAATATCACTACGCATACCAAGCTAGCACAAGCAGAACACCAAGCTACCTGCGTAAACTATTATAAAGACGCTGGCCTTTCGAAATAGGTTTTTTAATACAGTTGCTCAAATGTTGGCGTATTGCAGGGACATATAGCGTGCGGGATGTGAGCTATTACACACTCGTGCTTTTTTTTACCTTTCCCGCACTAGTGCGTTCTCTTTCCCAACTGTCAAAATAATGTCTATTAAAAAGAAAAACCAACGAAAAATCATAGAAGTGTTTATGATTCATGCAAATACTTATATTTCTAAAAAGAAGCTACTAATTTGTTTCAATATCAGATTTAATGATTTGATTAAATGAGTTAGTTTAAAAACCTATTTAGAGGCTAAAAATTTCACCCATGCCGGGATTCGAACCCGCAACCTCTGGCTATCCGTACCAGCGCTCTACCAATTGAGCCAATGGGCGACTCACGGCATCAGTGAAATTTCGAACCTCTTTACAATATTCTCTGTATTACGTACAGGCAGCGACATCTGACTTAAGCAAATTGCATTACTTACAGCCCCAACTACCTACTTTGCAGTTAGGTTTCGGCTGCGCCTCAGCTCGGGTCGACATTTGTCGGAACTCTTTGCAATGACAGCCTTTTCGCACTTGTAATGAAATATACTATTTCAACACCTACTTTAACCCGTCACGCGCTTAGTGTACAGTCGACAGCACGTCACGGTACCCATTTCAGACTTTGAACCAGGGACGGAGCACTGGGATTTTTGTGCGCGAGCGAGTGCAGCATATTTTTGTCGTTTCGCCTTTTCTTTCACGCATATGGGTGCTACTCTACTCGTGAAGTCATCGCCCTAAAACTGGTTTTGTTCGACCGAGGCATCGAGCGGTCTCGTCGTGGCATGATTGGGATGATATTGCTAATTTGTTTATCTTTGCATTCTTTCTTACTTTTCAAGATTCGTTGATGTTTACGGGACATTGATAAATTACGATCCTCACTTTGTGCGCTACGCGCTCGTCAACAATGCAATTGTGTCGTATTGTATTGAGTCTATTAATATCTTTAGTTTGCTCACTGCAATACATAATATCTTGAATAGTTTAGTGTTTGTAAGGTTCCGTTTGCAAATTATTAAAGTTACTAACTATGCTCGCCTCTGTTCCAATGATTGTTGTTAATAAGCAATTTGTCACACAGACAGGGCAATGATAGTTTTATTTGGTTTTACTAAGTTTTGGGCTGGGTGTAAATATTTTTTATTTAAATACGGTCACAATTCAAGAGTAGGTTTCACAACATAAAATGAAAAGTTACGGTTCAACAGAACTTAAAAAGCTTTGGGCTGATTCTACACCTGGCATTCCTTTTGCTATGAGTCTGAGGGTCGGAATCTGCAATGAATTTTCTTTGCATGCACCTTTAGAAGTTCAGTTAAGGCTATGTATTTTTATTAAATTTTATAAAACATTTATCAATTTTTTTAAGTAAGCTCCAAAACATTTCAATGTTTCACCACATTACAGGGTCTTGCAAGAAATCCGGTAAAATAGGTAACCGGATTAACAATACTAGCTAATTTATTTATGAGATAAACTTTTAAATCTAAAATTATCAGTTGTATCATACATACGCTAGACGAACCAAGTATGTATCTAAATATACCTACAATATTTTTAACAGCTGCTATAAACAGCCTACCTGGGGACCACCTGAGCTGAGCGCGCGCGTGTGTGTGTTGCAATAAGGGCTAGAGCACGCGCCGTCACTCATTATTACCGACGGACACGATCCTGTTTTCATTGAAATAAGGACGAAAATGTCTCATCGGACTTCAGCGGTGGTGCGGCCTCTATTTTGGAATGAGCTGTTCTGTGATTGGCTGCGCGTGATATTCGCAGTCCCTTTCGTGCGATCCAACATATAGAATCGGGTGAAGTTGTAGGTAGGTATATTTGTGTACCGTGACGTGCTGCCGGCTGTACATACGTCCGTACACTAAACCGCCCGGCCGCGCGCAATCCCCCAAGCGCTTAGTGTACAGCCGTATGTACACTATGCAACGCTCAGATTGGACTCTTTTTATCTATGCTCTGTGCATTCTCTATGGATAATATTTGTTATTTTATTGGCCAATAGTTAGTAAGGATTACTTTTGCCAACCAATCAAATGACGTGACGTGGAAAAAAATTGAATTATCATCGAAACCACATGAGCTTGTTAGGTCAGACGCCATTTAGCGTTTTCGTCGTGAGTTGCTCCGCTCGCTAAAGTTTTATAAGTTATTTAGAGAAGGCAACGCTGCGTATTTGTTTGTGTTATATATCAAATTACTAGGAAAAGTGTGTAGATTATGTTTCAAATAATAGTTTCGTTGTATTTGATGGAAAATAAAGTGAAAAAAGCCTCGAACTTTTAGCCCGGATTGTGCCGCTTGTATGGGCGGTCAGTGTTATTTTACCTCTTCCTGTTAATTATTCATTTATAGCTTTATTTTGGTGAATTAGAGTATGAAAATTGTGTAAACAGTTATAGATAATATGCAGATCATATTATAAGTGTTAGTTCAGTGCTAGTGAATGAGTAATTAGTGAAAATAGTGAGACAAAGTTCAAAGTAGAGTCAAAATGGCGTGGATAGTAAAATTCATCTCGTCATTTGAAAATCACGTAAGTTTATTCATAAATTTATTAGCTTTATAAGTATAATAATTCGATAGGGAATTTTATGCAGATTGTAGTGATATATAACACTTATTGAATAATTAATTACGTAGTACTTTCTCTAATTTGAGAAATGCGGAACTGTGTCCACAAAAAATTTGCAAAAAAATGGCGGTGCGAAATGACCCGGCACTATGCGGTACCTTTGAACTTTCTTTTGTCCGAGCGCATCGGGCGCCAGAAGGGTTAAGTGGATTAGACCACTCTTTCCCTTCGGTATGCAAAGTATGTATATAGGAGTCATCCATATAAACTAAGTTTTCTAATTTCATCGAAATATTTGATACGCTTTAGACGCACATTATGTGTTTCGATCAATGTTTTCCTGTTAGCTTGAATTTTAGAGTATCGAAAGCCCAATTTATGAAGTATTTTTGATAAAGTAAATGTTGAACATTTGAAATTTATTGCTTCAATTAATTTTAGTCTTAATTTTTAAAGTCAGCAGTTCTTTAAATGTATAATGAAAGTCATACACTATGCTCCTTATTACTTCATAATCAAAATTATCGACATCTAAACTGTACTCCTTTTTGCACCTATTTTCCACTGTCGAGTCGAACCTCTTAGATTCATCTTATTTTCACTTACTTTGAAATATTGTCCTTCTTTAAAAAAGTACTTATAGGCATTTTATATTATTTCTTTTGCTTGACCGTTTAGCGGAATTCCCCTTTTCAAGTGTGTCCCTATTATATCCGCTGCCAGCCTCGTTTACTGCAGCGGGCGTACTAACAGCTCTATATAGTTACGACGTGAAACTTGTTGCGCCGTGTGCGTTTCCAATCCAACGTCGGTTAAGTCGATCCCGTTCGCGATAACTGTCTTTGATTTGTATTAATTACAAACGAAGAAGTGTCTCAATAATTTCACTGAGGTGAAGCACGTATTGTGAATAATATGATCGCGATTTTTTTTTGACGGATTATAAATCGCGTACCGATTTGGTGCCGGAAATGTTTTCGCGCGATTTTTTTCGCAAGTGCGTGCTCACCTCATTTTGTGCTACATCACAGCTTTTTGCGAAAAAAATCGCACTGTGAAAAATCGTAATGCGCGCATAAACTCTGATACGACGGCAACGAAAAACTTGTCGACCATGGCAGTCTCCAATGAACACTTCCCCCTCGTCGAAAACGTCGATAGCACTGGGGATGAATGTATATTAAGTTATCTGAATTACATAACAGTCGAAAGCGACGTACCTTGACATAGGGGCACTCAAACTCGGTGACCAGAACGCCGTCGCGCGAAAAGACGGCGACGTGGAACTTGTTGCCGTGCGAGTCTCCTATGAGCACGTCGCCAGCGTCCGACACGTCGATCCCGTTGGGGAAGTTGGTGACGTTCTCGCACCCGATGCGGCGCAGGAAACGGCCCTCGTCGTCGAAAACGACCACGCAGTGCCCCTTGAAATCGCACACGTAGAACTCCTTGCCTGAAGCAACAGTGGGGATGATTTCACTTGGCCATAATAACATTTTAATGGTGGAATTTTAAATGAAATGCTAGATTTGTGTTGCCTAGTCTTAGACCTCTACTAGTGTAACTATTAAAATTAACTGCAGTCATCCACACTGCTGTTACATATTTTTGATGGTTTCGCAGTTGAACGGTTCAATCGGGATCTTATCACTTTAATGTCGACGACATCGGGCCTTCTGTCCAACTGTCTGCCTATTATGGTTCAAGAGATAAGTCTACTTACGAACTAGCCACCAAATTTTCATAGTTAAGTTATTATGGCGGATTACATAGTAATGTGTGTATTATGCACATTATACATATAAACACGCGCCCTAATCCCGAAGGGGTAGGCAAAGACCAGGGTTTGCCACTTGCCACGATCCTCACATGTCGGTCTAGAACAATCTCAAAAAGATTGACTTACATAAAATAAAAAAGAAAGTCGTTTAAAAAGTCTATAAACTGTATTGGCTATAAACTGTACATCACAAAAGCCAGTAAATGTAGGTACTGGTAAGTCCTTTTCATTAGATAAAATACTCAAGTGAAGTATTGATAAGCTGGTGTTGTATTGTCATTCCTGGTATTCCTACCGCGGGTTATAAGCGGCGGCAATTGAAATGTAACACTTTGCTTACACACGAGAAATACAAGGTGCCTATTGTACGGTTGGCCGGCTTCTAAGCACATTCGCAGTGAATTATTATTATTGTAGGCTGTTATCGATTTTAACAGCTTAATATTCAAGGCTGCTCTTTCTAGACTTTTCTAGAGACAGTTTAAACGGTTTAAACAATGAACAAAATATCGTTCTTAGTCCATAGGATTCCGCACATACAAAGGCACTGTAAAAGTTCCAGATACTGGAATTCACGGTTATTGCGAGTATTGTCACTATAAATTATGTACACAGGTTAGAAACCAAGGCAATTTATTTGCCGAAAAACGAGCCTCTACGCCACGCATGTTCACTTTTTACATAGCATTACCTTTTATAAGTATGGTAATCTATCCATTCCTGAAAAATGCCTTTTGGTTTCTAATATTAATAACGTCATCCGTGTACGAATGTGGAAGTCGGTCTAATCCATTGGCGCACATACGTAATTCGTCAACTAACACTCAAACAAGAAACATTAGTTCTGTCACCGGCCATCCTTATCCAGCCGCCATTGCATCTTGTCGAAGTGCCAATAAACTAAAATTAGATAATGTCATCATCAGCCGGTGTCAGTTCACTGCTGGACATAGGCCTCTCCCAAGATACGCAACTGAGCCCAACCTTCGGCGTCTCTTCCAGTCCGCTTTGCGAATGTCGTCGCTCCACCTGGTTACAGTGCGTCCTACGCTTTTCGTTTGCCGATTCGCGCTTTCCACTATTGAACCAGTCTAAATCAACGGTTATCGGTCCTGCGGCAGATATGACCCGCCCGCTGCCATTTTAGTTTCCTAGTCCGTTGAGCTATGTCGATCAGTTTATTTCACTGGCGAATTACTTCG
This sequence comes from Yponomeuta sedellus, assembly GCA_934045075.1. Taxonomy (NCBI): domain Eukaryota; kingdom Metazoa; phylum Arthropoda; class Insecta; order Lepidoptera; family Yponomeutidae; genus Yponomeuta; species Yponomeuta sedellus. The sequence continues at coordinate 14,300,992 of OW203722.1, read as the reverse complement.
TTTTGGATTCGATACCGCAGAGATAGCTCGCTCAGGTACTTTAAATTGGTGGAGTATTCAAACGGCACATGTAACTGATTCTTTACAGGCACACCTCATGGACGTAAGTTTAGACACTTACCACTAATAGCGATGTCAGAGGGCTCTCGCATGCATTCGCTGCAGTCGAACCAGCTCATGAGGTCTCCTTCCTCCGAGAGTATGAAGACGGTGGGAGTGACGCTGTCCACGGCGACAATGAGGCCTTCGGCGGTCACGGCCAGTCCCGCGACGATATCAATAAACCGCACCTGCAAATATTCCATGTGACAAATGGAAAAGAATAAAGACGAGCTGTACCGGTAGCCCACTCCACTAAGGTTCACTTGCACCAATACCGTGAGATACCAATACGTGAGATAGGAAGAAACTCACAGCGATTTTCTTCAAGAAATGGCCGTTCTTTGTGAAGATCTGCATGCGCGAGCGCTCGTTGCCGCGATCGCAGACCACAAACTTGCCGGTGGCCCGAACCACGGCCACCTTGCGCGGGTACCACAGCTGGCCCTCCTCCTTTCCGGCCACTCCAAAGTTGAATTTGTGGTTGCCAGACTTGTCGAAAACCTGGAAAGTGTATCGAAGTTGACAAAGCTTCTTTGAAGGAGCTAACATTGCAGTGTTTCCCTCTAAAATAAACAGAAAAAGTATTAAGTTTGTGGTTGCCTGACTTGGCCTTAGAAGGAACAATCACTGTATTGAGGTGTCCATATCCCTCTTATATTTTATTGTGGAACAATTGATATCAGACAGATTGCGCTAAATTGCGATTGACTGAACTATATGCACTACACTCTGGAGATAGATTGAACTCGCAAACTTGCTGGTATTTTTTTTAAATATGTGATTAATTTCTGAAATAAGTCACAATTTAGAGGCAAAGTTCGTTATTTTAAATTAACTTTTGTGTGCAGTCAGAGACGACTAAAGGACGACGCGAGCTCCATCTCTACTAATCTGTCTGGAAAACCTAGTCGAACTCGTCCGACAAAAAGTAAGTTATTCCGGATTTAAGGCAATAATGTGTAGCACCAAAAAACAAAACGTTTTAAAGTTTTAGTTTTGAACTAAAACTTTCATAGTTTTAGTTCAAAAATAACTTTTGTTTTTTTAATTCAGCCATATACGTCCCACTTCTTCTCTCGCATATAGGCTTAATTACCATGCGTGCCCACCATCGTTGGGCTATTTCAAGCGCTGAGATAAGTAAACACCTCAGACACTCAGATTTCCTCACGAAGTTTTCCTTCACAGTTAGTGATTGGTATGGGTACTAAAACCAATCTCAAATGACTGTAACTTAGTAAGGTCATAAGTACATGTCGTGATTCCCCCAACCACAACACCCGAACGTGAAGAAACCATTCTACCACTCCGCTTCTACTTTCTTTTCATTTAAGAATTATTTTTTAACAGTACTTTTTTGTTCTGGTGTCTCTGTCTGATAGATGATGATGTTTCACAGAACGAGTATTCTTCTAGATAGGATATCGATTTACCGAAAGCTGCGACACCGGTATAAGCGCGAAAAATGCTTATAGAACAAAATTTTATAGTAAACTACAACATGTAATTACACATTATCTTATTAGTTCTGTACTCAGTAGTTTGTCCAGATTTCTCACTCTTGAGTAAAGTTTAATATGCTTGTGGCACAGGAGTACCTAATGAATTTTTAACTAACCGTTATACGGTGGTTATTGGTATCGGCGACAATAATGTCTTCATCGTTGCCGAGACAAAATCCGTGTGGGGAGTTGAACTGTCCTTTGCCTCCTCCGAGTTGTCCGAACTTGAACCTTATATGCATGGGTGTGGCTTTAGTAGCGCGGACTAGGGGGGCTGGGGGTGCCACCAGCGCCGCTTCCTCGGCCGCGGTCAACAAGGGTCTGCCGGGGGATACCCCACGAGGACCCACGCCGCCAATCCCACCGACACCACCCACTCCTCCATACCCATTCACCTCTGCAATAAAAGTATTGATCATGGTAAACTTTAACCCAAATGTAAAGTAATAAACAATGAGGTAGTAGCTAGTAGAGAAGACATCCTAAAGAAATAATTATTGTTGACTGCACATCATTCAGTGTATGACTGCAAGTTATTCAGTCTATTACGAAAGCTTGTAGTGACAGTAGATATTAATGTCTAAATTGGAGTAATCCAACGCAATCAAGTATCATGAAATTTTTGTGCAAACTATTTTTAAATGAGAAATATACAATGGAGTAAGTTTTCATTTATAAGTTGTGGATGTCTTTTCAAGTATGTAGTACATAACACCTCTTTGACAATACATAGTTTTATGCCTACCAGCATTCAATCCGAGTTTCGCGAGGGCTTGCAAGTTGTTATAGGCCTGAGACGAGTTCAAATCTCCACCAAGCAACTCGGCGAGCGTGAACGTAGGTGCCGGCGAGGCGTGCGGTGGCGGCGGTACTTCTTTCTCGGCAGCAATACTAGCCAGTTGTTGCAGATTGTACTCGACCATAGAGGGCAAAGCTGGCACGCCGCCCACGTTAGGGACCCCACCCACTCCGGGAATCACGCCAGTGTTAGCAACGCCCACACCCGGCACAGAGCCAACACCAGGCACTCCGATGCCAGGGCCTACTCCCACTCCCACCATGCTCGACACATTTCCCATGCCAGTCACGCGGCGCATGTTTCCTGTCATAGTAGGGTAGTCATCAAACACTGGCGCATTGGAAACAGACACGGCAGGCGAATGAGAGTTTGAAGCCATAGACGACACAATGGCCGATGACGAGGACTCGCTCGCACGCTTCTTCTCTTCAGCGCGGGTAGTCTCAGTATGGAACACTCCGAAAGTTTCCTCAGTGACAGCATCAAACTTTTCCATCTTGGTAACAAACTCTACAGAATAATCAACATCAAATTCCGGGGCTCCTTCGAGAAGGCGAGCAAACTGAGAGGCCACGGTCTTTTTCAGCATCACAATCTCTGTCCCATCACCGCGGCGTAGAAGTCTATTGGCGAATTTGCAAGCGCAGTCAATTCGCTGAACAGCCTTGTCTACACGATCAAAGAGATCCATAACTTTCAGTTCTCGCTCCTTGTGGAGGCGTTCCAACTCTTCCAGGGCTTTCTCGCGGCGTCGCTCCAGAGCAGCCTTGTATGCGTGAAAACCATCATTGATAACGGCTTCGGCATCGTCGCGTTGGCGTTGCAGATCTCCGAGAGCATCGTCAAGCCTTGCAGAGGCGCTCCCAGCCGCATCAGCTCTAGCGGTGGCCTCCTTGATAAAGTTGCGCAGCTCAGCGCGCAAATTAGGCTCGGCGTCAACGATGCGCTCGCAACGGTGTTCGCCAACCTTATGCTCGACAGTGAGACACTCTGTGCACGCACCTACTTCGCACTCGCAGCAGTAAAACTTGAGGCACTCCCCAAGATGGCGAGCGCAAAAAATCGGCTTATGCACAGCAGACTTCTCCTTCGAAGAGCGAAGGGCGTCAAAAGGGACGACCCGGTGATTTTCAAAGCACCTCATAAACTCGTGAGCGGAGTTGCAATTGGCGCAGAGAAAATGGGAGCAATCATTGCATCGAGCCACAGCTGGTTCCTTGCTCTTGCAGCAAGTGCAGACCACAGACTGGTCCATGGCTGAGACATCCAAGATATTAGTAAGGACATAATCCGATGGGAGGGAAGCAGCCCCACCTCCTGGAATCTAGGAAAATGTTAAATTTTATATCATTTAGTGTAAACTTGTTTTAATTATGCAAAATGGTATAGTTATGCAAGTACCTTAGTTTCCTGCTTGCAGATTGGGCATTCCACAGCTAGATCATATTTCAAAGAATCGCCAGCTTCGTTCACCAACAACTTATCAATGCAAGCTTCACAGAATACATGAAGGCAAGACAGTACACGAGGACTGCACAGCTTATTGCTAAAAAAAATATTGATTTCTTAGAAACCTCTTACTGCATTAGGATATTATTACTATTATGATATATCTGATAAAAGACTTACTCGCAAACTTTACAATTCTGCTCCTGCTTGCCATTATCAGTTGATTCCAGTGAGCCTTCATCCCCAATGCTCACCAGCCCATCCCCAAACAACTCCCCATTCATTTCCTCCATTTTAGCTTAAAATTATATATTCACCAGTGTATAATCAATAACTTTTCCCTTGCTCTTCTAGAACCTGCAATAAGATTTGTTTTTACTGTATAAAAGAACAAGTCAAAGTTTGAAAATCATAAGTACAGATATATAATAAGAAGTGACTTAGATAATAGTCAAACAGTGCAAATAATTTTTCAGCTGCATAAAAAATAGGATAGATACAAATAATTGCCAAAGTACTAGCCAGAGACCATTTAAAATTAAAACTTCATTTAAATAGGATAGATACAAATAATTGCCAAAGTACTAGCCAGAGACCATTTAAAATTAAAACTTCATTTAAATTTTAAGTTGTAGTGATAAAACCTTGGTAACATTCATACCAATCCATTATTAAAATATTCACTGGTGCACCAATCCAACTTTAATTATTTTGGGAAATAATCCCAAAAAAATTAATTACTTCCCTAATGAAGATTCTCCCTTCAGTTATCAAGTAAACTTCTCTTCCCTGCTCCGCATGTATTGATAATACATGTACTTTGGCGATATATACCTATATAGAGTGCCTAGGTACTTCATGTAGGCACCTGGGTACTGTCTATATATATACATATTTATTTTATTATAATATATAGGTACATAGGCCTATACAAAGGATAGGTAACACAGTGGGTACCTAGGCAAAATATAAATCCGTTTATTACAGAGTATATAGCATCAGCATTGTACCAAATATACCTATACAAACGCAATGCACCATTTCAGACAATGGCGAAGGTCGATAGTCCAATAACTGTTTAGGTATGAAACTTTAAGCCACAAATTTCAACCAAATTTGAAGAGACAATGCTTAGAAGACAATAAAATAGTATTATACTAACCGTAAAGATGTAAAACTTGCAGAAAAGCGAATATTCGAGCACGCAGAATGTTCTACCACGCCGTAACTATGAGAAAATTCATCACTATGTAAATAAAATAAAAACTGAGCATCAACACTTGACAGATATTGTTTTTCTCAAATAAAAAATGGTTTTTCGATAGAGTTTCCGTATGTTTATCGCGTTCTCATTTTAAAAAGACGAAAGAACACCACTTTTGTACATTATTGATTTTCGTCGTTTGTTCGTTGCGTTTTCTGTCTGGTGTTGCCAGCTCTCTCGCTCTAGCTGTTGCCAATGCCAAGTAAAGAAAAAATGTGTATCCACACTACAACATATAGGCCGGTCGGATTTTGACGGACAACGCCCTTAATGTGAGTGCGAGAAAGGGATTAGCACAAATTAGGGGATTGGATTGTAAAATTTTAATAATGTCTTTTAAAACTATCTATTTATCTCGCTTTCTTAACGATTTTATAGTTAAAGCGAAAGGCAACTAGTTGCCATTCTGGAATAGTTTTTAATAGTTGTAAGATATGAAGGTAAGCGGTTACGTTTCTGTATAAGTAGACCACATTTGTGGTCTCCGATTTTCTTGCACGTCGTTTTTTTTTTTGTCATGCCATAGTTAAAAAGGTTTAATATTTTGCGAGAATGCTATTGCCGACCGACTATTAGACCCTTCCTTAAGATCACAACGCCTCACAGATTTTTTGCGTTTGTGCATGTGAACTTAGATCGGAAATGAACTTAAAATAATTGCTAAATTATTAATTAAATAATGTGAAGTAGGTATGCCAGACAATCTCTATGATTTAGTTGGTTGCCATGGATACTGAAAAAGATTTTAAAATAACTTGAGTGCCAACCTTTCATTTTACACTACAAAAATATAATAAAATTGTCTGACGACTTTCCAATTGAAATAAAACACGTTAGCAGTCCTGCTTTATTCTTGCAACATTAATTTTATCTTATGAGATCCACAATTACACAAAGTTTAACCTTTTCTTTTAAACTTTACCTTTACCGTTTATACTTTACTTTATTGCAATGTTTTTTACAGAATTCATAACTTCAATGCAAGGCGATTACAATAATCAACCATTTTATTAACATAAAGTGAATGCGATGCCTGCGAGATGGATTGATTATGAATGGACTGATGGTATTGATCCGACTTCGGTATAAGAGGTGAAACATGATTTTCACGCAAATCTTCGTAGTGTGACTAGACGTGTAGCATAATTATTTATTCATGCAACACTGATAAGAAACTGTCAACTGTTGTCTCTCAGAATAGGAACCAAAGAGTTTAAAACCACTACGCTAAGAACCTCAGAACAAGGACTAAATGATCTATTGCTCTATTATCCTCACTCGTAGAGGGAGTACTCTATCTACGTCCTCACTATTATGCGCATGTCGTGTCAATGTCAAGACGTGATTCTGGCAGAAATAGTCGACATCGGCTAGTTGCCATATTACCAAAATTGAATTGAAGGACTAAAGCATAGAAGGAGCCGTAAAATAAAAAGTGAGTAGTGAATAGCTGTCCTTTTACTCTTGCAATGATTCTTTGTGCCAGAAAGAGACAGCTATAGTGTACTCAGCCAAAAAAAAATTCACAATCGTACTCAGAATAAGGACTAAAGCATAGAAGGAGCCCTAAAATAATAAGTGATTATTGAATAGCTTTCCTTGTTACTCTTACGATGATTCTTTGTGCCAGAAAGGGAAAACTCGTACACTCGAAATTTTACAATCGTACTAGGTTGCAGAAAGTCATAGTTATATAGGGGGTCATAGACAAAAGTAGAAATCCATAAGGATGGGACATTCAACACGAAAACGTCGATATTAACTAAACATTCTGGAAATATAGCAGTCCATATTAATATTATATGGTATTAGCTGGCGCCGCATGTTGAAACTATGTATATATTACTCACTAGCGGAAGTCTCCACATTCCTAATTGTTAACATTAAAACCATATTTGTTGTACGTACACCGCATAATATATTTTCCAACTCCTACATATCAGACAAGACAGAACAATCATAAACTTAGTAACCAAGGGTACAAACCATAGACAATAACTTAAAAGTAAAAACTCATCATCCCCCCTCAATTCTAATTCGCCACACAATAAGAATTGTTATAATAAGATATGAAAAAATAAACAACTTATGCAAAGTTTAAACATTGAAAAGAACGAAATAATTAACAAACTCTATCCCCCTCAAGTTCAAGAAGTCTCATTATAATTATAACTCATTATTGTTACCTTACCTACATAACAAAGAAGTCATTCAATTTAAGCCTAGTTTTTAAACAAAATAGTTGTGTTTCAGTTTTCCTAAGGCCTTTGTCAAAATATCTGCTGTATTTTCATTCGTGCTTACATATTTTACAATTATATCACGTTTATTAATTAAATCCTTGATGAAATGATATTTTATATCAATATGCTTTGACCTTTTACTATTTTCATTTGACTCCATTAACTTAATCGCACTTTGATTATCTACAAGTAGCATTGAACTTGAAGGACTGTTAAAATCTTGTAATAAACCCTTTAAAGAAATCAATTCTGTACACGCTAGAGCAGCAGCTACATATTCCGCTTCGGCTGTTGATAAGGCGACAACGTTTTGTTTCTTACAGAACCAGGCCAACAAATTATTTCCAAAGAAAACAGCGGATTCACTCACGCTTTTCCTATCTTTTTTGTCGCCTGCCCAGTCAGCATCGGTACATGCAACTAGGTTACACTTGCTATCCCGTTTATATACGAGAGATTTTGACTTCGTTTCTTTTAAATACCGCAAAACACGCTTAGCTGCTTTCCATAGGGGTAAAGTGGGCGCATCCAAAAATCTACTTAAGTAAGATACTGCGAAGCAAATGTCAGGTCTACTTGAAGTAGCTAAGTATAAAAGGCTACCTATAAGTTCACGATATGGTACATTGAAAGTAATGGGTTCATTGTTATCTGTTGTAAAATTTACTTCCATCGGCGTCTCTGCTCCTTTGCAATCTGTCATATTAAATTTATCAAGCAATCTATTTATTGCTGATTCTTGAGAAATTGATATTGATTCCGGCGTTCTGACAATATCCAGTCCCAAGTAAGTACTCATCTCTCCAAGGTCCTTAACATTAAATTCAGTTTTTAGAAAATCATGTGACTTATTTAAATTTTTGAACTAAAACTTTCGTAAGCACAACACATTGTAGACTTTTAGTCCGGATTTACTTACGGGTGTTGTTATATCGGAAAAGTCCGACCAGGTTTCGCTCCGATTCCGATTCGAATTGATTATTTAAATTTATTTTACTTTTCGACGCTAGAATTATATCATCAACATAAACTAATAAAAATACATCTTCCAAAACATATAGACAAAAATCATGTTTCGACTGTCTAAAACCTTTTTGAATTAAAAAGGAATGGAACCTTTCATTCCAGCATTTAGGTGCTTGTTTTAACCCATAGAGCGATCTTTTTAGTTTCAAAACAACACTCTTTTCTGCTTTTACTCCTAAAGGCGGTTTTATATAGACGTCTTCCTTTAAAAAACCATTTAAAAAGGCCGTTGGAACATCTAATTGTTTCAGATACATATCATTTTGTAACGCTTGGCTCAGCATCATACGAATTGTAGGCATACGAGCTAGAGGTGAGTATACATTAAATAATGTTTCTTCTTGAAATTCTTTCGCCACTAATCTGGCCTTTTTAGGGTTCCGTACCTCAAAAGGAAAAAACGGAACCCTTATAGGATCACTTTGTTGTCCGTCTGTCCGTCCGTCCGTCTGTCAAGACCCTTTTTCTCAGGAACGCGTGGAGGTATGAAGCTGAAATTTATATCAATTACTCAAGTCTACTGTCCCTTAAAGCTGTGAAAAAATCAAACTTCTAAGCCAACGCAATCAAAAGATACAGCCGTTTATGCCGCAAATTTTCGACACTTGCAAGGGAATCTAAACCTACAGGGTGCTTCCCGTGAACTCAGAATCTTGAAATTTGGTACGAAGCAACGTCTTATAGCATAGATAAAGGAAAAATTACGAAAACCACAAATTTTTAGTTACATCACATAATATATTTTTTTTTAATAGTTTTAAACTTACTACCCATTTCCTCATAAACGCGTAGAGGTATTAAATTGAAATTCATACCAAATACTCAGGTCTATAATACAGGTTTGTACGGAACCCTCGGTGCGCGAGTCTGACTCGCACTTGGCCGGTTTTTTTTGTTAGAGGTTTCATTACCAACTGGCTGAACCTTATTTTAATCCTGGCCGATCGCATCTCGACGTTTGGATTGACATGATGTTTTTATATGGCTCTCTGTTTTTTCTTCTTGTGCTGAATAAATTCTATTGTATATATTTCCACTGAATACGTGTTTAAATCACTCCATAAAAGGTTATGAACTAGCACTTTTTTCAATAGTGAAAAGTTGTTATAAATATGTCGGAAAGTAAAAATCAAAATTTTTCTCATGAAAAATTACGCGGACGTGAAAATTACGTCGAGTGGAAATTTGTGATGAAAAATGCATTGATTCACGACAATTTATGGACCTGTATATGCGGTTACGGTAAGGATGATAATACAACATCTGAGGTGAGAAAACGACGTGACGAAATAGCTAAATCTAAGATTTGTTTGAGCGTCGAAAAGTCATGTTTTTCACACTTGATGTCGGCGGATACGGCGGAAGACGCCTGGAATGCACTGGAACGTGCGTATGATGACAAAGGACTTGGTTCAAGAGTTCGTACACTCCAGAACTTGTGCGCTGTCAAACTTGAGAACTTCAAGAGCATGGAAGCTTACGTCAATGAAATTTTGTCATTAGCGCAGCAATTGGCGAATATAAACAAACCTGTTGATGACGAGTTTCTTGGTGCACTGATGCTCAAAGGTTTACCATCGCACTACGAGCCCATGATCATGGCATTGGAGCATTCGGGAGCTGCCATTACATCCGATCTAGTAAAATCCAAACTGCTGCAGGATCAACATTGGACTACTCGTGGAGATTCGAGTGAGTGCTTGTATTCTAATAGAAAATGCGCTACTGGAAGTGACTCCGGAACGAGAAAAGCACAACAGCACAAGGTAGAGTCAAAAGCGAATAATAATTCTGGTCGAAAGAGAGAACCGTGGTGCTGGAATTGTAAACAAAAAGGACATCTGAAGAAGGACTGTCGAAACGAAAAGCATTCTTCAGGAAACCTTGTTTTGTCAGCATACAGTACTGGAGCGGGCTCGGAATCTTCGTGGTACATAGACTCAGGAGCTACAAACCACATGACTGGCAAGCGTGATTTGATGACAGACTTTAAATCGCGAGGTGGTTTCGTCACCATTGCTAGTGGAGATAAACTGCAGTGTACAGGTATAGGTAATGTTAAGTTATCTGGTAACGCGATGTTGACTAACGTGTTGTATATACCTAAGTTATCTGTTAATCTTATATCTGTTTCTCAATTGATTAAGAACGGTAGTATTGTACATTTTGATACTAATGGTTGTACAATTTCCAATTTTACCGATTTACCAATTAAGGCAAATGACGTAGGAGGTGCGTATAAACTTCAGACTTGCAGTCTAAGGGCAAATCTTACTATTAGCACAGCGACTTGGCATCAAAGACTTGGTCACTTAAGTGGCAATAACATGAAGCTTTTGAGGCAGGGACTTGCTAATGATATTAGTTTCCAGGAGGACCCTTGTAAGGACGTTGCATGTGAGGTTTGTTTAAAAGGAAAACAAGCCCGTTTCCTTTTTCCTAGCAATCCTGAGAAGTCTGTGGCTGCAAAACGATTGGAATTAATCCATACCGATTTGTGTGGTCCATTGCCGGTGAACTCGCTTGGAGGCAAGAGGTACATCCTGACGTTCTTGGATGATCATTCGAGAAAGGTGTTTGTGTATTTCCTGGCGCGTAAGAGCGAGGTGAGTGCATACACGAAAAACTTTATTAATCTAGTTGAAACTCAAACTGGTGATAAAGTAAAAATTTTGAGGTCGGATAACGGGACCGAGTACGTGAACAGAGACCTAAAAAATTTTTTGAAAGGTAAAGGGATAGTCCACCAGGTAACTGTTCCCTACAGCCCGCAACAGAACGGCAGTTCGGAAAGGCTGAATCGGACGTTATTAGAAAAAGTAAGGTGCCTGTTGTACACGTCAAACCTAGACCACACTTTTTGGGCAGAAGCTGCCAATACCGCAGCGCATTTAATAAATTTGTCACCATCGAAAAGGCTCTCGGGGAAAACTCCTGAGGAGGCCTGGACAGGTAACAAAGTGAGCTTGAAACACTTACGTGTGTTTGGCTGTGAAGCTCATGCTCATGTTGACAAAGTGAAGCGAAATAAGCTTGAACCTAAAAGTACGCGCTGTATATTTCTTGGTTATGAAAATAATGGGTATAGGCTCTACGATTTAGAGAAAAAGGTAGTTTTTCGAAGTCGTGACATTGTTTTTAATGAAAATAAATTCCCAGGTGTCAAGAGTAAGCGGTCCGTGGAGATGTTCTTTCCAACAAGTGAAGACGGTGCCATTACTGAAGAAAGTCACGAGGAGGATGAACCTATTGAGGTTGAGGCGGAGATGCCGTTGCCACCAAATGTAGAGACACAGGTTGAGGCGGAGAGGCCGGCAGTGTCTGAAGTCTAGTTCGAAGCGATTGAGCAGGGGCCGAGCTCATCTACTGAGACAGGTGGCATACCACGGGAACCATGTTATGATGGGCCAGCCTATAACTTACGGCCGAGAGTTCCGAGGACAATGTCTGCGCTCGAGTTAGAGCTGAATGAGCCCTCAACTGTCAAAGAAGCTTTCCAATCGAGTGATAGCAAGTTATGGCGGCAAGCTATGCAAGATGAAATTGATTCATTTAATAAGCATGAGGCTTGGGAGCTGGTTGACAGACCGGTGAATAAGAATATTGTTAAGAATCGGTGGATATTTAAAATCAAACGCGATGCTACTGGAAAAGTAGTGTGTTATAGAGCGCGATTAGTTGCAAAAGGGTTTACCCAAAAGTTTGGAATCGACTATGTGGAAACGTACTCTCCAGTAGTACGACACAGCTCGTTAAGAATGCTATTGTCTCTTGCGGTCGAGTTAGATCTGAAGATTGATCACCTCGACGTAAAAACAGCCTTTCTGAATGGTAACTTGACAGAAGAAATTTATATGTCACAGCCGGAAGGGTTTATAAGAGAAGGCGATGAACATAAAGTCTACAGACTAAAGAAAGCAGTGTACGGGTTAAAACAGGCGTCTCGTGCCTCGATAAGGTAAAGGAAGTCTTACTAGCCGAGAAGTTCACGCAAAGCAAGCATGAGAGCTGCATCTTTGGTCGCCGAGTGGGTAAGCGAACCATTATTATAGCTCTTTACGTAGATGATTTTTTTGTTTTCTACAATTGTGACGAACTGGCTAAGAAGTTGAAAGCGTCACTGGCATGTAACTTTACTATTAAAGATTTAGGTGCGGTTAAATACATGCTAGGCATAAAAGTAGACCGTACTAGTAGTGAGTTGAAGCTGAGTCAGAAAAACTATATCGAAAAGTTGCTTGAACGTTTTGATATGAACGACTGTAAAATAGCTAAGACGCCCTTAGACGTAGGTCTGAAATTTTCTGACAGCGCTACCCACGACAGTAGGTTACCATATCAGGAGTTGATAGGTTGCCTAATGTACTTGTCTGTGATCAGCAGACCTGACATTTCATTTGCTGCAAGTTTTTTAAGTCAGTATAATACCTGCTACACAGCTGAACATTTTGCTGCGGCTAAGCGTGTATTGCGTTATTTAAAAGGAACAATGAATTTAGGTCTGGTGTACAGGAAAAGTATTGAAAATAATAAGTTTCGTTTTTATGGTTTTACTGACGCTGATTGGGCTAACGGGGCGGATCGTAAATCATATACGGGGTATATATTTAAGTTAGGTAGAAATGTAATTTCTTGGGGTTGTTATAAGCAATCTTGTATCGCACTTTCGTCTACCGAGGCGGAGTATATAGCTTTGTCTGAAGCGGCCAAAGAAGCGGTATACGTCCGTGCGGTCCTTGCTGAATTAATAGGTCAGAGTAACTCTGTAACACTGTATAGTGATAACCAGTCTGCAGCAAAGCTTGCCACTAATCCAGTGTTTCATAAACGGTCGAAGCACGTAGACATTAGGTACCACTATGTTCGTGAGGCTATTGATGATGAAGTCATTGAATTAACCTATATGCCTACCGAGCAGATGACTGCTGATGTGCTCACGAAGGCACTGCCTAATTGTAAGCATAAGTCATTTGTTCAAGATATGCTGAAAGTCGTCCAGGATTAAGAGGGCGTGTTAGAGGTTTCACTACCAACTGGCTGAACCTTATTTTAATCCTGGCCGATCGCATCTCGACGTTTGGATTGACATGATGTTTTTATATGGCTCTCTGTTTTTTCTTCTTGTGCTGAATAAATTCTATTGTATATTTTTCCACTGAATACGTGTTTAAATCACTCCATAAAATTTTTCGTACCATCCTTTTTAGTAGTAAATACCCATTTCGTATCTATAGCCTTTTTATCTTCCGGCAATTTCGATTCTTCCCAGGTTCCCAAACATTTAAGGGAGTTTAACTCTTTTTCTATGGCATCTTGCCACTCTTGATCTTTTTCGACCGCTTCTTTGTAAGAACTTGGATCACCTGTACACAAACAGTAGGCCACATATGTTTCATAATCTTCTAATCTTTTTGGAGGCTTGACAATTCTGCCAACTCTCGTTTTTATCGTAAGTTAATTTATAAGGTCGTTTCTCTCGTTTAGAGTATCTTCAGTACAATCTTCAAATATTTCTTCTGGTTCCATATTTCCTTCATCAATATTCGTATTATCAATAGTAACCTCATGTCTATCTTCATTATCTTGTTCAAGCTCAGTAACCCGATAATTATTTTTTGAATTTATTTCTGACGCACTTACTCTTTGCCACTCTTGTTCGTTATCAGTTTGATTAATTTCGTTGTATATAATGTTGTTTTCGTCGAATCTCACATCTCGTGACACAATTATTTTATTGTCTTTAGGATCCCATAGATTATACCCTGTCCTGCTATATCCTACCATCCTACACTCACGTGATCTTTCTGAAAGTTTATCAGGTTTAGGTAAAATGTAAGCCCACGCCTTTGCACCAAATGCACGTAGTTTGTTTAAATCTCTTGTCCCATATAAAACTTCACAAGGAGTTTTGTAATCAATAGCCATAGAGGTACAAAGGTTTAACTGATAAGCTGCACATTTTATAGCTTCACCCCACAAATTTTTCGGTAGCTGAGTTTCAATAAGCATAGTTCTTGCTTTGTTGTATAAACTTCTATTCATTCGTTCGGCCACACCATTGCTAGCTGGTGAATATGGTAAACTATATTCTAAAGCTATACCTTTCTGGTTACAAAATTGACGTAGACTATTGCAAGTGTATTCTCCTCCATTATCATTATCACATCTAATTCTTTTAACCGTTTTCTCAAGTTCGTTTTCATACCGACGGATATAGTTAATAATATTTTCGACAGCTTCAGATTTTCTTTTTAATAAGAAAACTACACAAAAATGGGAAAAATCATCTATAATCGTTTGAAAATAGACTTCACCATGTATACTCGGAATGCTGGATGGGCCCGCTATATCACTATGTAACAGTTCTAAGACCTGACATGACCTAGGTCGCTCTAGTGGTTTGAATGGTAACCGTGTTGCCTTACCTTTCATGCAAGCATTACATACATTGTCGTTAAGTGGTAGCTGTAGCCTTTGTAAAGTTTTAGAGCTGGTATGACCTAAGCGTCTATGCCATAACATGCCATCCGCTGAATACATAGCCGCGACTCCATCCTCTGTTATAATTTCACCAAGTTAAATTGAACTCTCCATCAATCATACAGCCCACTTCCTCTGTGGTTTCTTCATGGACTATTATTGCATCATCCCTCGATGTACATGCTGTATTCGCACCTCGAATATGTCCTTGCATTCTGCCACGACCCCGTCTATATGGCTCACCACCACCTCGAGCAGAAGCTCCCCTATGGAAAGTAAAATACTGTCTGTTTTGAACATTTTTGTGACAATATCTTGCAGTGTGTCCTTTTTGATTGCAGTTCCAGCACTCTATATTGAACGCACTGTCCTGGTTTAGTGTAATCATGTCATCCAGTCTAATTTCTGCATCAAGTAATGTCCTTTTTGTCTTTTCTAAAGTCAGTTCTTCGTTCATTGCTTCTAAGGCTGTCGTAACATTATTGTATTTACCGGGTAAGGCGAGTAGCAAATGTACCACTTTATCAGATTCATCCATTTTTGTCATTACTTCAATGTCACTTATCAGCTTGTCAAATTTCAAACAGAAATCTTGCAATTTTTCGTTGGTTTCGCACTTCAACTCGATTAGCTTCTTTTTCAAATTATATTTGTTCATAATACTTTTTCTTGTAAAGATATTTTCTAAAGAATTCATCATATCTTTTGCACTTTTGCACCCTTTCACAATTTCCAAAAATTTATCTCCTATGCACTGTCCTATCAGCGATCTCTCTTGTGCATCCTTTATTTTATCATTTTCCTTTACATCAGCACAGGCCACTATATCACCAAGGCCTTTCTCATCCAGTAATAATTCTACTCTAAATTTCCAATTGTGGAAATCGTTTCCATCTTCTAACCGACAAACTACATTTTGTATCTTCAATTGAGCCATATTTTGCTCTTGTAGGTTTGTTTTTTTTTTTGTTGTAAAAACTCTATTTAAAGTGTTTTAATAAAAAAAAATTCATCGTAAATTTGGGTGTATTTTTATCCAAATCACGGAAAATAAGGAATATGGGGCAGCCCATAACCTGTTGAAACTATGTATATATTACTCACTAGCGGAAGTCTCCACATTCCTAATTGTTAACATTAAAACCATATTTGTTGTACGTACACTGCATAATATATTTTCCAATTCCTACATATCAGACAAGACAGAACAATCAACAACTTAGTAACCAAGGGTACAAACCATAGACAATAACTTAAAAGTAAAAACTCATCACCGCAAACGTTGGTGTGCCATATCTATTAACCCTACGATAAATTCTCAGCTCTCCGAATTCTTGTTCGCACTTACCTATATGTTGCAAATACACAAACTCATTAAAATCAGTGAACCCATTAAGGAAGAGTTCGATAACATGCACAGTGAGATTGTTATATATTTGATTTACTAAGGTTGTAACTTGTAATTGCGAACTCTGGTATGTAATGTGAATTTGTATGTATGTATAACATGACATTGAGCCCAGGTTAGCTGAAAAAAACTACAGAAAACTATATATTTGTACAAGTTCAATTTGCATCCAATAAAGAAATTTTCCTCGATCTAACCATACCTAGATAGCGAGCTTTGTGCATTCAAAATTTTAGAGCGCAGCTCATAGAAAAAGAAGTATAACAATAACTTGTGATAGATTGTTTTTTATTTAACAAAAGTTAGAAGACGTTTTTACGGAAATTAATTAAATAATTTATTGCACAACCAGCGTCACGCTCACATGGTTTAAAATTCCTGGTTCCTGAAGAAGGGTAACCTCTGTATCAGGAACCAGGGCAGTGCCTTAAAATTACACAGGGAATTACAAAAAGCAAGAAGAACACGTAAAATAAAATAATAGGAAAAATTAAAATTTCTAATCCAGCGATAGTCTTGGTTAGTACTACTAGGAAGAGGTATGGAAATATAAACATTACAATTCTGGCTATTTATAAACATACTTATAAATCAGTAGAGAATTTATAAAATTAATTTGTTTATATGAAATTATTGCTCGTTAAATGACAGTCTTTGTTAAAAAATAAAGTCCTAACCTAATCTTGTAAATGAAGCCATATTCTTCCAAATGTCTGCTGCAAACGTACGTGATTTTGTTCAATACCAATTTGACCGTGAAGCCATGCCGTCTATCCACATTTGTTGCATTGTGTTATCTTCGGGTAACCTAAAATAAATAATTACAAATTAAAAATCGCCATAATCAGTCCAAACGTTAATTTTATTTACGACAGATCGACACCCTTGAAGTTCTTTATTAATTTGACAGCAAACCGTAGATATAAAATCCAGTACTGGACACCTTTTTTCACAATAGTGATGCGATTTGTTCGCTACATTATTATTATATTGCTACACGTAGATTATGCAGTGAAAACTATTCAAGTTCATTTTCTATTACTGGTTGACAGCTGTCAACTGTCAACCAGTGCAAATCATGTGCTCTCATAGTTAGAGTTTTTGTGCGTCAAAACAGTGTTAAAGCTACTTAACTGTAATTGAAAGTGATAGTTAACACCTGAGGACCCTGTGATAGTGTTATCTACGCGTGAAACAGTTTGCATAACGAGTTATTTGTGCAAAAACCAGTGCGTGTGACAACTAAATCTTAAAGAATTTTTGAAACACCCTCAATATTTTTACTTTTGAGAAGAGTCAAAATGACGTCTACCTTTAGTGTTGCTAGTGCAAAAACATAAAAAGTGCCGAATTCCTATAAAATGAGTGAAAATAACCAAAAAGTACTCACTCAACAAATATTTCACAAAGGTCTCTTTATGAACCGTACCCGATCTAACTCATGTAGTGACTCAAACCAAAAATCACCATCAGCTGAGGTATCCCTCCAAGCACCAGTAGAAAATGTCGTAGCAGTCCCTGATGATAGCGATCAAAACTGGACGGAAGTTTCCAGCCGCAAGAGGCAACGTGAAAGCCCAGATAAACTTGGTGGTATTCCAAAGCAAAATAAGACCAACGACTACTGGCTTAGTGCCCCTGTCTCAACTTCAAATCGCTTCTCTGAACTACAAAATGAGGATGCTATTAGAACCAATCCAAACACACCAAAAGAAAGTAAACCTCCTCCAATTTACGTCGATAAAGTGAGTAATATTGAACCTCTTAGAAAGTTGCTAATTCAAGTAGCAGACAACCAATACGAGATGAAAGTGCTCAAAGATGACCAAGTAAGGATACAACCATTTAGCTCAGAAGTATATACGGAAATAGTCAAAGAATTAAAAGCTAGGAACACAGAGTTTCACACGTACAAGCTCAAACAAGAACGTAGTTTTCGCGTCGTCCTTAAGAACGTCCACCCCTCCACAGATACTGAGGAACTAAAAATTGCTATAGAAGAACATGGACATTATGTCACCAATATTTGGAATATTAAAAAAACCAAGACTAAAACTCCACTCCCTTTTTTCTTTGTTGATTTGAAACCGAATTCGAACAACAAAGACATATATAACATTAAAGGATTGCTCCACTTCCGTGTTAATTTTGAGGCACCAAGGCAGAGGAGAGAGATTGCCCAATGTGCTAATTGTCAAAGATACGGACACACTCGAAAATTCTGCTTCCGCCAGCCTAGGTGCGTAAAGTGCGCTGCCGATCACCCTACATCCAACTGCCCTAGGAAGGAACGTTCAGACGATGTAAAATGCATCCTATGTGATGGTAACCACCCTGCCAACTACAAGGGCTGAATTGTATATAAAGAGCTACAAACAACAAAATTTCCTGCTCTCAGGAAAGTACAAATAAAACCTCATATCAGTCAATCCCAAGATATACCTACAGCACCCACTGCCAACACCTACGCTAAAACATACGCCGATATTACAAGCAAAGGTCGCCAACAACCTAACAAAAACATTCTAAGTCCAACGGACCTACAGAACGATGACGTCAAAGACCTCCTTCGAGCACTAATGAACCAAATGTCAGCGATAACATCTATGCTCGCTGAATTAATGACCAAACTAATGTCAAATTCAATATCTTAAAACTATGTTTATGGAACGCCAATGGGCTGCCACACCACAGGGAAGAAGTCATATTCTTTCTGCGTAATTATAACATTGATATAATGCTGGTCTCCGAAACACATGTTACAGAAAAAAACCTCCTTACGATTCCCAATTATTCTGTATATCACACAATGCACCCAGACGGTAAAGCACATGGGGGAACAGCTATCATAATTAAAAATAAAATCAGACATCATCAATCAGTGAGTTGGAAAACGGCTGAGCTTCAGGCCACTTCAATAGTCGTGCAGGATTGGCACAGCGATATAATTTTATCTGCAATTTATTGTCCACCTAGGCATAAAATCACCAAAGAACAGTTTTCTGACTTCTTCAACACGCTTGGACATCGTTTCATTGCTGGGGGAGATTACAATGCAAAGCACACCCAATGGGGTTCTCGATTAATCACACCTCGAGGGAGGGAACTTAAAAAGGCAATAGACGCCCAAAAGCTCCAGACAGCTTCTTCGAGTGAACCTACTTTCTGGCCGGGGGATAGGAAGAAAATACCTGATCTACTAGACTTTTTTATCTTCAATGGAATATCTAACAAATATATGGAGGTGGAATCCTGTGCTGACTTATCCAGTGATCACTCTCCTGTATTCATGAATCTAAATAAAAACATAGTTACCGTGTCGCACCCATGCAAGCTTCACAACTCAAACACCAACTGGGAGGATTTTAGAGACATTCTGGCCTCGTCTCTAAATACCAACATACCCTTGAAGACTGAGACGGACATAGAAACCGCCGTTGAATCATTTAACAGAACAGTGCAAAATGCGGCTTGGGCTAGCACCCCTATATCTAAGTTGGATAAGCAAGAAATTATCTACCACCAAACAATTATTAATGAAGTTTCAGAGAAAAGAAGGTTACGGAGACTATGGCAAAAATTTAGGTGTCCTAAACTGAAAACATGTTTGAACAGACAGAATAAAAATCTGAAAGTCTTGCTAGATCGTGATAGAAATGACTCCATCCAAAATTATCTCATTAACTTGGATGCAACAATGGCCACAAACTACTCACTTTGGAAAGCGACAAGGAAACTGAAACAGCCAGCGAAAGTTACTCCACCACTTAGAAACAGAAATAGCAATTGGGCGCGTAGTGATTCTGAGAAAGCAGATGTCTTTGCTGATCACCTTTATAATGTTTTTAGCCCTCATCCTTATGAAGGTCCCATGGAACACTTGACACAGGTCGAAAAACACGTAGAAGCAGAAGTTACAAGTACTGAATTACCAGATGTGAAAAAGATCACCAGGAAGGAACTTTTATCTATGAGAAGAAAAATACCCTGCAACAAAGCACCGGGGTACGACCTCATCACAAGTAGAGTCATCCGTGAGTTACCCGAGAATGGCATAACGTACCTCACTCTGTTGTACAATGCCATGTTGAGACTTAATTTCATTCCCACCCAGTGGAAGGTTTCCGTGGTCGTCATGATACACAAAACTGGAAAGCCAGCGGAGGATCCAAAATCGTACAGGCCAATAAGCCTTCTTTCTGTTCCCTCCAAATTATTTGAAAAATGTCTACTCTCTCGTCTCTACCCAGTGATAAATAAACATAAATTATTACCTGACCATCAATTCGGATTCAGATTCAATCACGGAACAATAGAACAGGTTCACAGGCTAGTCAACAGAATACACCAGGCGTTTGAAGAAAAAGAATATTGTGCGGCTACATTCTTGGACATCTCACAAGCTTTTGACAGAGTCTGGCATGAGGGCTTGCTAAGTAAAATAAAGTTAAACTTCCCCACAAAGCTGTATCTTATCATCAAATCTTACTTGACGGAGAGAAAATTCATGGTTAAAGTTGGTGAAGAGCTCTCAAGTCTGCGCGTGATCAGAGCGGGGGTGCCCCAGGAAGTGTGCTTGGACCAACATTATACCTACTCTTTACAGCAGATCTTCCAACTAACGATCAAGCTACGTTCGGGACTTTCGCTGATGACACTGCTATCCTGGCAACACACGTCAACCCACAAATGGCATCTAACCTACTCCAACATTGCCTCGATAATATATCTTTATGGTTTAAAAAGTGGAGAATTAAAGCTAACGAAACCAAATCTGTAAATGTCACATTCACCACACGTAGAAACACGTGTCCGTCAGTTAAATTAAATAACATAGAGATACCACAAGAAGACCACGTGAGATATCTAGGAATACATCTGGATAGACGACTGACCTGGCGCAAACACATATCAACAAAAAGGAAGCAACTGGGCCTTACATTGCACAACATGTACTGGATGCTTGGACATAACTCACAGATGAGCCTCGACAACAAAGTACTTCTGTACAAGGCAATCATAAAACCAATATGGACCTACGGCATACAGCTGTGGGGTACGGCGGCAAACTCAAACATTGAAATCCTTCAAAGATTCCAATCAAAAATGCTCCGCATTATCACAAATGCACCATGGTTTGTCACCAATGAGTCACTACATAAGGACTTACAGATCCCAACTATCAAGGAAGAAATCACACAAAGACTAGAGGCTTATAGAGATAGAATCTGCAACCATCCGAATAAACTGGCAATCAATCTTTTGGATCCAAAAACTACTAAGCGGCGGCTGAAACGGAAAATTCCTCAGGACTTGCTAAATAGTCAATAAAACATAAGAGTTGAATTTGATGAAGCAGCTAGGCCACTGGGCTTACACTGCACACGCCACAGACAACACATACACAAATTGCTGAATGCCTTTAAAAGGCAGATTGCAAATGAAACCGGAGATAAAAAAAAAAAAAAAATTTTCTATTAGATATATGAACCTATTTTATTACAAGTTCTAAATTTTATGAAAGTAGGTGGAATTATTGTAAATAAAATATCAAAACCCCTTTTGGTAATTTTTTAATTTATCATGCTGAATCTATAAATATATCAATGCAATGAATAGATTCAAACAGGAAAAATATTAATCAATAATCATCAACAATCGAATTGGTAACTTCATAGAACGTTACTGAATCGAGCTTTCAAAAGTTAATTAACATATGTAATGGAATAAACAACAGAAATAAAAAAAAACTTCTTTACTAAGTATCGATAACTTTTTCACTGAGGTAGTGGAAATGCCCATCCCTATCGCCCTAAAATAAACAACAAACTTGTTACTGTAATTAAATTGATTATACTCATGATTTATTAACTTTGAAACACTATTCTCAAATGATATTAAAGCTATGTTGCAATTCCAGTAGGTCATAGTTAAAGTTCAAGGGAAAAAACCACTATAAAGTACACAAAATTGAGTCTTACCGATGGAAGCTGATGAAGGTGGTTTTGTTTTGTCTTCTTCCGAATGGGTTTTACATCCCAATATCACACACGCCATTCCGATGTATTACGTATACTCCATACTACGAATATCCACTGAAATCCACTTCAGATTGTCTTAAAACAACCCAAAAAACACAAGGTTTTTGGAGACGACGCACTCCAACATCTGTTGTCTAACACACTGCCAAATCGAAGGTACTTGGCAGCCTACTACAAGCTGTGATTTTCTAAACATCTCTAATTCGGTAGCATAATGGTAACCAAAGGTAACCAACTTGACAATTGAGGGTGGTACGTTTTGAATAATAAAACATCACACTACTATATTTTTTTCTGTCTAACATGTGGTTGGCGACGTTTCAAACTAACGAGACAGACATGTGTCAGGTGTTCGTTTTTTAACGCTCCTTCTATTATTTAGTCCTTATTCTGAGCAATCGTACTACAGTTCTATTTTTAGATAGAGTCGGTCGATTGACGTTTACTGTGTTGTCAGACAACAAAAAAAAAACTGAGAGTGATGTACTAATCATTTTTTCAGTTCATTCACTCGGTGAACGAATGACTTGTTTATTTTTGTTCTTAAAATTATTTTAGTTTACGAATGAACGATTATTGACCTATTATTAGTTATATTACTTCTCAAGCAAAAATGATAACAAATACAAGTGATTCGTATATTTTTGAATAAACAAAATTATTAACAATTAAAAAAAAAACGTATGCAAAAGATTGTAGAAAATCATGTTAGCGATGTATAAATATAAGGGGCAAATGATAGGTACCAAGAAAATAACCTGGCTTGAATTTAATTAATTTAATGATCGGAAATGTCACTGGCACTTGATTCACTGGTACTTGATTCATTTGAATTTATGACAAATTCATCAATAACGCCGTCAATGAGGAGGTCTAGATTGCACATTTGAAATACTTTCCTCAAAAACATGATGGCCGCTATTGTTCCGGTTGAAGACAGTGGAATAATACTAAGAAGCTCGGACCATGGAGGGCGTGAATCAGCATGTCCTTTGTAAATGGCATTGTTCCGGGAAGGTGCAATTCGAAAATGGAACTCGTCCTAATCGTAATTTGCTAAAACGTAGAAAGTTTTAATATTTTTATTTTGTCTTGAACGAAACTAATGAATGATTTTACGTAACCAATCACTTGTTGCAAACACTAGTGAAATTAATCAGGCAACATTATTTCAGAAAATGACTTTTGTTATTGTCAAACGACCGACTCGATCTAAAAATAGTACTATAGGTTGCATAAAGAAAGTCGTAGTTATATTGGGGGTCATAGACAAAAGTAGAAATCCATAAGGATGGGACAAACAATATGAAAAAGTCGATACCATTTATTCCTTAACTAAACATCCTGTAAATATAGCAGTCTATATTAATATTATATAGTATTAGCTGGCGCCGCAAACCTTGATGTGCCATATTTATTTAATCTACGATATATTCTCAGCTCTCCAAACTCTTGTTCTCACTTATATGATGCAAATACATAAATGTCATCAAAATCGGTGAACCAATTTACGAAGATTTCAATAACATGCACAGTGAGATTACATACATACATAACCTCACGCCTGTACCCCTCTGGGGGTAGGCAAAGACCAGGGACTGCCACTTGCCATGATCCTGACAGATCACCTTCGCTTCATCAACGTTCATAAGTCGTTGCACGACGGTTACGGGTACTCTTATCTTTCCCTTTGCTAATACACGGTGCACAGTGAGATTGTTATATTATAAATCTGGTATGTAATGTAAAGGACATTGTCCATTTTGGGCCAAACGTGGACAGAATATGAGAGAAAAATCGAAATAACCCCTGATTATAATTAATTTCAAAACGAATATTTTTGCTTATCTCGTTGTATCAATCGACATTTTAAACAGTTACAGACTAATAAGAATTTTATCTCAAATCCAGTCTTTATTTTGTCAACCAGCCTTGATTTTTATTTCAGTGTTGCAATTTAAGAAATACAAATTGCACAGAAAACAATTTGAAGTTTCTAATGCATCGCGTTTTAGTATTATTTGGGTAAAAAATAATGCACACTATGACACTAATGCAACGGCATTAGAATACTTGCTAGATATGTCGTATTCAATTATTGGTGTGATAAAATGATTAAAAGAAATAATCTCGATTTTAGGGTAAACTATTTATTTATGGCAACACTAGACAAAAAAAAGTTGTTTAAATTGTCATTGTCACCGGCTAAAAAAACAAAACGATTCATTCATTCAATGTTTTTGCTTGTTTCTTTGCTTCTCGTGAATATTGTTTGTTTTATTACTACTTTGGCTTGTTAAAAATGGATCCCGATTGTTCGTTTATTGATGACCCCGGCTCAACTACGGATTTTGTACCGGACTTACTTCGTGGTAGGCAAATAAAGCAAGCAAATCATAGGACACCTTGCAGCAAAAAACTCACAATGCAGGTATATTGATGCAAATTAATTACTGTAATAGGGTCCTTACTAACTCATACTACAAAACCTACTACTTAGTTTTAATTCAATTGACTGTTCACGTTTGGCCAAATCGCCCATACAAAGTGGACAATGTCCTTTGTATGTATGTACAGCGTGACATAAAAAAATACAGAAAACTATATTTCTACAAGTTCAATTTGCATCCAATAAAGAAACTTTTATCGATCTAACTATACCTACATTGCGAGCTTTATGCATTCAAAGTTTTAGAGCGCAGCTCAAAGAAAAAGAAGTATAACAATAACTTGGGGTCGTTTTTTTTATCCCTAAGTTTGTCTGACATTTATGTCTGACAAAAGTTATGAAAATATATAAAAAACCTGTATCATCCAATGTTAATGGAAATTAAATGAATTAAATAATTTCTTGCAAAACCAGCGTCACACTCACGTTGTTTAAAATTCCTGGTTCCTGAAGAAGGGTAACCTGTGTATCAGAAACCAGAGCAGTGCCTTTAAATACACAGGGAATTACAGAAAGCAAGAAGAACACGTGAAATAAAATAATAGGAAAAATTTTAAAAACATTTAGTGTTTGTCCTTCTAACCCAGCGATAGTCTTGTTCAGTATAAGTACGAGGGGGAATGGAAATATAAACATTAAAATTCTGGCTATTTAAAAACGTACTTATAAATCGGTAATGAACTTATACATATTAATTTATATGAAATTATTGCCCTTTAAATGACAGTCTGTATTAAAAAATAATGTCCTAACCTAATCTCGTATATGAAACAGTCTTCTTCAAAATGTCTGCTGCAAACGTACGTGATTTTGTTCGACCATGAAGTTCACATTTGTTGCATTGTGCTTTCTTCGGGTAACCTGAAATAAGAAATTATTAATTAAAAACCACTATAATCAGCCATAAATACACCCTTGAAGTTCTTGTTTAATTTGACGGCACACTGCAGATTAAAATCCAGTACTGCTGGACACCTTTTTATCACATTAGTGATGCAATTTGTTGCTACATTATTATTATATTACTACACGTAGATTATGTAGCGAAAACTATTCAAGTTCATTGTCTATAAGATATCGATATCAACCCTTTCTATGTCCCCACTGTTGGGGCACGGGTCTCTTCTTGTATTGCAGGAAGGTTGGGCCATACTCAACCACGGGGGCCAAGTCTGGATTGGTGGAGAATTGTAAGACAATGGTTGGCCTTACTGTCAGAAGTTATCAAGCCGCCCATGAGGCCTCCGACATGGCTTAACGACTCCCATTACATGACAGCCGGCACCAACGGCTTAGCGTGCCTTGTGAAGAACGGAAGATATAGAACCTTATTACAAGTTCTAAATTTTTTGAAAGTAGGTGGAATTATTATAAGTAAAAATAATATCAAAACCCCTTTTGGTAGTTTTTAATTTATCATGCTGAAACTATAAAATAATATCAATAATAATTACATAATCAATAAAAAAATATCAATGCAATCAATAGCTTCAAACAGAAATATATTAATCGATAATCATAAACAATCGAATCGGAAACTTCATAGAACGTTACTAAACAAGCTTTCAAAAGTTAATTAAGATTTAGGGAAATAAACACAAGAAATAAAAAAAAAATCTTTACTAAGTATCGATAACTTTTTCACTGAGGTAGTGGGAAATTCCCATCCCTATCGCCCTAAAATAAACAACAAACTTGTTACTATGATTATTTTCATTATAATCATGATTTATTAACTTTGAAACACTATTCTCAAATGATATTAAAGCTATGTTGCAATTCCAGTAGCTCATAGTTAAAATCCAAGCGAAAAAACCACTACAAAGTACACAAAATTGAGTCTTACCGATGGAAGCTGATGAAGGTGGTTTTGTTTTTTCTTCTCCCGGATGGGTTTTACATCCCAATATCACACACGCCATTCCGATGTATTACGTATACTCCATACTACGAATATCCACTGAAATCCACTTCAGATTGTAGTAGGCTGCCAAGTACCTTCGATTTGGCAGTGTGTTAGACAACAGATGTTGGAGTGCGTCGTCTTCAAGAACCTTGTGTTTTTTGGGTTGTTTTAAGACAATCTGAAGTTGATTTCAGTGGATATTCGCAGTATACGTAATACATCGGAATGGCGTGTGTGATGTTGGGATGTAAAACCCATTCGGGAGAAGCGAAAACAAAACCACCTTCATCAGCTTCCATCGGTAAGACTCAAGTTTGTGTACTTTATAGTGGTTTTTTCCCTTGAATTTTAACTATGACCTACTGGAATTGCCACATAGCTTTAATTTAATTTGAGAATAGTGTTTCAAAGTTAATAAATCATGAGTATAATCAATTTAATCACAGTAACAAGCAGCCTAGCGCAAGTAGGAGCTTTGAATTATTTGTTCGCATTTAGCCCCGTTTTAATGGCGGACATATATTTGTCTCACTCTTTAATACTACTTACTCTTTCTTTATTGTCTATGTCAAACTGAAAACATAACAAATATGGCGGAACGCGGCACATATTAGAACGTTTTCTAGTTAAATTATTTGTGTTTTAAGTTTGTTCAATATCTAGCTGTGTATACCTTGTGTTACAGTGTTTAGTGATTTTCTTTTAATAATGGCATTGATCGGATGGTGTCGAACTTGTGCCATTTGTAAAATAAGATGCAGCCGGTCAAAGGGTACCAAAAGAAATTTTATGGATAAATTTCCTAGGGATGAAGACCGGTAAGTATTTCTGGCTACAGTTTTTGTCATCTTGCACAAGAGCAAGATCATAAATTATGTTAAATAACGTAATTAATATACTATGAGAAAAATACTATGTTTCAATGTCATAGTGATGTGCCATACACATATTCAATATCGATAAAAAAATATCTGATAAGTACCTTGGTCAGAATTACTACTCAGTGTACGATGGGTGAATTGCTGTAAGCCATAACAATTTTTCAACGATGCACTATTAGTGGCTGCATTGAATGTTGTTCTTTTTTTTTTAGATGCAGACAATGGGTGAAAATTGTGGAAGATCTTATATCGTATATCCCCATCGAAAAACTCCACCAACATAAATATGTTTGTAGAGATCATTTCCGGCCGAAAGATTCTTACAACGATTTTAAAAGGAAGCCGATTAAAGAAATGGTGAGTTGTGTTTATAATGTAACACTTACTACATTTCATGAATAATTATGTAATAAAACACAAAATACGCCTTGCTTTACGTCGAACATTTAAATGTATTTTGCTCCGTCATTTAGATCGCAATATTATTATTACGTCTTAATACATAAATGACATACTTTGACAAACATTTTTTTACAGGGCTGTATCTTCTCTACTTATAAATGCGCCTCCTCTTCCTGATTACTTACTAGCTGAGTTTCCTTACCACGTAGCCACGTCGCATCACTTGAAACTGGTTAGTGATTGGAATTACTAAAATATTCTTTTTACTAATTTTTAACTTAAAATATTTTTTTATAAAAATCTATTTGATAGTTACATAGTCAATTATACAGTTATGTGGTAAACAGGAACAAACTTTTTTTTTTCGGACTATTCTTGCAATTGTTTATTTTCAGATTCAGCTATACAAAAACCTATTAGTTGTCGAGCTTCACAAAACAACTCTGGTACTTAGACTTTTCATGTATCGCTGAAGTTTTTTTGTAACTAGAGTTTGTTTACTTTGATAAATTACAAAGTGTTATCATTTTCAGCACCTTGTACAGCAGCCAAAATATCAGCTGTTGCTATTGGTCCAGTAGGGTTTGACCACAATTATTGTGGCCTGGAATCTCAGCATATTTATCAGAACTATCCCGGTAAGTAGCATAGTTTACCAACAAATTAATAATCAATAACGACTCAACTTAACTTTTTTTGACGATTTCAGCACCTGAATCCAAACCACCGATTGATGAAGTTCGCTCAGATTGGACACCTCTAAGGAAAAACCAAATAGCTGCTGAAATAAATTCAATAGACCTTGACCACAATTATTGTGATTTGATAATAATAAAATACTAATTTCATTTGTCGTTTTATTGAAAACATTGATTTTTATTAATTTCATTTGGCTAACTGCGGAGCCCCTGGATGAAAATTTATCGATATCGATAAATGTAGTACCAATGTAAGTGGACGTCCCTAATGCACAGACAAGTTGTTATGTTGATAGCACTTTTGACATTGCATTTTTGCTCTATTGGTTGGTATTGCTAACGGGGCTAAACTCATTACAAAAGCTTAAAGGGAGGTCCCGTCTCTTAAAACGTAGTGTTTATATGCTCTGTGGTAACAAGTTTGTTGTTTATTTTAGGGCGATAGGGATGGGCGTTTCCACTACCTCAGTGAAAAAGTTATCGATACTTAGAAAAGAAGTTTTTTTTATTTCTTGTGCTTATTCCATTATATATGTTAATGAACTTTTGAAACCTCGATTCAGTAACGTTCAATGAAGTTACCAATTCGATTGTTGATGATTATTGATTAATATTTTTCCTGTTTGAATCTATTCATTGCATTGATATATTTATAGATTCAGCATGATAAGTTAAAAAACTACCAAAAGAGGTTTTGATATTATTTTTATTTACAATAATTCCACCTACTTTCATAAAATTTAGAATTTGTAATAAGATAGGTTCATATATCTTATAGAAAATGAACTTGAAGAGTTTTCACTGCACAATCTACGTGTTTTAATATAATAATAATGTAGCGAACAAATCGCATCACTATTTTGAAAAAAGGTGTCTAGTACTGGATTTTATATCTACGGTTTGCTGTCAAATTAATAAAGAACTTCAAGGGTGTCGATCTGTCATAAATAAAATTAATCAGTCTTATGGCGGTTTTTAATTAATAATTATTTAATTTATTTCAGGTTACCCGAAGATAGCACAATGCAACAAATGTCGATAGACGGCATAGCTTCACGGTCAAATTGGTATTGAACAAAATCACGTACGTTTTCAGCAGACATTTTGAAGAAGATGACTTCATTTACAAGACTAGGTTAGAACTTTATTTTTTAACAGACTGTCATTTAACGAGCAATAATTTCATACAAACAAATTAATTTGTATAAGTTCTCTACTGATTTATAAGTATGTTTATAAACAGCCAGAATTGTAATGTTTATATTTCCATACCCCTTCCTAGTAGTAGGTACTAACTTAGACTATCGCTGGATTAGAAGGACAAACATTAAATGTTTTTAAATTTTTCCTATTATTTTATTTTACGTGTTCTTCTTGCTTTTTGTAATTCCCTGTGTAATTTAAAGGCACTGCCCTGGTTCCTGATACACAGGTTACCCTTCTTCAGGAACCAGGAATTTTAAACAATGTGAGTGTGACGCTGGTTGTGCAATAAATTATTTAATTAATTTCCGTAATAACGTCTTCTAACTTTTGTCAAATAAAAAACAATCTATCACAAGTTATTGTTATACTTCTTTTTCTATGAGCTGCGCTCTAAAATGTTGAATGCACAAAGCTCGCTATCTAGGTATGGTTAGATCGAGGAAAATTTCTTTATTGGATGCAAATTGAACTTGTACAAATAGATAGTTTTCTGTAGTTTTTTTCAGCTAACCTGGGCTCAATGTCATGTTGTACATACATATAAATTTACATTACATACCAGATTTCGCACTTACAAGTTACAACCGTAGTAAATAAAATATATAACAATCTCACTTTGCATGTTATCGAACTCTTCCTTAATGGGTTCACCGATTTTGATGAGTTTGTGTATTTGCAATATATAGGTAAGTGAGAACAAGAATTCGGAGAGCTGAGAATTTATCGTAGGGTTAATAGATATGGCACACCAAAGTTTGCGGCGCCAGCTAATATAATATTAATATGGACTGCTATATTCACAGAAAGTTTAGTTAAGGAATAAATTATATCGACGTTTTCGTGTTGAATGTCCCATCCTTATGAATTTTTACTTTTGTCTATGACCCCCTATATAACTATGACTTTCTGCAACCTAGTACGATTGTAAAATTTCGAGTGTACGAGTTGTCCCTTTCTGGCACAAAGAATCCTCGTAAGAGTAACAAGGAAAGCTATTCAATAATTACTTATTTTTTTAGGGTTCCTTCTATGCTTTAGTACTTATTCTGAGTGTTGTCTATTATAGGTAACAGAAATAACAGAATAACCTGAGAGAATGACGAAATAAAATTATAACTAAAATTATAATGTTTTTGCTATTATATATTATATAAACCTGGCTGCTAAGAAGTAACAAATTTCAAAAGATTTCTTATTTTTGCAAGTTCTGTTTGCTGCTAAAATAATAGCAAGGCGGGAATGTATTTTTAAACAACATTTCTGCCTTATTGGATGGTGGAAAAAAATATTTTGAATTTCATTCCTGCTTTGCTACGACGAACTTTGTACATAACCGCGAGCAATGATAAACTTTTTCAGTGGGTGCAGTTTAATAGTACATTACACAACTAGGGTGGTAATACAAAGAAAGGCCGAGATCGCAGAAGTTTGCGGCCCGAGCTGCAAGCGAGGGACGTAAATATGCGATATTGCGATCGAGAGCTTCTTTATTCTTTATTACCTCCAGGAAAAAGCCACTTTATTGCCAGGTGTGGCATAAAATACTTTATGCCACACCTGGCAATAAAGTGGCTTTTTCCGCACTCTGCGCGTACGGAAAAAGCCGCTTTCTGGCCAAGTGTAGACATAAAAAGATGTAAACAACACGGGAGATAATAAAGAAAGCTCTCGATCGCATATTTACGTCCCTCGCTTGCAGCTCGGGCCGCAAACTTCTGCGATCTCGGCCTTTCTTTGTATTAACACCCTAGTTGTGTAATGTACTATTTTAATACAGTTGCTCAAAAAGTGGCGTATTACAGGGACGTATAGCGTGCGGGATGTGGGCTATTATATTGCACACTCGTGCGTTTTCTTTTCCAACTGTCAAAATAATGTCTAATAAAAAGAAAAACCAATTTGCTACTACTAATTTGTTTCAATATCAGTTTTAATGATTTGATTGAATGAGTTAAGTTAGTTTTCATTTCATTAAATTTCATTTTCATTTCATATCAATAAAAAAAAACTACTGAAGACTTTGCTGTATGGGCATAGTTACAGGAACTTAAATCTTGTAGTCTAGGCCCGAACAGAGGTTTTGATAGTATGTCACCCAATTAACTTTCAGACGGGACTTGATTAACGTTGAAATCTCCATTACAGACACATTCCTGAATGAAGAAGTGTATGCTTGTGGTACGTACTCGTACGGGTTGTGTGCGAGATAAACAGCTGAATAGTTGCCTAAGTTCAAGACAGGTTTTTTTTACTTTTGTCATGTCATTGATTAATCGATTCAGCCACAAAATCTCTAGTGCTGATTCACTTGCTGCTAGATATTATCTGCGCTTCAGTTGAAGATATAGACTCTGTTGCCTGTTTTGACTTCTCCAATTTATCGCGCCACCAGAGATTAGGCACACTACACCAGATGTCGATCTTCCATTGACCGCTGGAAGATCGACATCCTCCATGATCTGCGTCGCTGTAGCAAACCAGGTGTGACGGTGGCTTCTTTGTGAATGTCAGACCATTCTCAAGGGTCGCTTTTAAATATCGAAAGACGTGCTTGATTAGCATGACGTCTTCTTTTGTAGGTCTAGATGTCAAGTCTTGTACCTACTGATAGATAAGCCAAAGCACTCACAGCTTGTCTTTAAGGGAATTTGTATTGGTATCTTCCATTCTCGTTTCATTATCTTTAATGATGGGTGACGGTGCAGACTTGCAGTTGGACGATCCATACTTTTGTAGAACTTTCTTTGTGTTTGCCTTTTGGCAAAAGCGAATGGTGCTGTCACTTCGCACGTTAATTTCCATTACGAGAAAGTACGACGCAGGTTTGGTTGTAATTTTGAATCTTGCTCTAAGTTCATTCAAAAACTCTTCCCCTGCTGTTGGCGAGTTGTGTGCTACAAGCCCATCGTTAACGTAGAGAGCTACGATTACTTTTGATCTGTCTTTTGTTTGGATGAATAAGCATGGGTCCGCCTCGTTCTGTTTAAATCCAGATTTCAAAAGGAATTCCCCAATGCGTGTATTCCAGCAGCGTGGAGCCTGCTTTAGACTGTATAGACTGCGTTTTAATTTACAGACCCGTTTTGTCCTATCTCTGTAGCCTTGGGGCTGTTGCATGTAGATTTCTTCTTTTACTTCGCTGTTAAGGAAGGCAGTGGTTACATCGAACTGAGTCGATTTTAGATTTTCGCGAACAGCTACTGCTAGTAGAGATCGTACAGTGTTCAGTCGCACCACAAGACTGAACGTTCTATTATAGTCCACTCCAGGTATCTGTGAACAGCCCTTGATGGCCCACAGAACCATCAGGTTTCTTTTTTATTTTATATACCTATTTGCTAGGAAGGGCTTTACGTCCTCTAGGTACTTCAACCAGGTCCAGGTGTGGTGGTTCTTTAATGAGGTAATCTCGTTTTCCATGGCTTCCTGCCATTCATGCTTATCTGGAGATTCCATCGCTTCTTTGAAAGTTTGAGATTTTTCGGTTTGTGCAGGTTTTCAATCTCTTCAGCAGCTGCCATTACGAAATCGTCGTATTGCTTATGAGCTGAGATTATCAAAGATCTTGTTATAGTTTCCTCAGCATCGACATTGACAGGTCCGTCATCATCGACATGATTGGAACTAGAAATGGATTCGTAGTCGCTTTCATTGTCTGCTCGTTCTAGTTGTTCCACTAATTCAATGTCTTCTGAGATGTAGATCAAACTTTGTTGCAATGTGTTGTGATTGTCGCTGTCAGTTTCACGAATGCTGTCAAGTGGTCTGACGTCTCCACCTTTAATATCATCACAGTGTATTGTTACTTCATTACGTTTCGGTTTTAATGACAAAGTTTTTGGAGGTTCATCGTTGAAAAAATCGGTGATATCATTTTTGTGTGTTTCATTGTGAAACATGAATTTCATCACTCTAATATCTTTTTATTTCACCACTTTATTTTTGGAAGGCAGAAGAATTTTAAACGCCTTTGAGGTTTCTTCCGATAAACATGCCGGGAATTGATTTCGGTGCGAATTTGTGATTTGATGCCCTTGATCAAAACAAACGTTTTGCCAGTTATAGATGTTTGATGGGTCCATTTTCTTTGAATATGTCGGAGCTGTGTCATTATCGTTGGCCAGGTTGTTGCACTCGTGCTTAGTTGGTTTGATGCAGAAGAGACCATCTTCTTGTTTGTAAGCAGAGATTCAGTAAACAATTCCAGCTTTTGAATTGTTTACTATCGCTTTGTTTTATTTATATAAGGTGGGATCGAATTAAGCGCAAATAATTTATGGAGTGGCACAATTAAGTGATAGAAATATATTAGGCGTACCTATATTTTAAAAAAAAATACACGCTAGTTTTTTTTTTATTTTTTCAAACAAACTAATTTAGTGATGACTACATCCTGTACCCCAAACTTTCAGATTTTCATTACTTTTTAAATTGTAATTTTGACATCTCGCAAAATTGAGGCCAGAGTTGTGTAAAAATGTAAAAAGGTTCAAAGCGTTTTCTTAAAGTCAAGTTTGCGGCAACAGCACGGTTCCCGCCCGGTTACGTCTGAAAACTTCGTAAGACTGGCGAGATTCCCTTCAGGGTTCTGAAACCGTGATGAGCACACTATCACTAACAAAATAAAACGTATTTCTTGAATGACAATTGTTATTTTCTTATGTTACATAGCAACCAAATCCAAAGAGTATGTATTTTTTTTCTATGATATCTATGATAATAAGTTCAGGCGGAGACCTCTTTACCACAATGTCAAAAAGCGCGGCAAAATACAGGGTGTTTTTTCACGGTTTTGATTTTTGTTTGAGCATTTCTCGATAACTAGCGTACAAAAAGTTGTAAAAATTTACAAAACAACTTTATTAAATGTTTCTAACCTGCCCTTAATTCGATCCCACCTTATATTTCTTTTTGGGAAACTTGCAGCTTACATAGAAATGGACAGTTCTTAATGACTAACTATAAGCTAAAAATAAGTTTCCGCTTGGTGAAGACGACAGAACAGCCAGCATCTGTCATCTTGCTTGCAGACAGATTGATGCACAGACTAGGTACGTACAGCGTGTCCCTCATGTGTGTAAATGCTTCAGCATTTCCATTTTTTGAAATTAAGGATACTGTACCTGTTCCTTTAATCTCTGCAGTTTAATCTTCAGTTGTGAAGTTAAGTTTTCTGGATGTTTTCTCTATAGCTTAAAATAGGTCTCTTTGATATGTCATGTGTGATGTGCAGCCGCTGTCCAGGACCCAAATGCTGTTCTCAGGCTTCTTGTTCCGTGTAAGATGGCACTGTGTATCTAGCATAGTTGTTTCGATGAGAGTGATCTTTGGTTTTTCATTATTTTTCATCCAGCAGGTTTTGCATATTTTATAATTTTTGCGTTTGAAGATGACCTCTTCTTTTGCAAATTTTACAGGATGCATATAGAGCTTCTACATAATATGATGATTCAGGTTCGTTGGTATTGGTCAAATTTTGGTTATCTCGTGCTTCAAATTCTTTAATAACTTTGCTTAAGCTCTTCTGGCTTCGGAAGACTGTCACGTGATTCAATAGCAACTCTGAAATTCTCATATTCAGGAGATAAGCTGTACAAAATCATGATAGTCAACAAGTCGTCATTGATGTTAATGTTCATTTCGGCCAGCTTGTCTACTGTATCCATATACTTGTTAAGGTGACTGCGTACGTCATGTCCTTCTAGTTTCGTTAGGATCAGTTGTTTTGCATGCTGGTCCCTTACTGGCATACGTATTCTTCAACTTGTCCCATGCATCTTTAGCAGTGCCGCAATTTTTAATTTGCTCAGACGGAGCGATAATAAGGATGAGTTTAAATTTAGCTAATCTGTCCTTATCTACGTCTTCGGCAGTTGCGTTCGGAGCCAAGGGTGTCACAAGGTTTCTCCATAGTTTTTGTCTCAGTAGGACAGCCTCTGCTTGTATCACCCATGTATCATAGTTGTCTTTCGCGAGCACGTCTATTTTTGCACTCGACATTTTATTTGGGTACTTACATTTAATATTCTTGCAACTTCGAAAGTGCTGCAACCATGTGAAGTTCAAGTGGTATGAACTTGGTTTTATACAGGTATGAACTTGATGTACGCTCTGCTACCATGTAAAGTTCAAGTGAAGGTTGAACTTTGTATAATTGTGGATGTAACAAGATACAATTAATATTGCCAGAATGAAGCAGGCGTGCTAAATAATATTAACGGGTTAGTATCAGATGATCGTAAAAGCAACTGGTCACGGCATCAACTTGTCCTAAAATCATTTCGACGAAATTGCAACTAGACTAAAAAGTAACTCGTCTATGAAGCAAATCGTCAGAAAATGATTTTGTCTACTGCCCTATAATCTATTCGACTTAAATGTGATTGGTCTAAATAGTTGGTCGCCTGTTAAGCAACTCGTCTTAAAAAACAAGTGATCTACATAGTTGGTCGCCCGTGAAGCAACTCGTCTTAAATGGGTGTCGGGTAACATTAATCCTGTTTCAATCGTACCTGAGCGTTCAGATTAAGAAGTATGACTGTAAATGAGTAAAAATGGGAAAACCTGAGGCAAAATTCAGACTTATTCGGTGAAGTTTTGTTGAGGAAACGTAGAAATATTTTAAGTACCTACACTTATCTACACGGGAGCGCGTACTTTCTGAAAACTTCTCTACTTTATACTTTAATACTTTTTCGTATAAATAAATAAAAAGAACAAAAGTTATATTAAATCAATCAGTATAATGCTCCTGCGATGCAGGAAGAGACCCGTGCTCCAGCAGTGGGGAAAAACAAGGGTTGATAACGAATCAGTATAATAACTAGTTTGAAAAAGATAAGATAAGAACAAAAACACACCTTTTTAAAACTTAACGCATTTTCTCTTACAAACACATCATTCTGCCTAAATGATCTGATGAAAATGAACATTAAATAAAACAAATAAATTATATTTGGCCTAAATTCAAATTTCTTTTTATGTCCGATATAACTATTAAAAATTCATGTGCCGAAATTCAACCAAATAACTATTTTGTGTTTCTGACGAGTTGCTTTTGAGACCAATAACTTTTTAGCTGAATTGCGAATTTGTCCAGGTGATTTTAAGACGATTATCTATAGAGACCAGTTACTTCATGGGCAACCTCATAATTTGTCTAACGGATTTCTGACGAGTTGCTTCATAGACGAGTTACTTTTTAGTCTAGTTGCAATTTCGTCATGATGATTTTAGGACAAGTTGATGCCTGGACCAAATGCTTTTACGACCATCTGATACTAACCCATATTAACGTGTTTTATTTTAAAATAGAAATTCGTAAGACAATTATAATTTTGTAGGGTTAAATGAAAGGTTGGCACACAAGTTATTTAAAATCTTTTTCAGTATCCGCAGCAATCAACTGAACCATAGAGTTGGTATGCCAAACCTACTTCAGTTTTATGAAAAATTAAATTAGAGCGGAAAGAAAAAAAAAGGTTTTTATTTAAAAAAAATCTCAAACTGCAAACTCATTCACGCTCATTCAGTACAAAAATCAATTTTATGTGTACCACAAATATTATACATATTTTAACCATACATATTTTTGTTATAGAAATAATTAATCTTTAATTATAATTTGGTCTGGCTCTATACCTCATATTATTTGTATGTATCGTTTTTTGTTTTAAACAAATTTAAGTATTCTATTCTATTCTGTACATAAGTATTATATTTCTTCATGGTTCCACACCTCTTGCCACTGATTATGAAAATGGGAGCTGAAGATGTATCCATCAGCATAGTGCTGAGTCAGCTGCCATTATAATGGCAGTGACACGCCGTCACCATAGTATTTATACGATGCAGTCACCTTTATTTTCCTTCTGTTTGTTTTTGTATAATTTCCATGTTTTTTTTTATTTTTGGATTTGTTTCTGTATCGTGTGTATAAATGTGTCTTCTTCTTTCAATGCATATTTATTAAGATTCTGTCATCGACCTACTTTATTGCAAAGGACCATTTATACCTACCTACAATCCACTATTTGACTCGTATCAAATTTGACGCGATAAATGAATATTTCCTATAGTATTTAACGTTAGAAACCGAAATATATTGATTTTGTTAAGTAAGTTTGCAGGATGGCTGCAAAATTTGCAAAGTAAAAAAATTGTTTCCGCTTTTAATTCGGAACGGTGAAAACGCTATCCGCCATGTTGAAAGCATCTTCCGTTTGTAAACAAACATCTTTCAGCCAGAGCCAGTGGACATTGATTATTATAGGACTTAGGTACATCAAAGTGATCTTAACATAAATACACCCGAGTTTCAATCGATAAAGAATCGGGGTCTCTTGTGGCAAGTTTGAGCCAAGTTTTTCGAATGTTAATTTCACTGGGTGGTACACGAACCCACAACTTCCCGGGGGTCTTTATTGACGTTATTTTGCATTCTCGAACAATGCAATAATGATAATTGCTATATTTTGCATGTAAACTCGATGAAATCATGGTTGCGTTGTTGTTATTTCACTATGCTCGCCCACAGATTACTAACACAGAGCATATAAATAAGAGACGGGACCTCCCTATATGCTTTTGTAATGAGTTTAGCCCCAAGGATACTCTACACTATGGATGGGCCCTGTAGTACTATATGTACAGAACGTTATGCAAATATGAATCATATCGCAACAGAAACATGCCATATGCCGTTTTCTCTTTCCAACCTTACGACCTTAATCATTTGAAAAAGAGACAAATATATGTTTACTTCTTGTTGTTTATGGCAACATTTCGTTATGACGTCACGATAATGCTAGCGCGTGCATAGATCCGCCATCTTAATTGCCAATTTGATGTGTCAAGTTGCTTTGCAGAAAAAGTTTTGATTGTGTTTATTGTGTATTGGACATTAATTTATTAAGTTTTGGGCCATAAAATTACATGGGCACTATAAGTGTACAATGCCGTGTTGCTCTGTTAAAGATTGTGGCGCCCGTAAAAGCGAAAATCAGCCTCGATTGACCTTGCACAAGTAAGTAATACCTTTGTTTACGCTTTGATCAAGAGTATTTTATTGGTTTGTTTCATGCTTCCTCGATGTGATCAGAGAAAAGAGTTCATGAACATTGGAAGATTTTCGCCCTAAAAGGCTTAGTTTTTTCATGATTTCTTACAAAATTACTTTCTCCCTTTGTTTACCTAGTGATGTGAAACACTGATATTTTATTATCGATGTTTGATAATTATGCAATTTTTATCAAATTCGGCTTATGTATTGTAAATCTAACCGCCCTCCTAAATGTAGGTAACATGTCATTAAAAGTTTATACGTTTCTTCTCATCTGGTGCTTGCGAGGCGGTTATTGAATACTAAAATTAAATAATTTCAGATTCCCTACAAGTGAAGCACGGAGAAGGAAGTGGCTTGATGCTATTGGCCTTGAAAATATCAACCCTCGGCATAAAAATTGGCATGTCTGCTCATTGCATTTTGAAAAAAAATGGTTTAACAGAACCCTCGACGTCATAAGGTTACGAGATGAAGCAGTACCGACTCTCAATCTTATAGTAAGTTTTAGATTGCAGTATTTCCTTCTAAATTTTGGTTCTTTTCCCTAAAAGAATAGCCAATAATAATCCCTATTATTATTGGCTATTCTTGCCAAACAGCTTGAAAATTCACTAACACTTTACTTATTCTTGTTTTCAGGGAGTTGATCCGTCGCAGCAGATATTAAATACACCTGTGTTGTCCGAAAGACATAACTTTAGTAATTCACAAGAATCGCTTTGCGTAATGGAGGATAAAGAGGTAAATTAGTGATGGTTTTTCGTTTTCTACTTTGTGAAATTTTGCTTTACATACAAATTTAATTCGTATATACTTTTATTTCAGATTCTCCTAGAATCGGACAAAATTATCCAGCTACAAAAAACGTGCGAAGAGCAGAAGAAAAAAATCAAAAGTCTCAGCCAAAAAGTCCGAAGACGTGATAAAAAAATTACCACTTTGACCAACGTCTTGGAAGACCTACAAAAAAGGAAATATATTAATACAGAAGAAGCGTTACGTTTGGAAGAGTGCGCTGGGCCACAAGATTTTCTCAAGAGACAATTAACAAAATCGAAGGGATTAGCTTTGGAGAAAAAGTATTCCGAAGAAATCCGGAAGTTCGCTCTCACCTTACATTTTTAATCTCCAAAGGCTTACAACTTCATAAGAAACAAGTACAATACTTGTTTGCCTCATGTACGAACTTTGAGGAAGTGGTACAAAAATGTTGATGCGGAACCTGGCTTCACTCATGAAGCTTTTGAAGCACTAAAAAGAAAAGCTGATCAGAGTGGTCGCCCGCTTATTTGCGCCTTGATCATGGACGAAATGGTTATAAGGAAAGGGTTAGGAAAGTGGAATCCTATTTCTCAATCATTTTCGGGGCGTGTAGAAAGTGGCGACAATGTCATGAGGAAAAGTGATAGTGGAAAGGAAGCCACTCAGTGCTTAGTGTTACTCTTAACATGCATAAATGACTCTTGGAAGTTGCCGATCGGTTATTTTCTTATAACCGCCCTCACTGGAGAACAGAAGTGTGGCCTTATTGAGACGGCCATCAAATTGTGCGAAGACATAAATGTTCGTATTGTAAGCCTGACATGCGATGGACCGCTTTGCAACTTCGGAATGTTTCGTTGCTTACGATGCAATAATTTATTGAAAGATCAGTCGCTAACCAAGTTTAAGTACAGCGACACCATTGTGCATGCATTTGTTGACCCATGTCATGCGCTTAAACTTATAAGGAACACATTCGGAGATTTCAGGCTTTTTTATGATCCGAGCGGTCGTAAAATTGATTTTACATTTTTGGAGCGACTGTTAGCACTACAAGAGAAAGAGGGGTTGCATTTAGCTAACAAACTTTCGAAGGCACACATTCATTTTGAAAAACAAAAGATGAAAGTACGCCTTGCTACACAGCTATTCAGCAGCTCAGTTGCGGACGCCCTTGAACATTGTCGCATTACCCTAAAAATGCAAGAATTTGAAAACTGCGAAGGGACCATAAATTTCATCAACATTATGAATGATGTTTTCGACGTTTTAAACAGCCATTCTATCCGTCCACCTGGGTGGAAAAAAGCAATGTGTCCCCAGAATATTGGATTCATACGTGCTCTGTTTGAAAGTGCTACGATGTACATAAATAAATTGGTGCTTCCTTCGGGAGAGCGACTAGTCGATTCGCCGAGAAAAACTGGATTTATAGGTCTCATTGTTTGTATGAATAGTGCATTAGAGATGTATGACTCCCTAATCGAACAAGAAAAAGTATTGAAATACTTGCCCCTGTATAAAGTCAGTCAAGACCACGTAGAGCTCTTTTTTGCTGCCATTAGGTCAAGAGGTGGTTGGAACAACAACCCAAATGCAGTTCAGTTTCGCGCAGCATACAAAAAGCTGCTCATAAGGGCAGAAATACGGGATGAAGGTTTTGGAAACTGTGTTCCACTGCAGCAAATAAATATCTTAACATGCTCGAGCAAAAATCCAACTGAGGCAATAAATAGCCTCACTGATAAACAATCTTTTGTGGAAATCCCAGAAGACCATAGCGACTTATTTGACACATATAGTCAATTATTATGAAACGTGTCCTCTGACTATGTAAAAAGTGTTCTTGAACACATAGCTGGATTTATTGCAAAAAAAGTGGCAAAATTACTGAAATGTGATAAATGTGTTTCACTGTTAATAGGGCAGGAAAATGTGCAATCCTTAATATACCAAAAAAGCAGGGGTGGTTTACAATATGCCTCAGCTGGAGTCCTAGATATTTTAAAAAAAACTGAAAATCTTATAAAACCACATCTTGTCGCTAAAACCCTACCGGAGAATTACTACCTGTACATTTTTAAGTTCTTAACAGAATTTTATGATAGTGAGAAAATATTACTCCTTGATAATGACGCGGAGCACAATACAAATCATCGATTATTATTAATACAAAGTGTAATAAAAACATACCTAGACTTAAGATTTAGATATCATTCAGAAATCATGAATGATAAAGTTTCATTCAGAACTTTTTATAACAAATTGACGTTATTTAGAAATGAATAAATGTAACAATTTTAACCTACTTTGTTTTACTTTTTTGTATGTATGCCGCTGGTAAGATTAGGGCGCGTGTCGACGAGACGGTTTTTACCCGGCACGGCGCCAGGCCGGTGCTAATCATTGTATAAAGCTCCATAAAAGTCTGTACACCGGCAATAGCGCCTCTCCGACTCGAAGCCGTGCCTTGCGGGGCCGGCACCGTGCCGGGTAGAAGCCGTGCTCGTCGACACACGCCCTTAAAGGCTTCGAATAATGCTAACTAGCTAAATGTGCTAATGTGACTAAATTAATTTGCATGAAAGATGACAAAGTGCAAAATACTGACCTAAGTATAACCTACGGAGTGCCGCAGTCCGTTACGGAGTTCCGTTATAGGCCCAATCTTATTCCTGGTTTACATAAACGATCTTTGCGACACAAAACTTAAGAATGCTCGAATATTGACCTTCGCTGATGATACAGTGTTACTATTTGATGCACCTACTTGGCCACAGGTGAAACAGTTTAGCGAGGAGGGATTCCAAGTCGTCCTAAATTGGTTAAATACTAATATACTTACATTAAATTTGTCAAAAACTAAATACACTACCTTCAGCATTTATAATAAATAACTCACAGCCAAAATATTTTATCTTGGGGCCCATTCTTGTGAATTTCCTTTTTCATCTGATAATTGCCCGGTACTTTCACGAGTTGACCATATAAAGTACCTCGGTGTAATCATTGACAAAAATTTAAATTGGAAGAAACATATTTATTTACTCAGTGCAAGAACAATAAAATTAATCTGTATTTTAAAAAAACTTAGACATATTAAGGATGATGCTATATAATAAAAACTGTATATTATTGTCTGTCTAAATCTATTCTTAATTATGGCATAACGGCTTGAGGCGGAGCATACGCTTCTAACCTCATGAAGATTGAAAGAGCCCAACGGGCTGTCATAAAAATAATAAATTTCAAACGATTCCGGTATCCAACAGCCAAATTATACAGTGAATACACGGTCCTGACTGTTCGACAATTTTACATATTTTCACTTATTCTAATGCAGCGTCAAATCTTGCCCCCACCCCAAATATCGAATAGACGCAAATTTGCAGTCTATAAGATACCTCCATGCTGAACGCAATTTGCTCAGTGTTTCTCTCACTATTTGGATCCGTACATGTTTAATAAAATATGTAAATCCACACAAAATCTACGTGAGCAGTCAAAATACAACACAAAACAAATTTTACGTAAATTTTTGATGCAACTAGACTATGTCTCAACTGAAAGTTTGGTGAATCGAGCAACGTAAATAATATTTTATCATAATTTATTATAATTTTATCACTTAAGCTATTATTTAAATATACTTATTATATATAAATTGGCCTTTTTGCATCTACTTAATGAGATGATTTATACAGCGTCCAGTGGTATCTTCACTCAAACTTTTATTATACTTTTTATAAGATAAGAATATTCTTTATTGTACACCAGAGCATTATTATAAAACATGTAATGATACAAAGTACAATTGGCGGCCTTATTGCTAAAAGCAATTTCTTCCAGACAACCTTACGACGGAAAGTTGCTGGAGGAAATAGTAATTATATACATAAACGTATTTTTTTTTTTACGTATATGTATTATAACTAACTCTAATATATTATATAGGTAATATATTACTATTATTTATTTATTGCTATATTAGGTATTTATTATTAAATTTTACAATTTATTTAATACTTCCCCTACTCGCTAAAAGGTATAGTATTTGTTTTTATTATACTTAACACAAGTATTATCCCTAAGTACTACCTAGTAATTGAAACTTCTTCAAATATTGTTTTATCGCAAAGCCACGCGTGTACTATACACTTAAGTTATCACCAACCAAACTTAGTGGAGCTCTGTTACTCGCTGAATTACTACAATGTAATGGTCAGAATCTCTGGTTGAATTCGATGATGATTCCTACTCTGCCGCAACACTGTCTTTTGACTAGCGCGGAGGGTAGTTGTTGTTTTAGGCTGTTACCGTTTGCTGCATTCTTTTGTAAACACCTACCTTTACAACGAAAAAAACAATGTTTAG
This sequence comes from Yponomeuta sedellus, assembly GCA_934045075.1. Lineage (NCBI taxonomy): Eukaryota > Metazoa > Arthropoda > Insecta > Lepidoptera > Yponomeutidae > Yponomeuta > Yponomeuta sedellus. The sequence continues at coordinate 14,256,936 of OW203722.1, read as the reverse complement.
TAATGTGTTTAGAATCTAAATATTGGTAATTAGGATGTAAGTAATACAATGTAACAGTGTGAACATATTAAGCTGGGAATAAACGATTTGATTTGATATAGATCCCTGCAACTAAAATAAAAGTATTTTTCCACTATTAAAAATGAATTAAATAAATTCTACATAAAGAAAAATTACGTTTATTAAAAAAACATGTTGACAAATTTGTCGATAGGTATCGATTCTCACTGTACTAGCATGATACAACCCTAGGTAAGCCATTTTAGGTGCCATTAAGCCAAGCCTCTCGCCACGCTCTATGAGCGTTTGGGGCCCATCCATAGTGTAGAGTATCCTTGGTTTAGCCCCGTTAGCAATACCAACCAATAGAGCAAAAATGCAATGTCAAAAGTGCTACCAACATAACAACTTGTCTGTGCATTAGGGACGTCCACTTACATTGGTACTACATTTATCGATATCGATAAATTTTCATCCAGGGGCTCCGCAGTTAGCCAAATGAAATTAATAAAAATCAATGTTTTCAATAAAACGACAAATGAAATTAGTATTTTATTATTATCAAATCACAATAATTGTGGTCAAGGTCTATTGAATTTATTTCAGCAGCTATTTGGTTTTTCCTTAGAGGTGTCCAATCTGAGCGAACTTCATCAATCGGTGGTTTGGATTCAGGTGCTGAAATCGTCAAAAAAAGTTAAGTTGAGTCGTTATTGATTATTAATTTGTTGGTAAACTATGCTACTTACCGGGATAGTTCTGATAAATATGCTGAGATTCCAGGCCACAATAATTGTGGTCAAACCCTACTGGACCAATAGCAACAGCTGATATTTTGGCTGCTGTACAAGGTGCTGAAAATGATAACACTTTGTAATTTATCAAAGTAAACAAACTCTAGTTACAAAAAACTTCAGCGATACATGAAAAGTCTACGTACCAGAGTTGTTTTGTGAAGCTCGACAACTAATAGGTTTTTGTATAGCTGAATCTGAAAATAAACAATTGCAAGAATAGTCCGAAAAAAAAATAGTTTGTTCCTGTTTACCACATAACTGCATAATTGACTATGTAACTATCAAATACATTTTTATAAAAAAATATTTTAAGTTAAAAATTAGTAAAAAAAATATTTTAGTAATTCCAATCACTAACCAGTTTCAAGTGATGCGACGTGGCTACGTGGTAAGGAAACTCAGCTAGTAAGTAATCAGGAAGAGGAGGCGCATTTATAAGTAGAGAAGATACAGCCCTGTAAAAAAATGTTTATCAAAGTATGTCATTTACGTATTAAGACGTAATAATAATATTGCGTTCTAAATGACGGAGCAAAATATATTCAAATGTTCGACGTAAAGCAAGGCGTATTTTGTGTTTTATTAAATAATTATTAATGAAATGTAGTAAGTGTTACATTATAAGTTTATAACACAACTCACCATTTCTTTAATCGGCTTCCTTTTAAAATAGTTGTAAAAATCTTTCGGCCGGAAATGATCTCTACAAACATATTTATGTTGGTGGAGTTTTTCGATGGGGATATACGATATAAGATCTTCCACAATTTTCACCCATTGTCTGCATCTAAAAAAAAAACAACATTCAATGCAGCCACTAATAGTGCATCGTTGAAACATTGTTATTTTCTGGTGTGTACAATAAAGAATATTCTTATCTTATCTTATGGCTTACAGCAATTCACCCGTCATACACTGAGTAGTAATTCTGACCAAGGTACTAATCAGATATTTTTTTATCGATATTGAATATGTGTATGACACATCACTATGACATTGAAACATCTGAGTATTTTTCTCATAGTATATTAATTACGTTATTTAACATAATTTATGATCTTGCTCTTGTGCAAGATGACAAAAACTGTAGCCAGAAATACTTACCGGTCTTCATCCCTAGGAAATTTACCCATAAACTTTCTTTTGGTACCCTTTGACCGGCTGCATCTTATTTTACAAATGGCACAAGTTCGACACCATCCGATCAATGCCAATATTAAAAGAAAATCACTAAACACTGTACAACAAGATACACACAGCTAGATATTGAACAAACTTAAAACACAAAAATTTTAACTAGAAAACGTTCTAATATGTGCCGCGTTCCGCCATATTTGTTATGTTTTCAGTTTGACATTGACAGCAAAAAAAGAGTAAGTAGTATTAAAGAGTGAGACAAAAATATGTCCGCCATTAAAACGGGGCTAAATGCAAGGATACTCTACACTATGGATGGGCCCTGTAGTACTATATGTACAGAACGTTATGCAAATATGAATCATATCGCAACAGAAACATGCCATATGCCGTTTTCTCTTTCTAACCTTACGACCTTAATCATTTGAAAAAGAGACAAATATATGTTTACTTCTTGTTGTTTATGGCAACATTTCGTTATGACGTCACGATAATGCTAGCGCGTGCATAGATCCGCCATCTTAATTGCCAATTTGATGTGTCAAGTTGCTTTGCAGAAAAAGTTTTGATTGTGTTTATTGTGTATTGGACATTAATTTATTAAGTTTTGGGCCATAAAATTACATGGGCACTATAAGTGTACAATGCCGTGTTGCTCTGTTAAAGATTGTGGCGCCCGTAAAAGCGAAAATCAGCCTCGATTGACCTTGCACAATTAAGTAATACCTTTGTTTACGCTTTGATCAAGAGTATTTTATTGGTTTGTTTCATGCTTCCTCGATGTGATCAGAGAAAAGAGTTCATGAACATTGGAAGATTTTCGCCCTAAAAGGCTTAGTTTTTTCATGATTTCTTACAAAATTACTTTCTCCCTTTGTTTACCTAGTGATGTGAAACACTGATATTTTATTATCGATGTTTGATAATTATGCAATTTTTATCAAATTCGGCTTATGTATTGTAAATCTAACCGCCCTCCTAAATGTAGGTAACATGTCATTAAAAGTTTATACGTTTCTTCTCATCTGGTGCTTGCGAGGCGGTTATTGAATACTAAAATTAAATAATTTCAGATTCCCTACAAGTGAAGCACGGAGAAGGAAGTGGCTTGATGCTATTGGCCTTGAAAATATCAACCCTCGGCATAAAAATTGGCATGTCTGCTCATTGCATTTTGAAAAAAAATGGTTTAACAGAACCCTCGACGTCATAAGGTTACGAGATGAAGCAGTACCGACTCTCAATCTTATAGTAAGTTTTAGATTGCAGTATTTCCTTCTAAATTTTGGTTCTTTTCCCTAAAAGAATAGCCAATAATAATCCCTATTATTATTGGCTATTCTTGCCAAACAGCTTGAAAATTCACTAACACTTTACTTATTCTTGTTTTCAGGGAGTTGATCCGTCGCAGCAGATATTAAATACACCTGTGTTGTCCGAAAGACATAACTTTAGTAATTCACAAGAATCGCTTTGCGTAATGGAGGATAAAGAGGTAAATTAGTGATGGTTTTTCGTTTTCTACTTTGTGAAATTTTGCTTTACATACAAATTTAATTCGTATATACTTTTATTTCAGATTCTCCTAGAATCGGACAAAATTATCCAGCTACAAAAAACGTGCGAAGAGCAGAAGAAAAAAATCAAAAGTCTCAGCCAAAAAGTCCGAAGACGTGATAAAAAAATTACCACTTTGACCAACGTCTTGGAAGACCTACAAAAAAGGAAATATATTAATACAGAAGAAGCGTTACGTTTGGAAGAGTGCGCTGGGCCACAAGATTTTCTCAAGAGACAATTAACAAAATCGAAGGGATTAGCTTTGGAGAAAAAGTATTCCGAAGAAATCCGGAAGTTCGCTCTCACCTTACATTTTTAATCTCCAAAGGCTTACAACTTCATAAGAAACAAGTACAATACTTGTTTGCCTCATGTACGAACTTTGAGGAAGTGGTACAAAAATGTTGATGCGGAACCTGGCTTCACTCATGAAGCTTTTGAAGCACTAAAAAGAAAAGCTGATCAGAGTGGTCGCCCGCTTATTTGCGCCTTGATCATGGACGAAATGGTTATAAGGAAAGGGTTAGGAAAGTGGAATCCTATTTCTCAATCATTTTCGGGGCGTGTAGAAAGTGGCGACAATGTCATGAGGAAAAGTGATAGTGGAAAGGAAGCCACTCAGTGCTTAGTGTTACTCTTAACATGCATAAATGACTCTTGGAAGTTGCCGATCGGTTATTTTCTTATAACCGCCCTCACTGGAGAACAGAAGTGTGGCCTTATTGAGACGGCCATCAAATTGTGCGAAGACATAAATGTTCGTATTGTAAGCCTGACATGCGATGGACCGCTTTGCAACTTCGGAATGTTTCGTTGCTTACGATGCAATAATTTATTGAAAGATCAGTCGCTAACCAAGTTTAAGTACAGCGACACCATTGTGCATGCATTTGTTGACCCATGTCATGCGCTTAAACTTATAAGGAACACATTCGGAGATTTCAGGCTTTTTTATGATCCGAGCGGTCGTAAAATTGATTTTACATTTTTGGAGCGACTGTTAGCACTACAAGAGAAAGAGGGGTTGCATTTAGCTAACAAACTTTCGAAGGCACACATTCATTTTGAAAAACAAAAGATGAAAGTACGCCTTGCTACACAGCTATTCAGCAGCTCAGTTGCGGACGCCCTTGAACATTGTCGCATTACCCTAAAAATGCAAGAATTTGAAAACTGCGAAGGGACCATAAATTTCATCAACATTATGAATGATGTTTTCGACGTTTTAAACAGCCATTCTATCCGTCCACCTGGGTGGAAAAAAGCAATGTGTCCCCAGAATATTGGATTCATACGTGCTCTGTTTGAAAGTGCTACGATGTACATAAATAAATTGGTGCTTCCTTCGGGAGAGCGACTAGTCGATTCGCCGAGAAAAACTGGATTTATAGGTCTCATTGTTTGTATGAATAGTGCATTAGAGATGTATGACTCCCTAATCGAACAAGAAAAAGTATTGAAATACTTGCCCCTGTATAAAGTCAGTCAAGACCACGTAGAGCTCTTTTTTGCTGCCATTAGGTCAAGAGGTGGTTGGAACAACAACCCAAATGCAGTTCAGTTTCGCGCAGCATACAAAAAGCTGCTCATAAGGGCAGAAATACGGGATGAAGGTTTTGGAAACTGTGTTCCACTGCAGCAAATAAATATCTTAACATGCTCGAGCAAAAATCCAACTGAGGCAATAAATAGCCTCACTGATAAACAATCTTTTGTGGAAATCCCAGAAGACCATAGCGACTTATTTGACACATATAGTCAATTATTAAGAAACGTGTCCTCTGACTATGTAAAAAGTGTTCTTGAACACATAGCTGGATTTATTGCAAAAAAAGTGGCAAAATTACTGAAATGTGATAAATGTGTTTCACTGTTAATAGGGCAGGAAAATGTGCAATCCTTAATATACCAAAAAAGCAGGGGTGGTTTACAATATGCCTCAGCTGGAGTCCTAGATATTTTAAAAAAAACTGAAAATCTTATAAAACCACATCTTGTCGCTAAAACCCTACCGGAGAATTACTACCTGTACATTTTTAAGTTCTTAACAGAATTTTATGATAGTGAGAAAATATTACTCCTTGATAATGACGCGGAGCACAATACAAATCATCGATTATTATTAATAAAAAGTGTAATAAAAACATACCTAGACTTAAGATTTAGATATCATTCAGAAATCATGAATGATAAAGTTTCATTCAGAACTTTTTATAACAAATTGACGTTATTTAGAAATGAATAAATGTAACAATTTTAACCTACTTTGTTTTACTTTTTTGTATGTATGCCGCTGGTAAGATTAGGGCGCGTGTCGACGAGACGGTTTCTACCCGGCACGGCGCCAGGCCGGTGCTAATCATTGTATAAAGCTCCATAAAAGTCTGTACACCGGCAATAGCGCCTCTCCGACTCGAAGCCGTGCCTTGCGGGGCCGGCACCGTGCCGGGTAGAAGCCGTGCTCGTCGACACACGCCCTTAAAGGCTTCGAATAATGCTAACTAGCTAAATGTGCTAATGTGACTAAATTAATTTGCATGAAAGATGACAAAGTGCAAAATACTGACCTAAGTATAACCTACGGAGTGCCGCAGTCCGTTACGGAGTTCCGTTATAGGCCCAATCTTATTCCTGGTTTACATAAACGATCTTTGCGACACAAAACTTAAGAATGCTCGAATATTGACCTTCGCTGATGATACAGTGTTACTATTTGATGCACCTACTTGGCCACAGGTGAAACAGTTTAGCGAGGAGGGATTCCAAGTCGTCCTAAATTGGTTAAATACTAATATACTTACATTAAATTTGTCAAAAACTAAATACACTACCTTCAGCATTTATAATAAATAACTCACAGCCAAAATATTTTATCTTGGGGCCCATTCTTGTGAATTTCCTTTTTCATCTGATAATTGCCCGGTACTTTCACGAGTTGACCATATAAAGTACCTCGGTGTAATCATTGACAAAAATTTAAATTGGAAGAAACATATTTATTTACTCAGTGCAAGAACAATAAAATTAATCTGTATTTTTAAAAAACTTAGACATATTAAGGATGATGCTTTAATAAAAACTGTATATTATTGTCTGTCTAAATCTATTCTTAATTATGGCATAACGGCTTGAGGCGGAGCATACGCTTCTAACCTCATGAAGATTGAAAGAGCCCAACGGGCTGTCATAAAAATAATAAATTTCAAACGATTCCGGTATCCAACAGCCAAATTATACAGTGAATACACGGTCCTGACTGTTCGACAATTTTACATATTTTCACTTATTCTAATGCAGCGTCAAATCTTGCCCCCACCCCAAATATCGAATAGACGCAAATTTGCAGTCTATAAGATACCTCCATGCTGAACGCAATTTGCTCAGTGTTTCTCTCACTATTTGGATCCGTACATGTTTAATAAAATATGTAAATCCACACAAAATCTACGTGAGCAGTCAAAATACAACACAAAACAAATTTTACGTAAATTTTTGATGCAACTAGACTATGTCTCAACTGAAAGTTTGGTGAATCGAGCAACGTAAATAATATTTTATCATAATTTATTATAATTTTATCACTTAAGCTATTATTTAAATATACTTATTATATATAAATTGGCCTTTTTGCATCTACTTAATGAGATGATTTATACAGCGTCCAGTGGTATCTTCACTCAAACTTTTATTATACTTTTTATAAGATAAGAATATTCTTTATTGTACACCAGAGCATTATTATAAAACATGTAATGATACAAAGTACAATTGGCGGCCTTATTGCTAAAAGCAATTTCTTCCAGACAACCTTACGACGGAAAGTTGCTGGAGGAAATAGTAATTATATACATAAACGTATTTTTTTTTTTACGTATATGTATTATAACTAACTCTAATATATTATATAGGTAATATATTACTATTATTTATTTATTGCTATATTAGGTATTTATTATTAAATTTTACAATTTATTTAATACTTCCCCTACTCGCTAAAAGGTATAGTATTTGTTTTTATTATACTTAACACAAGTATTATCCCTAAGTACTACCTAGTAATTGAAACTTCTTCAAATATTGTTTTATCGCAAAGCCACGCGTGTACTATACACTTAAGTTATCACCAACCAAACTTAGTGGAGCTCTGTTACTCGCTGAATTACTACAATGTAATGGTCAGAATCTCTGGTTGAATTCGATGATGATTCCTACTCTGCCGCAACACTGTCTTTTGACTAGCGCGGAGGGTAGTTGTTGTTTTAGGCTGTTACCGTTTGCTGCATTCTTTTGTAAACACCTACCTTTACAACGAAAAAAACAATGTTTAGTAATGTGTTTAGAATCTAAATATTGGTAATTAGGATGTAAGTAATACAATGTAACAGTGTGAACATATTAAGCTGGGAATAAACGATTTGATTTGATATAGATCCCTGCAACTAAAATAAAAGTATTTTTCCACTATTAAAAATGAATTAAATAAATTCTACATAAAGAAAAATTACGTTTATTAAAAAAACATGTTGACAAATTTGTCGATAGGTATCGATTCTCACTGTACTAGCATGATACAACCCTAGGTAAGCCATTTTAGGTGCCATTAAGCCAAGCCTCTCGCCACGCTCTATGAGCGTTTGGGGCCCATCCATAGTGTAGAGTATCCTTGGCTAAATGCGAACAAAAATTTCAAAGTTCCTACTTGCGCTAGGCTGATTACTAACAGAAAATAGAATGTCAAACTTTGTAACCATAGACAAAAATGGCTGACCGCGTTTTTGGCTGTTTAGGAAAATAAAGTTTTAAAATATAATTTTATGTTGCTTTTAGGTGCTCAAAAAATATACTAAAATCTTTTTTGGTCTAATGGAAGAGTTATTTACCGTTTAAAACTTACTTAAGAGAGTCAAATAACGGATTAAATAGAAATATTCTTTTTTTGCAGTCAGTTAAAAACAACTAACTGTACTCTGTATAGTCTGTGAAAACATTGACAGAACCAGAAGGTTTTTTTTGGCGGGCTTTTGAAGAGGATAGGCGCGTTTTTTGAAAATTTCTCAAAAATATTTCTGAAAATTGTTAAAACTCGATAAACTTACGCTAAAAGTATTTAAAACATCGTCGTTAGGTTCGGCGAGATGAAAGATCGCCCGGGGGCAAAGCCCCCTGGGCTTTCCGAGGATGAACCTCCTCCCAAATTAAAGAGGGGGCGAACTGAGGACCATGGACGCGAACATCACGGCGAGCAGCAGCAGGATGATGGATTCAAGCCATATCTGAAACCAGGTTACAGGCGGCTGTACGCGGAAAATTTGGTGAGCGATGAATTCATTGTCTTTGTTGAATCCGAAAATGGCAGAATTGGTAATAAAAACCCTGACCAGCTAAACACGATCTTCAAAAATGACGTCAAGGGCGTGGTGGGCATCAAGCGCATCAATGCTAATAAAATTGGTGTGTGCTTTGGACAAGCTTCCAATGCGAACAACTTCCTGACGAATGACGAACTGCTGAAGAAACAGGGCTTTAGAGCCTATATTCCCGCGAGGTCTGTAGAGACTATTGGGGTCCTTCGCTTCGTTCCAACAAGTATCACGAATGAAGAACTGTTTAAGAAACTTGCAGCAGAATTTGAAATTGTAGGCGTAAGGCGCTTTACCCGCAAGGTCGACGGAGAAATTGTTCCGTACAGTTCAGTGTCTGTGACTTTCTTGTCACAGACACTACCGGAGTATGTATACCTAGATCTGTATAGATTTAAGGTCAATGAGTACAGAGCACCACTTCTGCAGTGCTTTAAGTGCTTCAGATTTAACCATGGAGCGAAGTTCTGTAAGGGACTGCAGAAGTGCTCTATCTGCTCTGGTGAGCACCACTTCACAAAATGCGACAAAGAGGATGAATTGAAATGTATCAACTGCCAAGGGCCTCACTTGGCAATTTCCAGAGACTGTCCAGTTAAAAAAAACAAGTTAGAAGAACATGTTAATAGGACTAACTATGCAAAAATTGCTGCTTCAGCCAAAAAACAAGACAATATTGTCAAAAACTACAACTCGAACTTCCCTCCACTGAAAGCCAAGCCTTCGCCAATGATTGCTAGGGCTCCCACAAAACCCATAGTAACAGAACCTCCACAACTTGTGATCTCAAATTCAAATTTAGTCAAAGAAATAGTCAAGAGCGACTTCATCTTAAATGGTTTGGTAGGAGCTTTGGTAACATTGGCGAATGGTAATTTGCCCAAAATCAATGCTTCCATTGTGCAGGAAGTGTTGATTAAATCACTACAGAATAATGGATAAATCATTTATTACAATAGTACAGTTTAATGTAGAAGGAGTTATTAACAAGAAGCCATTATTAATTTCATTTTTATTAAATAATGATGTAGACGTTTGTCTTTTAAATGAGACTTGGCTTAGGAACAATAGCACTTTTAATATTCCTAATTACAATATAATTCGACAAGACGGGAAAGATGGACGAGGAGGTGTAGCAATTTTAGTTAAATCCAATTTGAAATTCTCTACTGTCTCTGTTCCTTTTTACAATTTTATGCATTCTGCTGCAATAATCTTACAAACCAATGCTGGTAATTTATCAATTCTCTGTAGTTATATACCGCCTCCTAATGATAACCGTAGATTTCAGTGCAGAAGACTCAAACAGATTTTGAATATGTTACCGAAACCAATGCTTTTTTCGGGCGATCTCAACGCCCATCACGTCGCTTTTGGGTGTTTGAGGTCTAACTCTCGCGGTAATGAGATCTATAACACACTCGATGAGTATGATCTATGTATATTAAACACTGGTTTTCCTACCACTGTAGGTAGTCCTTCTAAAATGCCTTCTGCAATTGATATTTCTTCTGTCAGTCCTTCTGTTGCTCCTCTTTGCGAGTGGACAGTTCATGATGATGCGATGGGCAGCTATCATTTTCCAACAGTTATAACAATTCACACCACAATTCATAAATACGATATTGGTAATTCCGCTGATCGATATCTTTATAATAAAGCAGATTGGCAGGCTTATGCATCTGAAACAGAGAGAATATTAGGGCAATTTAATATAGACAGTAGTAACCCAGTCAAAACTTACAATGATTTTTGCGAAGAACTTAATCAGATTAAAGATGTCACTATTCCAAAGCTAAGGAAAACTAATAGCATTGTCATTAAAAAGCCTGTTCCTTGGTGGGACAATGAATGCTCAGATGCTGTTAATAAAAGTAAAGAAGCTCTAAATATGTATAGAAGTAATGGTAATATGTCGAGTTACATTGAATATAAAAAATTAAATGCTTTTAAAAAAAGATTATTAAAAGAAAAGAAGAAATACGGATGGACTAAATTAGTTGAATCTTTTAACAGGTATACACCTATAAGCACTATTTGGAATTACATCAAAAGATTCAAACGTGTAACATTACCCAAAATGCCCAAAAACGACGAATGGATTCCAGCCTTCATTGATAAATATGCTCCACCGTCTCCTCCTGAAAAAAACATAGACATAAACTCATTAAATGAAATCTTTAATAACACAGGGAATAGTAATTGTGCTCATCTTTCAGAACCATTTTCCTTTGCAGAATTCACATTTGCTATCAAATATAGAAAAGATACAACCCCAGGATTAGATGACATTCCTTACAAGCTTATTAGGAACATGCATGTTGATGCCCAAAAATCGTTATTGGAAATGTACAATGTATTGTGGATGACTCAGTCCATTCCTGAAGCTTGGAAAACACAATGCGTTATTCCTATATTGAAACCAGACAAGTCTAGTGATGACTTTAATTCATATAGACCAATTTCTTTATCCTCATGTGTAGGTAAATTGTTTGAGTTTATGCTTAAAACCAGATTAGACCATTACGTAGAGCAGAATAAAATCTTACCAGAGCAGCAATTCGGCTTCAGGAAGGGTCGTAGTGCTACAGAGAGCTTTACTTCACTCATCTCTGACATCAGGAATTCCTTTCACAGCCAATCAGCCACCGTATGTGCATTTCTTGATGTACAGGGAGCTTTTGATAATGTTGATCCATCTGTATTGGCAGGAATTTTATCAGAGATTGGTATGCCAGGACATGTCTGTAAATGGATATTTCATTTTCTTTATGATAGGACTATGTATGTTAAATTTAACAACATACTACACGGACCAGGACAAGTTTTTAAAGGTACTATGCAAGGAGCAACCATATCCCCTTTATTGTACAATATTTATACATCTCAGATAAATAAATATCTGACCCAGATTGGAGTTCAATTCCTGCAGTATGCAGATGATTTGTTAATATACTCTGTACATAAGGATGTAAATATAGCTGTAAATAATTTAAATTTAGCCCTCTCTCAAGTGCATAATTATTATTTTAATAAGCTCAAATTGGTTATAAATCCATTAAAGAGTGGAGCTATGCTTTTCTCCAAAAGGCTTTCTCCTTGTAATAGTTTGGTAGAATACAATAATCTCCCTATACCTTGGTTGAAAGAAAAGAAGTTTCTTGGTATATTGCTGGATCATAGGCTAACATTTGAATCTCACATAAATTATATCATCAAAAACGCCTCCAAAGCCCTTAATATACTTCGGTCTCTGGCAGGAGTACATTGGGGGTCTGACCCAAAAATATTATCTATGTTATATAAGAGCATTATGTGCAGCCATTTCGATTATAGCTCAATTGCTTATATGGGGGCAAGCCTTGCTTTGCTGAAGAAATTAGAAGTTATTCAGAATAAAGCTTTGAGAATTATTACAGGGGCTATGTGCTCTACTCCAATTAATGCAATGCAATGTGAGGCTTGCATTCCCCCTTTACATCTTAGACGTCTACAGCTAGCTGAAAGGTTCTGTTTGAAAATGTTAACTAAAAATAATAGAGTTGTCTTAGATCACATTTTACCAATGCATGCCACTGAATTGGGCAATTCAGTGGCTCCTTATGCAAATTTTAATCAGATATTAAATGGTAACATACCAACCTTATTAAGAATAGTTTTACATTTGAATGATTTAACAAAAAATTTGCATCAGGATAATTTGTGGCCCCTCTATAGGATGGATCTCGATATTCTATTGAAAAATAATTTTGTACATAAACCATGCATTACGAACCAACAAGATTTACTTGCTTTCCTGGAAAATAATCATCTGTATTCCATCTATACTGATGGCTCTAAAACAGTTGATAGGGTAAACTCAGCATTTTTTGACCCTCAGTTAAAGAAAACTAAATGTTTTAAAATTGATACTAGATGTAGCATTTTTACCGCCGAAGCTTATGCTATCCATCAAGCTTTAATTTACGTTCAAAATATTGATACTTGTAATATAATTATATTTACTGACTCACTCAGTGTATTATTAGCTTTAGAAGGTAACTGCCTTCGTTATAATGTAAATTATCTCATCTATAATATAAAGAATTTGTTAAATAGTTTGTTAGTTAGTGGTAAGGCAGTTAAGTTAATGTGGGTACCTGCTCACCGGGGTATCACTGGAAATGAAGTCGTCGATCGAGCTGCAAATCTGGACCCTGACGAGGATCACTCTACAGACCTCAAATTGCCATTTACTGATCTCCATGTTCATCTGAATGAGAATCTGAAAGCAATATGGTGCAACTACTGGAATGAGATCAGTAAAGAGAAAGGAAGCTGGTATAGAGACATCCAAGGAAGCCCGCCCGCCCAACCTTGGTACCATCGGAAAAAAGACATAAACTGCCGGAAATACATAACCACCCTAAACAGAATGAGATTCGGCCACTGCCAAACTCAAGCTCACCTTTATAGACTCAGCCTAGCCCAAGATTCGAACTGCATTTACTGTGGAACTGAAAACGCCGACCTAAACCATCTCGTGCTCAACTGTCAAGAATTTAAATTGCACAGATTAATACTTATCACGGAACTTGACACAATCAGCTGCGAAACGGGTGTCCCTACACCAACTCTTCTTCCAAATCTACTTAGCAATCCTACCTTTTTCGCCCCCTTATATAAATTCATTATGAACAGTGGAATAAAAATTTAAAGTGACTGGAAAAACTGAACATTATAGTGAAGTGATACGGAAGTGATAAGTGCTCTTATCTGATAACTAATACTTTAAAAAACTAATACAATACTCAAGGCTCAAAAGGACACGGATCCAGGGCCGTAAAACCCTTTATTAAAAAAAAAAAATCTTGACAGTTGAGCACGAGATGGTTTAGGTCGGCGTTTTCAGTTCCACAGTAAATGCAGTTCGAATCTTGGGCTAGGCTGAGTCTATAAAGGTGAGCTTGGGTTTGGCAGTGGCCGAATCTCATTCTGTTTAGGGTGGTTATGTATTTCCGGCAGTTTATGTCTTTTTTCCGATGGTACCAAGGTTGGGCGGGCGGGCTTCCTTGGATGTCTCTATACCAGCTTCCTTTCTCTTTACTGATCTCATTCCAGTAGTTGCACCATATTGCTTTCAGATTCTCATTCAGATGAACATGGAGATCAGTAAATGGCAATTTGAGGTCTGTAGAGTGATCCTCGTCAGGGTCCAGATTTGCAGCTCGATCGACGACTTCATTTCCAGTGATACCCCGGTGAGCAGGTACCCACATTAACTTAACTGCCTTACCACTAACTAACAAACTATTTAACAAATTCTTTATATTATAGATGAGATAATTTACATTATAACGAAGGCAGTTACCTTCTAAAGCTAATAATACACTGAGTGAGTCAGTAAATATAATTATATTACAAGTATCAATATTTTGAACGTAAATTAAAGCTTGATGGATAGCATAAGCTTCGGCGGTAAAAATGCTACATCTAGTATCAATTTTAAAACATTTAGTTTTCTTTAACTGAGGGTCAAAAAATGCTGAGTTTACCCTATCAACTGTTTTAGAGCCATCAGTATAGATGGAATACAGATGATTATTTTCCAGGAAAGCAAGTAAATCTTGTTGGTTCGTAATGCATGGTTTATGTACAAAATTATTTTTCAATAGAATATCGAGATCCATCCTATAGAGGGGCCACAAATTATCCTGATGCAAATTTTTTGTTAAACCATTCAAATGTAAAACTATTCTTAATAAGGTTGGTATGTTACCATTTAATATCTGATTAAAATTTGCATAAGGAGCCACTGAATTGCCCAATTCAGTGGCATGCATTGGTAAAATGTGATCTAAGACAACTCTATTATTTTTAGTTAACATTTTCAAACAGAACCTTTCAGCTAGCTGTAGACGTCTAAGATGTAAAGGGGGAATGCAAGCCTCACATTGCATTGCATTAATTGGAGTAGAGCACATAGCCCCTGTAATAATTCTCAAAGCTTTATTCTGAATAACTTCTAATTTCTTCAGCAAAGCAAGGCTTGCCCCCATATAAGCAATTGAGCTATAATCGAAATGGCTGCGCATAATGCTCTTATATAACATAGATAATATTTTTGGGTCAGACCCCCAATGTACTCCTGCCAGAGACCGAAGTATATTAAGGGCTTTGGAGGCGTTTTTGATGATATAATTTATGTGAGATTCAAATGTTAGCCTATGATCCAGCAATATACCAAGAAACTTCTTTTCTTTCAACCAAGGTATAGGGAGATTATTGTATTCTACCAAACTATTACAAGGAGAAAGCCTTTTGGAGAAAAGCATAGCTCCACTCTTTAATGGATTTATAACCAATTTGAGCTTATTAAAATAATAATTATGCACTTGAGAGAGGGCTAAATTTAAATTATTTACAGCTATATTTACATCCTTATGTACAGAGTATATTAACAAATCATCTGCATACTGCAGGAATTGAACTCCAATCTGGGTCAGATATTTATTTATCTGAGATGTATAAATATTGTACAATAAAGGGGATATGGTTGCTCCTTGCATAGTACCTTTAAAAACTTGTCCTGGTCCGTGTAGTATGTTGTTAAATTTAACATACATAGTCCTATCATAAAGAAAATGAAATATCCATTTACAGACATGTCCTGGCATACCAATCTCTGATAAAATTCCTGCCAATACAGATGGATCAACATTATCAAAAGCTCCCTGTACATCAAGAAATGCACATACGGTGGCTGATTGGCTGTGAAAGGAATTCCTGATGTCAGAGATGAGTGAAGTAAAGCTCTCTGTAGCACTACGACCCTTCCTGAAGCCGAATTGCTGCTCTGGTAAGATTTTATTCTGCTCTACGTAATGGTCTAATCTGGTTTTAAGCATAAACTCAAACAATTTACCTACACATGAGGATAAAGAAATTGGTCTATATGAATTAAAGTCATCACTAGACTTGTCTGGTTTCAATATAGGAATAACGCATTGTGTTTTCCAAGCTTCAGGAATGGACTGAGTCATCCACAATACATTGTACATTTCCAATAACGATTTTTGGGCATCAACATGCATGTTCCTAATAAGCTTGTAAGGAATGTCATCTAATCCTGGGGTTGTATCTTTTCTATATTTGATAGCAAATGTGAATTCTGCAAAGGAAAATGGTTCTGAAAGATGAGCACAATTACTATTCCCTGTGTTATTAAAGATTTCATTTAATGAGTTTATGTCTATGTTTTTTTCAGGAGGAGACGGTGGAGCATATTTATCAATGAAGGCTGGAATCCATTCGTCGTTTTTGGGCATTTTGGGTAATGTTACACGTTTGAATCTTTTGATGTAATTCCAAATAGTGCTTATAGGTGTATACCTGTTAAAAGATTCAACTAATTTAGTCCATCCGTATTTCTTCTTTTCTTTTAATAATCTTTTTTTAAAAGCATTTAATTTTTTATATTCAATGTAACTCGACATATTACCATTACTTCTATACATATTTAGAGCTTCTTTACTTTTATTAACAGCATCTGAGCATTCATTGTCCCACCAAGGAACAGGCTTTTTAATGACAATGCTATTAGTTTTCCTTAGCTTTGGAATAGTGACATCTTTAATCTGATTAAGTTCTTCGCAAAAATCATTGTAAGTTTTGACTGGGTTACTACTGTCTATATTAAATTGCCCTAATATTCTCTCTGTTTCAGATGCATAAGCCTGCCAATCTGCTTTATTATAAAGATATCGATCAGCGGAATTACCAATATCGTATTTATGAATTGTGGTGTGAATTGTTATAACTGTTGGAAAATGATAGCTGCCCATCGCATCATCATGAACTGTCCACTCGCAAAGAGGAGCAACAGAAGGACTGACAGAAGAAATATCAATTGCAGAAGGCATTTTAGAAGGACTACCTACAGTGGTAGGAAAACCAGTGTTTAATATACATAGATCATACTCATCGAGTGTGTTATAGATCTCATTACCGCGAGAGTTAGACCTCAAACACCCAAAAGCGACGTGATGGGCGTTGAGATCGCCCGAAAAAAGCATTGGTTTCGGTAACATATTCAAAATCTGTTTGAGTCTTCTGCACTGAAATCTACGGTTATCATTAGGAGGCGGTATATAACTACAGAGAATTGATAAATTACCAGCATTGGTTTGTAAGATTATTGCAGCAGAATGCATAAAATTGTAAAAAGGAACAGAGACAGTAGAGAATTTCAAATTGGATTTAACTAAAATTGCTACACCTCCTCGTCCATCTTTCCCGTCTTGTCGAATTATATTGTAATTAGGAATATTAAAAGTGCTATTGTTCCTAAGCCAAGTCTCATTTAAAAGACAAACGTCTACATCATTATTTAATAAAAATGAAATTAATAATGGCTTCTTGTTAATAACTCCTTCTACATTAAACTGTACTATTGTAATAAATGATTTATCCATTATTCTGTAGTGATTTAATCAACACTTCCTGCACAATGGAAGCATTGATTTTGGGCAAATTACCATTCGCCAATGTTACCAAAGCTCCTACCAAACCATTTAAGATGAAGTCGCTCTTGACTATTTCTTTGACTAAATTTGAATTTGAGATCACAAGTTGTGGAGGTTCTGTTACTATGGGTTTTGTGGGAGCCCTAGCAATCATTGGCGAAGGCTTGGCTTTCAGTGGAGGGAAGTTCGAGTTGTAGTTTTTGACAATATTGTCTTGTTTTTTGGCTGAAGCAGCAATTTTTGCATAGTTAGTCCTATTAACATGTTCTTCTAACTTGTTTTTTTTAACTGGACAGTCTCTGGAAATTGCCAAGTGAGGCCCTTGGCAGTTGATACATTTCAATTCATCCTCTTTGTCGCATTTTGTGAAGTGGTGCTCACCAGAGCAGATAGAGCACTTCTGCAGTCCTTTACAGAACTTCGCTCCATGGTTAAATCTGAAGCACTTAAAGCACTGCAGAAGTGGTGCTCTGTACTCATTGACCTTAAATCTATACAGATCTAGGTATACATACTCCGGTAGTGTCTGTGACAAGAAAGTCACAGACACTGAACTGTACGGAACAATTTCTCCGTTGACCTTGCGGGTAAAGCGCCTTACGCCTACAATTTCAAATTCTGCTGCAAGTTTCTTAAACAGTTCTTCATTCGTGATACTTGTTGGAACGAAGCGAAGGACCCCAATAGTCTCTACAGACCTCGCGGGAATATAGGCTCTAAAGCCCTGTTTCTTCAGCAGTTCGTCATTCGTCAGGAAGTTGTTCGCATTGGAAGCTTGTCCAAAGCACACACCAATTTTATTAGCATTGATGCGCTTGATGCCCACCACGCCCTTGACGTCATTTTTGAAGATCGTGTTTAGCTGGTCAGGGTTTTTATTACCAATTCTGCCATTTTCGGATTCAACAAAGACAATGAATTCATCGCTCACCAAATTTTCCGCGTACAGCCGCCTGTAACCTGGTTTCAGATATGGCTTGAATCCATCATCCTGCTGCTGCTCGCCGTGATGTTCGCGTCCATGGTCCTCAGTTCGCCCCCTCTTTAATTTGGGAGGAGGTTCATCCTCGGAAAGCCCAGGGGGCTTTGCCCCCGGGCGATCTTTCATCTCGCCGAACCTAACGACGATGTTTTAAAGACTTATTCCCATCTTCCAACCTAAACTTCCACCCTGGGTTGGAGGTTGGGAATTGTTTGTCCCATCTTCCAACCTATGGCAGGTTGGAAGATGGGAATATATTATCTGAATTATTTTTGTTCCCATCTTCCCAACTGACCTTTATGTACAGTGGCCCAATCATGAGTTTGGTCTATTATCGAATCGAGAATAGTATCGAGTAAAAATGTATGAAAAAAAAGTAGCGCCGCTATTTACCGCTAGGATCGCTGCTTTTTTTTCATACATTTTTACTCGATACTATTCTCGATTCGATAGTAGACAAAACTCATGATTGGGCCACTGTTGTGTGCATAGGCATTTGGGTTTAGATTGAAGTTTCTTTTATGAATGTGAGAATTATTATAGACCATAATAATTGCATATCTGTTATCAATTCACTAATACGAAATAAATAGGTACGGTAATAAAACAAGATGTATTATGTTTAGTACTTAATCATTTTTTAATTATATTTTTCAATAACATTTACCACCTCAACCCAAAATTGGCCAAAATCTTGTGAAATTATACCAGTCAACATTTTACGTAATGCTGATGGCTGCCTTGAACATGAGCAATCATAATCTTTCGAAGTTTGATTATCTGGAACATGTAGGTACAGTTATTACCCGATTACGGCTAAGCAAAAAGGAGGGTTATGTTTTTGACCGGTATGTATGTATGTATGTATGTAATTTGACAAATTAGGTATCGTTAGAAGCGTTTCTATCGTCCGCTGGTTATAGGCTATGTGACGTCACATAAAAGTGAATGTGGCGCCCTCTAGACGACTTGGAAACATGAACTAAAAAAAATATTTTTTGATGATATCGTGTGGGGTATCAAATGAAAGGTCTTGATTAGCACGTTTCAAAAATATATACATTGTTGGTCTTTTATAACCACAAAATAAATTAAATAAAAAAAGTAAGTTCAAAAACTAAAACCCGACTACTAAAAAGTGTGAAACAAGAACGCCTATTATTTGAAGTAAACACTTTACGATATTTGTTTGATACACATTTCATAGTAAGTTTAAAGGCGAGCCGGGGTCGATTTGGACAGTAAATCTAATCCAGTATATTCAACAGATGTTATTAAATCCTGAAATATTGATGGTACCGGTGCCAGTGTATTTTCTATTTTGGTTTTACATTCATTTAAATGAATATCCATCTCATTTTTAGGAGAATCTGGTATACATGACTGTATGTGTAATTTACTGTTCATGATATTATTATCCTGTGTAACAATAAAGCAAGTATTATTAACCAACGAAAGTAAATAACCCTTTACTTATTTTATATTTAAAAAACAACTTACTTTTGTTGTAATGCTTCCTACACATTTATTTTTTTTATAGTTTGTACATTTCCAGTAAATGGAACTGTTTTTATATTTTTTCTGATGATGGTATTGGTAGCCATTGTGTAAGAGGACTTCGCCTCCACCTCTTTTTAAATACGTTAATTTACCAGTTGTACTGGTACTGGTACTGCAACTGGGGTCAAATGAGGACATTTTTTCCACTTTTTTTAATGCAATATAGAAAAAATATTTGAGCGACGTTTATTTATTGATTACTGAACACTGACATAGACGTCATTGTAGTGAATTATGCAGGAAGTGCCAGTTACTTCATACTATTCTCATTTAAAGAGGTTAGATAATAACACTCTTGAAACAAGAGGTGCTCAACATGATTAATTGATAGAACCCTATAGGTCTGTCTGCGTGATAAAACCATATCGGAAAACGAAATCATTATTTAGGTATGTACTTGGATTTAAAGATTGTATACACATTACTTTGTACAAAATTACATACTAACCCATTAATTTATTGACTGTACCTCATTTATGTCAGTTCGGAAGATGGGAACAAAAATAATTCAGATAATATATTCCCATCTTCCAACCTGCCATAGGTTGGAAGATGGGACAAACAATTCCCAACCTCCAACCCAGGGTGGAAGTTTAGGTTGGAAGATGGGAATAAGTCATTCGAAATACTTTTAGCGTAAGTTTATCGAGTTTTAACAATTTTCAGAAATATTTTTGCAAAAATTTTCAAAAAACGCGCCTATCCTCTTCAAAAGCCCGCCAAAAAACCTAGGCTAGTCCAACTGTCAAGAATTTAAATTGCACAGATTAATACTTATCACGGAACTTGACACAATCAGCTGCGAAACGGGTGTCCCTACACCAACTCTTCTTCCAAATCTACTTAGCAATCCTACCTTTTTCGCCCCCTTATATAAATTCATTATGAACAGTGGAATAAAAATTTAAAGTGACTGGAAAAACTGAACATTATAGTGAAGTGATACGGAAGTGATAAGTGCTCTTATCTGAAAACTAATACTATAAAAAACTAATACAATACTCAAGGCTCAAAAGGACACGGATCCAGGGCCGTAAAACCCTTTATTAAAAAAAAAAAAAACAGAACCAGAACAGAAACGTCGACGCATCTCCTGCCTCTGTCTAATTTGTGGTACCTATAGTCTTGTCACTAGGAGTGGGTCGTTGTCCGATTTTTCGACGACGAAACGCAACCGTTTTTTCTGGAACGAAAACAGGTCCTCGAAACGGTCCTCGTTCGCAACTGGTTTTATTGTATACGAACGAGCAAGGCGCAGAGGACGGTCAAACGAGTGCGAACGAGACGAACTCACGAAACATCGGAAAAAATAAGTTGTTTCACACGATATTCGACTGTATATTCATAGACATAAAGATTACTTTATTGTATCACAGACCAAAACGAACGGAACGAGCAAGGAGCCGACGACGACGTCGCAATGATCTCATTACGTTCTAGGCTCTATTAATATAGCACTAAAGGACATATCCGCGTCAAACAATCTAAGGACTGGTCTCGCGACGAACAAACGCTGGCACTGCTTTAGAGTCGCTGGCACTGCTTTAGAATGAAACGTAAAACGGTCCTATCGTCGCGGAACACAAAACGGTCTTATAAAACGGTTCGTCTTTGCAACGATCACGCCTACACTTGTCGGACTTGTCGTGTTTGTGGTCGTGTCGTGTCGACGTATGTTTCTGTCCGGTACGAAGAACGGATTGAACGGATTCCCTATAAGCTCGAATTATCTGCAGTCTTTTAATCATTCGTACACATATAACATATTGTCAAAAATACATTTTTTTACGATGACGTTCATACCAAATTGGGAAGAGTTTGAAAAGTCTGCTGAAATGTTATATTTAAGGGACCCAATGAACACTCGTTATAGTCTAAAATATTCACATTCCAAAGGGGCTTTCTTACTTAAAATAACTGATAATAAGAAGGTGAGTAAAGTATCATTATAATAGATATCTGATAGTATCATTAAAATAGTAATGAGTTGTAGTAATTATTGCTAAAAACAATAGTTTATTGTAATAACCTCACTTGCTGCATAGTGAAGTACGTTCATCTTGCTGTTTCAGGAACCTCTTACGTAGTTTTTGCCTGTTCAAAATAAATAATAATGTTTATAGTCTAAGTTAAAAGAGGGTTATTGTATGCACCATTGGTCTTGGTGTCCTATAACTTTAGTATGAAATTGCTGCGCTTGTTTATCAAAATGAGATAAAAAAAAACAAAATTATCTTTGATAGCAAGAACAGTTAAATGGATGTTGATCCTATCTTCCCTTGAGGAGAACAGTGGGATAAAACATTAGACACTAGAATGAGTCGTGAAATCACCAGACACCAGTGTAGTCAACTTTTATTTAACATTTTGAAGTGTTTTCTTATTCAAACTTATTTCGTTTTAGTTTTTTTTCTACACAGCTGGAATATTTGTAATATCTGGGTACTCCAATTTATAGTACTGAATAGAAGAGTTAACAGCAATGACAACTATTTTAATTAAATTACATACATAGTACTAATACAAAGACAACTGTGTTTATGTTGTGACTTTACAATAGTTCTGCACCCAATTTCAGAGACCCAATCTATATCCATATTTAATTATATTATATTTCATACATTTTGAAAGGAAGTTATTCATATTAACAGAAGTAGGTATAAGATATGTAAAATCTTTGGTAAAACTATTGTAAACGAGACTGCTCCCACAGTCAAATCAAGTAATTGGTTTTGTGGGGCCTTATTACCAGTGATAGGAATGGAGCGGGCTTATTCACCTAAACTTCAAGGAACAGAGACAAAAATTGGAGACTTCCTTACGACAATATCTTTTCCGGGACATCACTTAAGTAAATTAAAAATTAATGTTATTCGGAATAAGTCATTGGTTTATGTTTACTTAAAGTTTGAGACTAGACATAACATAGAGTCCAAAATTTTCTGAAAGTTTGCTTTTTGGAGAACATTATGTACCTACCTAAATGACTTAAAACTGTTAAATGCAATCTTTGTTTAAGAAACCGTACACGTTTTGCAGTAAATATCTGCTTTTTCGCTCGATCACGACCACGTTTCTTGAGATTTCTAAAGTTCAAGTGTATAATTGAAAAAAATATTTCGGCAATGGTCTTTAAAATAATAAAACAGACATTTCATAACTTTTGAATTCTCTATATGTATTTTGGACGGAGATAGAGGATTAATAGTTTTTAAAAACGAAAGATATTTGTCTTTAATCTTACTAAAAGATCACGATACAAAAGTTTATTTCAGTATGTGCGTAATTATATTCTTTTTAATGCACTCACCCATGCTAAGGACGATTTTAAAAACCTATTTAGACGCTAAAAAATCCACGTACGTAATACAGAGAATATTGTAAAGAGGTTCGAAATTTCACTGGTGCCGGTGAGTCGCCCATTAGCTCAGTTGGAAAGAGCGCTGGCAAATGTGCCGAATGTTATTATTTAAATAATGGCCGGATCACATTTTTCAGTACCTAACACAAAGATATACATTGTAATTTAAGTTGTACCGTCTGTAGGTACATTTTGTTTCATGCTTTCCAGTTAGGTATATGTTGAAAAAGAATTCAAATATACCTCATATACACATTTGTTTTTGTATTTGTAACAATGTTCATTGTGTTTTATTTTTCTTTTACCGTTTTATTTTTTTAAATAAATACTTTTAGATATAACACTTTTCAAGGCGACTCTGTGATTTGTTATGTATAGTCTTAAACTTTAAGTAAACAATTACTTATTCCGAATAACATTAATTTTTAATTTACTTAAGTGATGTCCTGGAAAAAAATATTGTTGTAAGGAAGTCTCCGATTTTTGTCTCTGTTCCTCGAAGTTTAGGTAAATAAGCCTGCTCCATTCCTATCACTGCTTATTACATATATAACATGTTCTCTTTTATAGTAAACCTATTTTAATAAATACCTACATACATATACTACAGTACACACAACAACATGTTAAGACACTAACTTCACCTAGTTTTAAAATGTAATTAAACTAAAGATTTTGTAATTGTTTACTGTAATTTTTACTTAAAAATCTGTGCCTTTTGCTGGGATGCAGTTAAGGGTGTGTAAAGGAAAAGACATAAACACAGATTACTTAAGGAGAGTGTTTTAGACAAATCATGTTTATATATACATCTATGTATAAAACACCTCCAACCATGAAAGTAAAACTAGGGACCAATTAGACCAAGAGTTGGCCTGTCCAAAATCCAGCCTATCTGAGTTGAGTTGAAGATATTTAAACTTATAGGAACAAGCGTTTCTGCAAAACCTCTACCTATGTTTTTTCAGTAATATTGAGAAATGCTGTAGCCATTACCTAATATCAGTCAAAAGTACTTTTATCCAAAGTTTACATTTGAAATACCAAATAAACAAAAATATAGGTGTTAGGTTGAACATGTAAGACTGAAAAACAACTCTACATTGTTGGATACTATTAGAATTTTACTTTATTTTTCTGCAGTCAAAACTATTTTTGACTAAATTTAACAGTCACAACTAGTTAGACTTCTGACTAACATATACCTAATATAAGACTTAAAATCTTCATTATATGCCTGTGGATGTAACTGGTACTTTTTTGTGTCAGTACTGTTTTGTGTCGGTTCTGGGGACTTAAAATCTATTACCACTTCTCTGCAGAAGTTAATATGGTTTCTTTTCTCTTTCCAGTGTCTGCAGTACAAAACGGAGGTCCAGCAAGATGTTAGAAAGATTGACAAGTTTGTTTCTAATCTTATGAGACACATGGCTTCAAATGATAATTAATTCTCACATGTACCTATGCTTGCTTCTGGATGGTTTTTTTTATATTATAAAATTAAGTACAAATGGAATATGTATTAGTGTATATCTACATACTTCATATTATTTTTAATAGGGGCAATTCGACAGCTTAATGTCCCTATCTTAACCCTAGCAAAATTGCAGAACCATATTTCATAAAATTTCGATTTGGTTCAGATTAATCAGCTGTAATAATAATAACAACAACTTCCCTACAAAATTACTTGGCCGTCCCAAACTAGGATACCCGTGCTATGCTAACCAGAAAAGGACATGATAAAAACGGAAATGACTGATGTCAATGTGCATGTGCAATGTACATGGAAGTACATTTCATAAAAAACCATGAAATTTAGTTCTATGAAATAGGGCCCTGGTCACAGATTAGATAATCTGGTGTTGAGATTTCGACTGACACGCACAGAGTAGGTGTAGGAGCTATTAACATCAATACACAGCACTTTATCCTCATGATAGGAAATTGAATATAGGTATACAACATAAGAATATTCTTTAGTTTAACCAGAAAACAATCAAACCTACCTACTATAAGTATTATATTCTTTTTACATCTCTCATGTTCGTTAAGTAGGTTCTTATTACCTCAACATGGGGCTCGTAGGTGACTAATTAGCGCTTTATGGTAATAATCAAATGTAGCTAGAAAAGCCCTAGGGCGGTAAGTAATAAAAACACTTTCAAAAATTTCGCGTACATCGTGCGTACCATCATACTTGATCATACTGGCAATAGACATCATCATGCATTCAGCCCACAGAACAATTAAACATTCAGCCTATGACCAAAGAGGACGCTTTGCTATTCAGCCTTGTCTTAGTATAATAGTCATCAATTTTAAATATCGAACGGCGAAGCTCAATATTATGGTTCTTGAAAAAAAAAAAAAGTTCTTTTCTTGATTCTTTTTAATGAATAAAGGCGGGGATAGACTTTTAAATGTTTTATTCTTGTAATGCCGGTTTTTTTCTACTTACCTCACAATCGAGATGTAAAGCAGAATAGGGTTCGAGTCCCGGCATGGGTGGAATTTTTAGCCTCTAAATAGGTTTTTAAAACTAAGTAGGTACCTACCAAGTACCTACTATATTTTTAATAATAACCAGAAATGGCACACATTGTTAACGTAACATCAGCGATATTAATTACTAGCACCTCAGACTAGCACAGTGCACGCCCGCGCCTACGTTCGCTAACAGGCTAGGCCTTTAGACGAACGTAGCCGCGGTGGATATATGCACGACCACAGTATCGCTATTATGTCCATCGGACATGTTAATGTTCTGTGATATATAGCGTATAGATAGATAAGGACAGCCTATGTATTGTCCGCCTGGGTCCAGTCTAAATATGGGTGAAAGAGTAGGTACCTACCTACTTGAAATTGGATAAGTACTTGAAAAGTTTGTATGTTAGGGGTAATCTCCGAGGTTACCTACCCCGTTACATAGGTACAATTTTTTCCTCCTTATAATATTAGTGTCGATTACAACATTTGGTTTTACATTCATTGAGAAATTATTCCTTGGGAAAATTATACAAAAAGCCGTTCCCTATAGAGCGAGGTTAGTCTCCTACGCTTGAGCAAAGATACTACGCTTGAGATATGGCCAACACGTACTATACTCCAAGAATTAAAGTTTTATCATCTAGTTCACAATCGTTAATTCAAAATAAAATACCTAAATTCCAGTGGCTAGATCCATAATGGATCCAAGGAGAATTTACTTTCTCTTTCGAACCAGATTTTAAAAAATGGATCTAAAGAGAAAAGAAAATCTCGTTGGATCCATTATGGATCTAGCCACTGGATCTATAGGGAACAAACGACTCCTTCAACCAAATTTTCGATATATTTCTGTACGAAATTATTCTTGTCTATCAATTAGTCTTGTATTCCTATATACCTATTCGTTAACTTGTTAAGCCTACTTCGTTACTTAGCCTTAGTGATAGTTTTATTTTTCATATTCATATGTGCTACTATACCTACTACCCTAATTTTTTCACGTTTCTACAATCCACCGTTCAATTAGGAGTTGGGGAGGACGGCCTAATCGGACAATCCGCAAAACCCTAAGTACAACAATTATCTTCCTAGAAATAGAATTATATGTTTCACTCCGTATTTAGTTATAGTTATCATTTAGAGACTATTTTCGTGATTCTTATATTTTTCGCTAAAAAATCATAAACGCCCCTCGCTAGCATGCTCTGTGGGTCTCTACAACAGACTACATAAATAAAGATACTATCAAAAAGTATTATAACCACTACGTTTTAGATACTACTAGTCTCACACACGTCTCAAGGGGCGCCGCCGCACACACAGATAATCACTACGTTTTGCCACACACTGCCGGGCATGGCAATGGATTTTAGTACTAGTCACGTTATTTTGAATCGTATTTCAATGAGTTTAGAATTCATGATACTTACTTTATTTCGATACCACGATGACGCGAAATAAAGCGAACGTGCAGCGGCGGCGGTATACTGCGGCGTAACGCGGCGCGACGTGTCATGCTGCAGCATTAACTGATTGATGCCAGAGCGGCCGAGCTTTCAGCCGGATGCCACGTAATGCCGCAGCAACCTGCCGTGCTTAGAGATGGGCACGTACCCAGGTATATACCCATTTTTGCTTATATTACCACCCCCAAACGGGTGTTTTCTCGTGGTCCCATTATTTTGTCCCGTTAACGGGTCCACGAGGGATAACTATCCCTCGTGGTCCCGTTATACGTCATCAACGGGTCCACGAGGGAAAAATTATTTCTCGTAGTCCCATTAAAAAGATGATGCCTCCTGTGTAATGGAAAAATAGATACAGCATAATACCTATATACATAACGCGACACAAAGTACTATAGAATTTAAAAGCAGAAAGTATTAGGCGCTCATATAAAGGAAGAAGTGCTCTGCTTTTACGCTTGCACAAGGAGGACCTTTGGGGCTCCTTTGGAATAAATGTTTGAGAAAAAGTATTAGGGTCTAATGAAATCGCAAGGCATGGGGAAAACATCACTTTTTTGTACTAGTAGTCTAATATTTTTTTAAGCAAAGAAAGCAGCTTAAAAAAATATTAATGTATGAGAAGAAAGATTAGGCTCTCATGAAAGCGCAAGATATACTTAATATGAGACAAAGTTTTAACGTGTAATGTTTTATTCTTCTTGCCTATAAAAATTGTAGCAATGATCTGGGCTCATTTAAGCCCAGATCATTTATTAGTTAGTTATCCATGAAATGCGATATTAGGATACCTACCCTAGCGCTTGAAATTGCCAATCCAACGTGGGCAAGTGTGGTAATTAAGCTCATACTCTGCATACAGTGAGGGACTGGAACTGGAGGCCTCAGAAGGCCTCCAGTTCCAGTCCCTCAAAATTATTTGTTTCAAATACTGAAAATATTTTGTTTAAAAAAAAGGAAGTTTAGTTTTTATTGTATACATTGTATTGACGTTGTTTGATAGACAATGGCTATAACCATAATGTGTTATTTATTTTGTGTTAAAACTATATCCCCAGCATTGCAGTGGTCCCTTGTAGTGCAAGGGAAGGTGCCACTGGATCGCATTATTACGAAAATGCAAAGGCCAAAGTTTTTTCATATAGGGGGCATTCTTTATTATAAATTCTAGAAAAATCGTATCTTGAGTTGTTTTAAAATAAACTCTACGAACGTTTCAGGAATTGCGTATTCTAATCAACCCGGTATAAAAACGCAATCAACTCCTCCATCTCCATGTGAGCCTAGTACTTTTTTCCAGAAGCATCCTAGTGGGGAGGACACACTCCACACAAGAGTTCACAGGACTCTTGTGTGGAGTGTGTCCTCCCGGGACGTGGAGACCAGCTTCATCATCGTCTGTGAGTAGAGCACCTTTTCTCTTAACCAAATTCTTTCTGTAGTTCCGTATCAAACAGTGCTGTAGTCAATTAAGTGGATATTTTTTTGTAAATTAATTAATTGCTCAAAATGTGATCCCTCTTTTCTTACGCAAATCGCGTAAGAATCGCGTTTTTGTCTCTAGCACACGCCGGCCGGCAGTTGGAAAAGTAGATTCAACAGAGTAGTTTTTAACGTGCAGAGGCGGCGTAAGGCGTGGGCGACGTGGGCCACGGCCTACGGCCTCGCGGTACAAGGGGCCTCGCGCCTCAAAAATTTTTATGCATTGCTTCAAAGCGAGAAGAAAATAAAAAAAGATACTTATAAATTAATTTTGTTGCGAACCGCCCCCAACTTTACCCACCAACCGGTTTTTGTTTTCTTTGTGATTTGTAACACACTGGTACCTGTACTCATCTATTTTACATAAGGTAAGAAATAATTAATTGGCAATAAATAAATAACGCAGTATTCGCAGTAATTACTTGTATATAAAATTGTACGCTTTATAATTATATTTTGAAGGAAACCAAAGCTTTAACGGTAAAAAACGTATTGACTTTTTAAAGTTTAAAAACTATTAGGTAGTAAGAGCTTAAAGATTTTTGTTTCAAAACTAATATAAATTTAGGTTTTTCAATATTAGGTAGATAATTAGAATATTTTATTATTATAATTAGAAAGTTTAAAATATGTTAGGTAGATAAAACTGCAAAAAAATGTTAACTATTGCTTTTGTTTACAGGATACGACGTTATCGATATGTCCGGCCGAGATAGAGACATCGAAAGAAAATGGGAGTCTGGATCAGCAAAAAGAAAAAGAACAGCTCAAAGAACTGCATCCAACCAGGTTTAGAGTTTAAATAATTATGATGAAGTTCATCAACCAAACTGCATCCTTCCTTTGAAAGCCGATATTTAATTCATTGGTATTGTCATCTCCACTTATATAAGTGGGACACTTAGAAAGTTTTGAGAAACTAAAAAACTAACTTGTATAAAAAAAACCAATTTTTTATCTTTTCAAAGAACTCTCCACCAGCCTCTATACAAAGTTTCATGCGTCTGAACCAATTTTCAAAACATTTTTTCCAGTCCTCCGCAGACACCTCTTCCACGGCCTTCTCAAACGCTGCTAGCGCGTCTTCCGGCGATGAAAACTGTATCCCTTTGAGCTGATTTTTAATTTTAGGGAATAAAAAGAAGTCACACGGAGCCAATTCACGACTGTAAGGAGAGTGTCCCAAGACTCTGACCGGTGTGGTGTCCAGGAAGTCCCTCGTTTTGATCGCAGAGTGCGCGGGCGCTTTGTCGTGGTGAAGAAGGAACCCGCGGAGCCCGGTGTTCGGTCGCTTGTTGCTCAATTCAGAAAAAAACTTCTGGCAGGCATTTTGTGCTATACCATTCAGCGTTGATGCTGCTTTGGTCTCGAAGTGGAATTGAAATTAGGTACCCGTCAAAGTGAAGAAACTAGCGATCAATTTTTTTCCTACGCTCCTCGATCGCTTTACTTTCGTAGGCGTTGGTTCATTTTGAAACAGCTAAACTGTCGACTGACGCTTTGTTTCTGGATCATATTGATAAATCCAGGATTCGTCACCTGTCACAATGTCATAAACGCGCCGTGATGAGCCAGCATCAAATTTTTGTAACATATCACGGCACCAATCCACACGGGCCTGCTTCTGAGCTTCGGTAAGGTTGTGCGGCACCCAGCGGGAAACTATTCTCCTTACGCGGCGGTGCTCGTGCAAAATCTTGTGAACACTTCCTGAACCAATCTGCAGTGTATGCTGAATCTCTTCGTACGTAATTCGTCTGTTTTCTTGAATATTTTTTTTACTGCCAGCACACTTTCTTCGGTGACAGCCGTCGTAAGACGACCACTCAGTCCTTTGTTCATCTCCCAAAGTAAGACGACCGCGTTTGAACTCGCCATACCAGTGGTAGATGGTTGCTTTTGAAGGTCCTTCATCCAAAAAAGCAATTCTAAGTCGATCAAATGACTCATCAGGTTTTAAGACGCATTTGAAATCGTAAAAAATCATAGCACGAAAATGTTCTCGATGCAGATCCATTTTTTAATGAGACAAGAAAAATTGAATTGGCTCTCAAAAAATGCGGAGGGAAATTTAAAAATCGAATAGTAGTATTTTTACTTTTAAATAATCGACGTTTTCAAAACAAATTACAAGTGGCTAGTGTCTTATACATAACAACTTTTTTCGAAAAACTTTCTGAGTGGCCTGGTATTTACTATTTGTAATTTTTCATTAATAATAATCTAATTTGTATTTTTATGAATAAAAACTTAGCAGTGTTAATTGTTTCTTTTTTTTTAAACTATCACTGCATAGTATAAAACAAAGTCGCTTTCTCTGTCCCTATCTCCCAATGTAGGTATGCTTTAATCTTTAAAACTATGCAACGGATTATGATGCGTTTTTTTTTAATAGATAGAGTGATTGAAAAGAAAAGTTTATAATTATGCATTTTAACATCCATTAAATAGTGGAGATAATTATACTGTTATTAGCACCCGTGCGAAGCCGGGGCGGGTCGCTAGTTATTTTATAAAATCCGTCTTCAGGTCGCCACAGTACAGGGCCTCGCGAAATCTGTCTTGCCCACATCAAATTTAGGTCTTGCCCCGCCACTGTTAACGTGCACCCCGCATGGCGAACGAAAGTGAAAAGAGTGAGTAGTGGAGTGAACGAATCTATGTCGTTCATTCAGAAGCGCGCCAAATTTGAATTGGCGCGAGAAATGCAGAGCGTTTAGTCTCGAACCCAAATAAGTTATTTAGATATTGTACATAAACCCCCCACCAGGAATTCACCCTTGATTCCCCAGTTCACAAACCAGGGATGGTATAGCTGTATAAAGCAATGGACTGTATAGTGACTTGAATAAATAAATTTAATGTAAGCAGTGAGTTAAGTAATTGATGATTAGATTGTGCAAAGTGTAAGTTACATACTTAAAAGCTACTATTCGAATCTGATGCTTAACACTAAGATACATTTGACAATCATTCATGGAGTTGCCAAATGTACACATAAAATAAAATTAATAAAAAGTTATTCTGAGTCCACATCCGTAGGTAGTGGACTTAGTTTTACAACGGGTCGCGTATAAAGGCCGCGATTGCGGACTTTGACAACGCGAACAACGCCATCTTTTCCGGGACAAAGCTCGGCCACGCGGGCGAGATGCCACTGCAGTGGAGGAGCGTCAGAGTGCATTAAAACACACTCGCCTACTTTTAGATCGTGACATTTACTAAACCACTTTTGCTTATGTAAATATTCGTTACGCCACAATTTCCAAAATTTCTGAGAAGCTTGTTGTACGTACTGCCAACGAGTCAGTGCGTAGGTAGGTTTGTCAGAGAGATCGTACTCTGGGACGGACAAAAGTTCGCGCCCTACCAAAAAATGTCCGGGAGTGAGCGCATCGAACTCGGACGGATCGGTTGAGATAGCGGTCAGCGGTCGGGAGTTCAATACTGCCTCGATACGAGCGAAGAGAGTGCTGAGCTCCTCAAACGAAAGAGCTTTTGTACCTACCACGCGCTTTAAGTGCAGCTTGGCTGACTTGATAGCGCTTTCATACATTCCGCCGAAGTGGCTACCAGTGGGCGGATTGTATGTCCATCTGACATTTCTAGAGTTAAAACCGGTTAAAATGTCGTTGGAATTTTGTTCATAGAATTGTTTTATTTCAGCAAATTGTTTGCCAGCTGCGACAAAGTTTTTTCCGTTATCCGAAACGAGCGTGTGACACAGGCCGCGCCTAGCAGTAAAGCGATCGAATGCCGCCATCAAACACTCTGTGGTGAGTGCACTAAGAACTTCAGCATGCACTGCGCGTGTTGAAAAACAGACAAAGATAAGCAAATACGATTTTGATACTGCAGCGTTACGTCGTTTGCTTTCTTTAGTGTAAAATGGACCACCTATGTCAACTCCTACTGTGTGAAAGGCATGAATGTCTTGAGTACGGAACTTGGGTAAATTGCCCATTATCGGTTGCAAAGTGGTGGGCTTGACCTTGAAACAGCGCAAGCATTTTGAAAAACGAGAGCGAATGGCGTTTCTTGCCGAAATTGTCTAATATTTTTGGCTGATAAAAATTTGAAATGATCGAGGACCAACATGTAAATATACCCTGTGGAAGTGGTCGATTAGAAGGCTAATGAAGGTACATTTTTTGGGAAGCAACAAAGGGTGTTTCTTTTGATAAGAGAGGCTCGATTCTGACAACCTACCCCCACCCTGAGAAAACCAAGGGGGTCCAGGTAAGGCGAGAGCCTTTTCAAAGATGTGTGTTCACAGCTACCACCGCTTGCCAGCTCTGCAACTTCTTTAGAAAAATGCTGATGTTGAACAGCTTTGATAATTACGTCATGAGCTTGGCGTAAGTTGGAGGGACGGAGTACCGTTGTGTGGCACACACTTGTGGTTGAGTGGACTGTATTTAAAAAGGCTGGTGATTAATGAAATCCGAGATTTACTATTTTTAAGACTATAATATTGTAGATCAAATAACCACGTGCGGGAGCGGCAAGGCACGAACTCTATTACCAATAGTGACAACATAATAATTTAAATTAATGTTGCCACAATAAACTAATCTATGTCGCGAACATCTTCACGGCCTAGCACAAACATTTTATTTAAATATATGAGAAGGCAACAATAGTAACATAGACTAAGTGATAAAATCTGCTTATAAATGAACTTAAATTATTTTAACACTCAATGGGAAGAACGCAAACTTTTGTAATTGAGCGTAGATAAGTACCTCTGTTAGTTTTAACTTCAACTACTCTTACTTTTCCATCTTTACCAGGGATTACTCTTACAATTTTAGCCAAGGGCCACGACAAGGGAGATGTATCTTCACTTTTAACAAAACTAGGTCACCTTCCTTGACATTAGGTAACGCATACTTCCATTTAGGTCTATTTTGTAATAAATTTAAGTAATGGCTCTTCCACACCTTCCAAAAAGATTGTGAAATCTGTTTACACAAGTTCCAAAAGGACAAACGATTTGTAGGAATATTGGTTACATCGCTATCTGGATAGGTGTAAAATGGAGCGCCTACTAAAAAGTGCGCTGGTGTCAGATAAGACAGATCATTAACATCGTTTGTAATTTGAGTAATAGGTCTAGAATTTAAAATACTCTCAATCTGAACAAGTACTGTATAGAATTCTTCATAAGTTAACACTGTTGAACCTACAACTCGTTTTAGGTGATATTTGATGCTCTTGACACCACTTTCCCATAGTCCTCCAAAGACAGGTGAGTAACTAGGGATCATATGGAATTTTACTCCTAAATTACTACAGTAATCATTTACAATACCTCGATGAGCTTGTGACGACTGTAAAAGCTAAAGCTCTTCTAACTGGTTTTTAGCACCCTTGAAAGTGGCGGCATTGTCACAATAGATGTCTGACGGAAGGTTCCTCCTGGAAATAAATCTTTTGAAGGCTGCCATGAAACATTCAGTGGTGCTAGCCAATACTAATTTGTTGCCAGCATGAAGCAGACATTTGTGTTCATGTTCAATAATTAAATCTGTTATCACAGATAGCTTGGGTAAAATTACAGGATGTTTCTGAACGAAAGGCAAAATGGCATTTTGTAACCTACCACCTACTCTTAAAAATCCATCTTGATCTATAAAAGGATATAGACTTCTTAATGTACTGTCTTTAGACAACCCTTTGTTAGCTTGCAAGCATTTCAAATCAGACGCAAAATGTCTAGCCTGCTCATTCTTAACAATTAAATGCAAAGCATTTTTTAATTCTGTACAAGTCAGATGTTCACTCTGACACATCTGCTTGTTTTTCAAAGCTTTTATAAATCTTAAACAATAGGATAGCACTCGTTGCATCTTAAGAATACTAGAATATTTCTCCAAATTAAAACATTGGAAAAACTTATTAGCTGTTAACACAACCATACATTGTAAAGCCTTATTATCTAAAGGTTTTAATTCAGGCAAACTGCCACCAGCAGGCAAAGCACTGTCGCCATTGTTAGTAAAGTCATGTGTAGAATTAAGCAAATAATTAGGCCCATGCCGCCAGAGAGCAGAATCAATCAAGGACTGAGGCTGCATTCCTCTAGATATCAAATCGGCAGGGTTACATTCTGTATTGATATAAAGCCATCGAAATTCTTTGGTTAGATCAGCAATTTTCTTAACTCTATTTCCGACATAGCTGCTTAGCCTGATGGGTTCAGTTTGTAGCCACGCAAGAACAATCTGCGAATCAGAAAATAAAATGACATTATCCTGTTTTATGTCGAGTTTGAGACGAAGAGCATCATAAACCCTCGAAATTAAAAGAGCTAATAAAAGAGACGCGTTAAGTTCAACTCTGGGTGTGGTTAGTTCTTTTTTAGCAGGATTCACCCTAGACTTGGAGCATAAAAGCCTCATAGAAACATTATTGTCTAAGCCAATAGCCCGCAGGTAAATGCAACAGCCATAGGCTGCATTTGAGCCATCACAAAACCCAATAAGCTGGATAGCCCTCGCATCACACACACCTACGTGACGAGGAAGCTCAACGGCGTCAATGCTCCGCAAACCAGACATAAGTTCTTCCCATTCAACTGATAACTCAGGTGAAATAGGATCATCCCAGGCAAGGCCAGAGATCCAAAGCTTCTGAAGCATTAACTTGCAGGAAACAGTTATGGGACCAACAATTCCTAATGGATCAAATATTCTACTAACAAAGCTAGTAATTTCTCGTTTTGTGTAAGCTGTCTTTTTTGTTGGCACCTCAGGCACCGAAATTTTAAACACATCCTTAGTGACATCATAAACTAAACCAAGGGTTTTTAATATGAGATTGTCCGAGTCCAAGTCAATTTTATCAAAATGCTGGAGCTCAACTGGAATGTCAGACAGCAAGGTTTGATTATTTGAGCACCATTTGTGCAGTTTAAAGCCGCCAAGAGCTAATAATTCAATAAGTTCCTGCTTTAATTTAATTAAGGTATCTAAATTGTCCTCACATGCCACGACATCATCGACATACGTGTTTTGGCGCAAAGCAAGTGCAGCCAAAGGATATTTATCTCCAAAACGTTTAGCTAGCTCAATTAAACACCGAGTTGCCAAAAATGATGATGATTTTAAACCATATGTAACAGTTTTTAACTGTAAGCACTTAATGTTTTTATTGGGATTTTCTCGCCATAAAATTGTTTGCAAACCTCTATAACTTTTATCCAAGTTAACACACCTAAACATCTTTTGAATGTCTGCAATTAACACAAACTTTTTCAGTCTGAAAAGCAACAATATGTCAAATAATTCTGACTGAACAGTGGGACCATTTAACAATGTGTCATTGAGAGAAACTTTTTTATCTTTAGTACGCATTGAGCCATCAAAGACGACCCTTAAAGGCGTAGTTTTGCTTTTAGAATTCATAACTGCATGATGAGGTATGAAGTAAACTGGATCTTTAACAAGATCATATTTTTCAATTTCAATGTACTCGGCCTGATCAAGTTTAACAAACTCTTCAATAAAGGCTTTGTATTGCTCTAAGAGCTGTCTCTCTCTCTGAAATTTTTTCTCTAAATTAATAAAGCGCTGGAAGGCTACACTGAAAGAATCTCCGAGGGTATCACTAACTTCTTGTAATGGGACTTTGAGCGGCAGACTAACTGTGAATTGGTTATCTTGTAACTGAACAGTGTCTTGGAAAATTTGTTCACACAACTGTTTCTCTGCTTT
The DNA here is from genome assembly GCA_934045075.1 of Yponomeuta sedellus. Lineage (NCBI taxonomy): Eukaryota > Metazoa > Arthropoda > Insecta > Lepidoptera > Yponomeutidae > Yponomeuta > Yponomeuta sedellus. Next base: position 14,220,516 of record OW203722.1, on the reverse strand, counting down.
AGTTTCATTATAAATTTGCGGTACCTTTTCAGTTTCCCAGAACTTAGCTAGAGTTGTGTCCAAGTTGTTATCGCAGGTCTGGCAGAACATTGACACCGGAACCCCGGGGTCAGAAGTTGTCAAGATGTTACCGGAGATGACATCACCGAACAGGGTCTGTGTGATGAAAGGTCCTCCCTCAGAAAGACGCTCAGGCTTTGCCAGGAGCAGCTGGAAAAATATATCAGCACCAATTAAAATCTGAATATTGCCAGGTTCACTGAATGACTCATCAGCTAATTTTATATTATCTGGCAATTTTACCAGATCAATTTTTGCTTGGGGAAGTGGGGCTGATATTGTGTCAATTAGATGACAGTTAACACTGACATTAAAAGGATAAAATCTGGAGTGCAATTTTAAAATTGCAGCAGTCTTCAAAGAAGTTTCATTGTTTGAAATACCTACAACATTGGTAGGCTTACTAATGGTGCTGCATTGCAGTGTCTTAGCAAATTCTTTGGTCACAAAGGACATTTGGCTTCCGCTGTCTAATAAGGCACGGGCCGTTAAAAATGTGCCATCAGATTTTGCTATATTTACCCGAACTGTGGGCAGCAAAACTGTGGTATTTGTGTTTGAAACCAGTGTGGTTTTCTTATTTACATTGCTTGCCCGCTCGACAACCTTGCAGAAACTGAAAGCAACGCGCTATCACTCTTTGCAACTTTGTGAAGCTATGATATTTCTCGATAAGATTGTATATCATGTTAGGTTCGTTTTGACAAGTCGAGGCTGGAACTTGAACTGTGGAACTAGCTAAGCAAGTGTTCTTTGCCTTGGGAACATTTTCAGTTTTGAATTGGTTTATTGATTTGATAGGCCAATTCTCTTGTGGTGTGTAGAGCCAGCTCGGGCCACTGAACCACTCCGGCGTCGCTAGCAGCGCGGAGGGCAGTGCGCCGCGCGAGCACACGTCAGCGGGATTTGAGGTACCGCTCACATGATGCCAACCTTCTTTGGGCACACTTTTTAAGATTTTAGTGACTCGTGTAGCGACAGACTTTCAAGTTGTGACTGGGTGTGTTCAGCCAACTCAACACCACAGAAGAATCGGTGAACAGAAATACGTCTTGGATCGGTATCTGTTCTTGAAGAATTGACATTTTATACTTGACAACTTTAGCTAACAAATGTGCAGCCATTAACTCAAGACGCGGGACAGATATAGTCTTCAAGGGCGCGACCTTGGATTTTGCAATTATCAGACTGACCTTCATGTCACCGGCATCATTGAAACTGCGTAGGTAAACAACTGCAGCTATACCTAAAGTTGACGCATCCGAAAACCCTTATATCAGCTGGTGGCGTATGCTGCTTCACGGTCGCCTGTCGCTCATGTCTGAGATTCGACAGTAGAGGAAGTTCCGACACGTAGGTGAGCCACTCTTTCTCCAACTCTGGGAGAAGCTTGTCGTCCCAAACGAGCTTCTGGAGCCAGAGCTTTTGCATGAAACATTTCGCGTAAAAAATGCAGGGGGCTACAAACCCTAGTGGGTCGAACTGGCGACCGATCTGAGTCAACACGCTGCGTTTGGTGATCGCTTGAGAAGAGGGGAGTGGACTGGTTGCAAACGAGAAAGCATCTTCAGCAGGCCTCCACTGAAGACCTAGAACTTTGATAGATAGGTCATTTTCATCGTCGAATGCAATTGGCGTTTCGCGATGATCAACTGGAACTCGTGCCAGGAGCTGCTTGCAATTACTGGCCCATTTGCGTAGAATAAAACCTCCTCCACTCAGCAAACCAATCAGCTCGTCTTGGAGTTGCTCAGCTTCCTCGTAGGTAGCGACAGACCAAAGAAGATCATCAACGAAGAATCCCTTTTTTAGAACCTTGCTCGCTAAAGGGAACTTGTCAGCGTCGTCGTCAGCCAGCTGGTGCAGAACACGAATAGCTAAGTAAGGACTGCTAGCGACACCGTACGTGATAGATAGATAGATAGATAGATAGATAGATAGATAGATAGATAGATAGATAGATAGATAGATAGATAGATAGATAGATAAAGTCTTCTTTCAGCAAAATACCCTATCCACGATAATTGGGGTACTTTTCCTTCATGGCCCATAACTTTGGGACGCCCTGTATAGATACGTAAGCATGAAGTTTATTATTTTGTTCTTTTTTAACGAGTTGTTCCGTGAAGAATAAAACTTCTTGGGAACTCTTATATAAGCTTAATATGGTTGATTTGAGAAGTCCGACAGGAATAAAACCACCTATTGAGTTCCGATCGGAACAACTAGTTGATTCGTTTAGTTGGTCGGTACGGAATAAGGGCATTTTACTAATTTGACTATGCGGAAAGATAATTCCGCGTGGTCAAATCAGTTTGACAAAATAGTTTGACTATGGTTTGACTGTACTTTTTGGCATTTAGAATCTTATACAGAAAGGATCATTACTTAAATTTGACCACGAGGAACGAATTTTCCACGTGGTCAAATCAGTTTGACAAAATAATTTGACTACGTGGAAGAACCCAATAGTTTGACTACCTGGAAGAACCCGGTAAATTCCCGTGCACCCATTTGCTTGTATATAAAATAAGCGTCTCTCAATTATTATGTAATATTAAAACCAAAGTATGCCAATCAGTTCTGATCAATGTTTCTTACCTAAATTACGGCCTAGCAATTTTTCGTTTAACTTATATTTACTAAGTTATCCAAGTTTTAGTTATTTATTTGTACGGGAACAAATATATTATCATGGTCATAATATTATTATACTTAAACAGTATTCTGTACTAAAAAAGACATAAAATTGTTTTGTTTAAAATAGCTCTTCAATTTATTATTACTAAGTATTTTAATTCTTTATTGCACCAATTACACGAGTAAGAGTAGAAGGGCGTGCTTAATGCAAGAAGCATTCTCTTCCAGCAAACCTTTGGTGTTGAAGAGGCTGGCAAAGGGTAGTGCAGGAATAGAAGGTGAAATACAATAATAATACATAAACATCGGTAAAATAAACTCTATTGTTTTCATGAGGTCTGTATCAACCTGGTGATGTCAAGTCACTTCTGTCTCAAAGGATGTCAAGATGCGTTATATGTTGCAAATTATAGTTTTATGAACGAATAGTGAATCCTGTTGAAGCATCCTAAAAGTATGATATTTAAGTATGATTGTGTTACTTCCGATGCAAACAAATTACATAGGTACTAAAACAAGAATAAATTTGTAAATATTAGTTAAACGAAAAATCGCTAAGATTAGCGAACATACTCAGTTATCCATTTCCACTATTTTTGTTTTACATGATACTCTAATTTTATATACCCATCTTAATGGGTGCATACGCGTTTTTACCGGGTAAATACTTAATGCACACGGTATATACCCAAATGGGTAGATTGAGAATATATCCACCGCCCATCTCTACGTGCCACGCCGTCATCAGTGAGCGCCTGCCGTGCCGGCCCTAACCAGCGCCCTCAGGGAACGGGCGGACGCGCAAGACTTCCATACAAAATATACGTTGGCGCGGTGCGCGTTGATAGATGTAGTGTGGCAATGAAATATGTCTGAAAAAAATGTCCCAAATTGTTAGCATTATTTATTGATTGTTCTTATTCCATTGTTTGCTTCTGCAGTAATTCTGCGCACCATTGCTGTAACTTCACTTTTTTACTGTGTACCTTCTTCACTTTCTTTTACCCTAAATTGAAAAACGATGAAAATCGGTATTTCTTGGAGGCATTGTAGCAAAACAACAATCTGCCATCAACCTGGAACAATGCGATGCGGTTTTACCACAGAACATAAAAAAAGAGTAGAAGTAGTGACATGACTAATTACAAATTTACATCCGTGACCGGTGACCCATTAATATGAAAACCAGTGTGACTTGTTCTGTGAGTGTGACGCTCACTCGGATACTCGTCTGAATCTTACGCACACTTTGGCGCACGTACACGCCAAACTGGCATTGGTAAATAAAAACAATGTCAAAAAGGTCATAAAAGTTTCAGTTAAATATGAACCTTTTATTTGATTGATAAAATATTTTATTTGCATTTTCACACACAAGCAAGACCAACATTAAGCAGACGATACAGTAACAAAAGCAAATAACACAAATGTAGAAAGCACAGTGAATAATATACAAAAAAAAATGAAAACATTTACAATTTATACACCTTATCCAGTTTAAGTACTGTGGGTATGGCAAATGCAAAGGGCTCAGACTCAGCATAAGGTGGAGAGTGATAACCTCACGTTATGGAGTTAAACTTTGAGTTAACGAAGTGGACTGCTGAATTAAATATTAGTGAAATATCAGGTAGATAATTGCATAAATTGATTTATTCATTCATTTATTGATTTATTTATTGATTTATTGATTTATTTATTTATTTATTTATTTATTTATTTATTTATTTATTTATTTATTTATTTATTTATTTATTTATTTATTTATTTATTTATTTATTTATTTATTTATTTATTTATTTATTTATTTATTTATTTATTTATTTATTTATTTATTTATTTATTTATTTATTTATTTATTTATTTATTTATTTATTTATTCATTCATTCATTCATTCATTCATTCATTCATTCATTCATTCATTCATTCATTTATTTATTTACTTATTTATTTATTTACTATGTCGTTTTCTATCCCCGCTTATGGTTCGCTTATGTATAGAGATGACAATTTGACAACGAAAGTCACGTGACTTCCCGATACATATAATGCGGAAGCGCTCGTGGCCTGTTCGAACCGAGTGATTGGAATCAATCACTTGAGTTAAGTAACACCAGGCGCGGTAAGGTGCAGGATGGGTGACCGTATGATGAGTACCTATGTTAAGCCGTTGGTGCCGGCTGTCATGTAATGCCAGTCGTTAAGCCATGTCAGAGGCCTCATGGGCGCCGGGCGGCTTGATAACTTCTGACAGTAAGGCTCGCCACTGTCTTACAATTCTCCACCAACCCGGACTTGGCCCCCCGTGGTGGAGTATGGCCTAACCTTCCTGCGATGCAGGAAGAGACCAGTGCCCAACAGTGGGGACATACAACGGTTGATATCGTTGATTAAATTATTTAAATTATTTATCCTCTTTAAATTTAAATTATTAAATATCTACGTATAGAGAGGACATCCCGACTAACTTTTGAGCGACAGGGTTTGCGGTTGAACTAGCAGCAGTCCATTTTAGGTTCACGACGAGCGCTTGCCGCGTAAATATAATTTCAGACGTTACGAAAAATACCTTCGTGCGTGATTAGATGTGGCAGGAACAACTCAAAAAAACAAAAACAAACCGAAAGAAATCACTTTTAGTCCAAAAGTTCTGGAAATCTCTTGACAAACCTTATTAGAAAATAATGTTACTAAAATAAAAATATACTGGTTGGTAGAGAACTGTCATCAGCGTTACGAAGAGTTTGGTCAACCCGTAGAGGGAGTAAACTCTATCTACGGGTCAACCGCATAGAAATAGCAGTGAGAATAAAAAACTGTCAATTTCCGTCGAATCTCATTACATAATTTGAAATTTGACATGGAAACATCAATAAAGTGTAAACACTATTTAAATCCACCAAGATGATATAAAATCAGTTGAAGCGTTTTGATAAATCAGAGAGAGAATAAATAATTTAAATATCTAGGGGTTAAATAATTTAATCAACGCTTACGCATTTTATGTATCGGGGCGTGATTTTCGTTGGAAAATGTCATCTCTATACAAAAGTGAACCATAATCTTTGATAGAATACGACATTGTAAATTAATAAATTTTGTACACGATAAGTTTCCTGGGCCTCGTTTCATAAAGCGAATATGGTTAGTTTCATATGAGAAGTCATAATTATACATTAGGTAGCCAATCACCCAGAAGGAAGGTAATATACTAAATAGCCAGCTACGTTGTTACTTCGAATTGTCATAACAAATTGATTATCAACTATCGCTGAAACAATTGCGAAGCCTGAAGGTAAATGAACTTAATAACTGAAATGGAACCTTAGATTTACCAGTAGAAATGGAAGTAGTCGTAAGAAAGTTAAACATTTGTTACAGAACATTTAACGCCACCTTTTCATATACTCTTATCACATGTTTTACAAAATAGGATGCTCACCAGGAGTTTATTTTGTATTCGAGCTTAACGAGAATAAGTACGACATTGTACAAAATAAATATATTTACCATAAACATTTTTCCTTTACCATACTTCTTTACCAGTAAAAACAATAGAAACAATTATACGTAAAAAATTAAAATAAAAACTACAATTATAAACATTTAAACAACAGTAATAACAGATATTGGTTTTCAGTATCTATCTATCTATACATATAAAATTCAAAGTCCTGACTGACTGACTGACTGACTGACTGACTGACTGACTGACTGACTGACTGACTGACTGACTGACTGACTGACTGACTGACTGACTCACTCACTCATCAACGCCCAGCCCAAGCCGTTGGACCTAGGAAGCTGAAATATTGCACAGAGGATCTATATGTAATGTAGGCAAGGAATAATACCGGATTTTTTGAAATTCAACCCCTTAGGGGGCGAAAAGGGTTTGTATGGAAGGTATAAAGAATGTTGTCTAATTTCTTGAAACTTAAAATAAATCCTCTTCAACACAATTAATTGAACACGTGTTTCGCCGTTTTTTTCTAAATTCAACCCTTAGGGGAGTGAACGGGGTTGCAAAATTTTGTTCTCCTGACTGACTCACTCTTCAACGCCCAGCCCAAGTCCTTGGACACAGGAAGCTGAAATTTTGCACAGAGGTTCTGTATATAATGTAGGTAAGGAATAAAATAAGGTTGTTTGAAATTCAACCCCTAAAGGGGCGAATACGGTTGTCAAACATTTGTATGGGAACTATAAAGAATGTTGTCTAATTTACTTGAAACTTAAAATAAATGGTCTTTAACACAATCGATTGAACACGTGTTTCGCCGCTTTTCTAAATTTAACTCTTAAGGGAGTGAAAGGGGTTGCAAACCTATGTTCCTTGAATCTTTTCCAAAATTGGACCAAGAGACTGAAATTTTGCACAGATCGTCTATATATAATGTAGTTAAGAAATAAGAAAGGTTTTTTTTTAAATTCAACCCCTAAAGGGGCGAAAACAGTAGTCAAAATTTGTATGGGAACTATAAAGAATGTTTAATTTACTTGAAACTTAAAATAAATGCTCTTTAACACAATCGATTGAACACGTATTTCGCAGTTTTTCTAAATTTAACCCTTAAGTGAGTGAAAGGTGTTGCAAAATTTTGTTCTCCTGACTAACTCACTCATCAACGCCCAGCCCAAGCCCTTGGACCTAGGAAGCTGAAATTTTGCACAGGGGTTCTGTATATAATGTAGGTAAGGAATAAAATAAGGTTGTTTGAAATTCAACCCCTAAGGGAGCGAAAAGAGTTGCCGAAATTTGTATTAAGAGTGTAAAGAATGTTGTCTAATTTTCTTGAAACTTAAAGTAAATATTCTTCAAGACAATTGATTGAACACGTTTTCGCCGTTTTTTAAATTTAACCCTTAAGGCATTGCAAAATTTTGTTCATTGAATCTTTTCCAAAATTGAATTTCTTTTTTCTTAATTTGTGCGTACGCCACTAGATGGCGGCCAGTTCATTCTACATCACGGTATGGTTGTGTTTAACTTCACTCCATATATAGACTGACCGTAAAAATAGCTTGTTTTCATCATAAAAGCCACTCAGGCAGGTAATATCGTTAGCAATTCGTTGGTTCTCGGTGCTTTTACTTGACTGTGTATTCTTGGATGTTGTCGGGCTTTTGCAGTCGTCGTAGAAGCCATTCTATATTGGCATTGGCATAATATTACTCTTCATTGATTGACGGGGTTTTTATTTCTTGGTTGTTGAGTGGAACCTTTGATATTTACTTATTGTTTGTTATCCCTCACATAAAATGATAGATCAGTTATTAAAAATCTATGGATCTATGGTGCCCCACACCGTGTTTTTATTATCGGAGACGGAGCATGTCTGTTTCGGGCCATATCATATCTGTTGTATAACACACAGGTGATGGCTAGGGAGGTACGTGAGCAAATCGTTAGCCATGTTGTAGCCAACTGGGAAGAGTTCTCTATTATGTCTCATACACGGATGTAATCCGTGGTCTCATAATAGAAAACTCTTCCCAGAACTCTTCATTAGTCTGTGGATTATTAGTACATATATGGATGATGCAGTACACTATCCCGTGAAGTTCCTAAATACCCTGAACCCACCTGGTCTTCAGCCTCACACACTTATCCTTAAAGTGGGTGCTCCAGTAATACTACTGCGAAATTTTAATCCACCTAAGTTGTGCAATGGGACTAGGTTGCATGTAAAAGCTTTAAATATATTAATATTACATAAAAACGTAATAAAGACCATTGTATTTACTGGCTGTGCTAGAGGTGAATCGATATATATAGGTACCCCTTATATCACTTATGCCATCGGAGTGCCCATTCGAATTTAAAAGGCTGCAATTCCCCCTTAAAGTCTGTTTTGCAATGATTGTAAATAAGTCGCATTGTCAGTCACTGAAAATAGCAGGAATCGATCTTAGAGGAGACTGCTTTTCGCACGGCCAGTTTTACGTGGACTGCTCGAGAGTGTGCTCCCCTAGCAGCCTGGTCATATTAGCAGCCGAGGGAAGAACATCTAATGTGGTATACCTATAAAGAAGTACTATGAGTTATTATAATCACAACTAACCCCCTGTCAATAACAACAAAGTAATCATACCCTCAGTTTCCGGATTGGCAGTAGGGGTGGCGCTTGAGACATTTCGTCCTTTTTTAAAGAATTTCTAATCTACACAGTACATTTTATATAAATAAAAAATTCTATAGTTCTTCTACGATTTGTGGCAGAGTTAGATAATTGATCAGAACAAAAATCGTCTGCACCTTTTATTGAAGCATGCTGAATACCTAAAGTCCACGCGGACGGAGTCGCGGGCAAAAGCTAGTTGATCAATAAACACGGTCAGCTGCATAAATGCTCTTTTGGGCATAAACTTCAAGCAGCTACTTTTTTTCAGCTACGTTGTTCAGCCGGCACCATGGCTGATGGTGGCGCTGTTGGAACGACTAGCATGCTTACTGGACAATGCATTCCAAACCTAGTATAATATATAGTTTTTACCAATTTTTAATTACTTATCATACAAAGTGCAACACAAGGTCTTGGCTCGATCTGTTATTTTACCAAATGTAAAGAAACAATGTAACGTCGATATAATACGTCGTCTCATAAATATCCGAATTATATGAACGAATCATAAATGTCCGGTGGCGCAGCGGTTTGGGACGGCCTCGGTGGCGCAGCGGTTTGGCACGCTGAATTTAAAACCGAAGGTCTCGGGTTCGATCTCCGGCCGGGTCAAACTAATAAACGAACTTTTCTAGTTTGTCTCGGGTCTTGGATGTTATCGATGTACTAATTATTGTATTAAATCTATCGTCGAGTTAGCACCTATAACGCAAGTCATTTAGTTGTACTTAGTATAGGGCTAACGAGATCTGTGTAATATGTCCATGAATATTTATTTATATATATAATCCGAACGACGTATTATGTTGAAGTTGACGAATATATTGTAATTATAAACTATTTTGTGTAGAAAAGTGTGGCTCTTTTAAATTATTGTTACTTTTTGTTACAAAAAAACATAATTTAATACTTATATACAATACAATTTATTATAATTACATGATTTAATTCAAGGTGTCTTAATCTTTTCAACGTTTCTACCGATATCGATGGAAGGGGAGGCCCATGCCTAGTAGTTTGCGTTTGACGGAAGGGCCCACAGAACATTAGATAGAAGTAGTGACATGACCAGCCATTCTATTACCTGGCAGTCCACTCTATCGAGTAAAGCCGTAGATAGAGTAGTTTTACTCCCTCTACGAGTAAAGCATTTAGAAAACTCCTAAGTGTCAAAAAATGAATGCATTTGACAGCCGGAGTAGCTCAAAAAAAGTAGAAATCAACGTCACTCAACTCAATGGATACTTATGTAAATAATAATTTATACTCTTTGGACATGACCATAACCCATTAGTATGAAAACCAGTGTGATCACTGATCACGCATGTAAACCAAACGCACACTATGAATGTAAATGTAAAACAAACGCCAAAGTGCCATTAGTAATTAAAGACAACGCCAAAAAGGTCTACATTATAAAACTTCCAGGTAAATATGAACATTTTACTTATGAACCTATTTAGAGGCTAAATATTCCACCCATGCATTACTTATGTGTACAATGATCAAAGACTACTCTATCTATAGTTCTACTCTATCTACGCAATAACTCTTTCTTTTGTAGTACCGCTACTCTACACTAGATGGAACTACCACCGTAATTAAAGAAAACATCGTAAAAACTCTACTAAAATGCCTTCTTGTGCTGTGTTAGAATTTAAAAATAAGAGTTGGGGACTCAAATTTACCAATCATGCCGAAACAGTTCATCGGTGAGTAGTATTTCATTTCACATATTGGTAATGAATGACATAAACAAGGAAACCAATCCGGCTGAGTAGCATCATATCGGAGACGTGTTTTTAAATTTTCGACTTATGGCCTATCAATCACATAAAACTTCTCGAAGATCAGACGCGGTGGTAGTTCCATTTAGTGTAAAATAATGTAATACAAAAGAGTTATTGTGAAACCTAATTTCATTGTTGTCCATTGATTTTGATCCTTGTTTACATAACTGAAAGGTTCATATTTAAATTGAACTTTTATGATATGGACCTTTTTGGCTGTCTTTATTTACCAATGGCAGTTTGGCATTCATAGTGTGCGTTTGGTTTTTAAGGGTGATATTACACTTATCAAATATCTTTGTCCAATTTTGCTGTCAAATATTTTATAAAATTTCTTTGAGGTAAGCCCATTCCACTTGTCCAATAACTGTGTCCAATATTTTATGCATAGTCTTAAGAAAATGGAGGAACGTGGAGCGTCTTCATGTGCTGCTATTGCGTCTTTAAGTGGTGCTATTATTATCGTTATGTTATTAATGAAAAACCAAAGTCAAAACAAAAAAAAAGTATTTATTAAAAAAAATTCATTGGAATCGTCCACAATATCTTGTTTGCAGCCATTTTGATTTAAGTGTCATTAATATTTGATCAAATATCGGTGTTTCCAAGACATTTGATAAAGTCGTCCAATTTCTTCCAATGAGGGATTTTGCTGACAGCTATTAAAAAAAAATAGTTCTAAATGCTACGATGAGATGGCGCTGAATCGCAAGGGTTTACCTTTTTTTGTTTGTTATTGCTTGCCACAGGTAAAAACTTTATTGCTGTTTTGCGATTTCATCGACTGGATGTTAGTGAATGGTAGGCTTTAAATCTAATATGTACGAATATGCACCTTTATGTTGCCAGTTTTTAGTAATCTGTGATTGTCTTTTCTCCCTCTTGCTCTGTGGACCTCCGCCATCGCGCACCCATTGAATCATTGTAAATTATATTTTAATTCCTAAATAATATCTAATTGTATTTCCACCGATAATACTGAGCTATTATACGTTGGACAATATATTTCATTCGTTTGACTCTACGCCCACGCTTCACCACTCGCAGCCCTCACTCATCTCTGCTGGGGTGCACATCTTGCACCTACAGGTTCTGGGACCAGAGCGTACTGCGGAGTCATCGAAGGACTTGTCCAAGTAAGTCAATCAGAAAGAATGACAGAGGTTAGAAACCATGAGGTTGCAAACGAAAACACGTCGCCTGTCATGGCGGTCCCCTTACGCTCAAACGCAGGGAACATGTTTCCTTTAGAAAAGCTCGAAGGAGCTAGAAATTATTACGCGTGGAAATTTGCAATGAAAATGTCACTGATGTATGACGACATGTGGAGTGTGGTGGAAACTGATACGGCTGCGCCGAGTGACGTAGACCAACGTGCACTGGCGCGCATATGTCTTTCGGTTAAAAGTAACCTATATCAATATGTTCGCAACGCCAGCACAGCTAAAGAAGCTTGGAGAAAGCTGGGTCAGGTTTTTGAAGATGCAGGTCTGGTACGGAGAGTGTTACTGCTTCGTCAGCTGCATAAAGTGGATTGCAGCAGTTTTACATCCATGTCAGATTATATTGAAACGGTAATAACCCTAGTACAGCAGTTAGCCGATATAGGCAAGGTAATAGATGACAGTGAAGTAGCCGAAATACTACTGAGTGGACTTTCCAGCGAATATGATTCACTAGTATCAAATCTCGAAACAGTCAATATGACTACGACTCTAACTAGTGAAGTAGTCCGCGCACGTCTTCTCCAAGAAGAATCCAGAAGGAATGAGACAATGGAGGGCAACACTGCATTTGTTTCAAAGAATTCCAACTATCGACGGTCAGGTTTCAAAGGAACATGCCACTATTGCAAGAAGTTTGGCCATTCTAGGTCCAACTGTTACAAGCTGAAACGTGACAAGAAACAGGGAAAAGAAGAACATGCTATGGTTGCAGCATTTATGGTTCAAGAGAAGGATGCTTGGTTCGTCGATTCTGGCTGTACATCTCATATGTGTAATAAAAGGGACTTATTTGTGAATTTCAGAGACTCTACTGATAATAAGGTTACCGTGGCAAGTAATGATGTAATGCAATGTAAAGGAATAGGTGATGTATACCTTAACTTAAATGGAACAGTAAGGAAATTGAAAGATGTGTTATATGTGCCTGATATTTCCACAAATTTAATGTCGGTCAGTAGACTTGTAAGTAATGGGTTTAGTGCAGCATTTGACAATGGAGGTTGTACCATTTATAATGGTCTTGGTGTTTGTGTAGGTTCTGCTTATTTGCAAAACGGTTTGTATAGATTAAAGGTAACTTCAGGTGAGAATTTGCGCAATAGGGTGAACTGTTTACTCTCGCCAGGGCAAGAGACAACTAGTTCCATGGTTGCTACTACACAGCAAGTGGCGCCGATACATTTATGGCACCAAAGGCTGGGGCACTTGAATTATAGGGACCTAATTTCTATTAGGGATAGGGTGTCTAATGGTTTTATGTTTCAGAAGAATGAGCAAGCACTGGAGGACTGTATTCCTTGTTTGGAAGGAAAAATGGTATCAAAACCATTCCCTAAACGTACTTGTGACATAGCTGACAAACCTTTAGCACTCATACACTCTGATGTGTGTGGTCCGTTGCCAAGTAGCTGGGGTGGCGCAAAATATTTACTCACCTTCACCGATGACTGCACGAGGAAGTCATTTGCGTACTTACTGAAGAGGAAATCTGAGGTATGTGACCGTTTTGTTGAATTTGTTAATTTTGTAGAAAAGCAGACTGGTACACCGGTAAAATGTCTACGTTCTGATAACGGAGGAGAGTATTGTAATAAAAGACTCTCTAGTTATTTAAAGAGTAAGGGTATAATGCATCAAACCACTGTTCCGTATTGCCCACAACAGAATGCTGTATCTGAGAGATTAAATCGTACTCTGATGGATAAAGTCAGGTCTATGCTGCAGCATTCGGGTCTTAATAGGCGCTTTTGGGGAGAGGCAGTGATAACAGCCTTGTACTTGACTTAATATTCACTAACTTTTTTGATAAAAATATTCAAACCACTGTAAAAGAACTAGGATTTTCAGACCATAGTGGAACAATCATAACTTTGAAAGTACCCCAAACCCTAAAAAAATCGTGGTATACAAATAAAAGAATATACAACAACAAAACTATGGACCAGTTCAAATTAAAGATCAGCGCTATAGACTGGCATAATGTACTTACAGAGGACAGGGACATCAACGAAAACTACACAGCATTCCATGATACACTAACGAATATTTTAAACCAATGTATGCCTAAACAAAAAATAAAAATAAAATATAATCCCAAAAAACACTGGTTAACAGTAGGTCTTAAATTATCATGCAAAAATAAAAGACTGCTTAAAATAATGTCACAACAAACAAATAACAAAATACTTACACAATACTATAAACAATATGAAAAAATACTAAAAAGAGCGATCATTATGGCAAAAAAACTACAGTACATAAATAAACTAAAAATATCAAATAATAAGGTAAAAACTATGTGGAGTATAATAAACGAGCGCACAAACAAAAAAACAGAAAAAGAAAAAAATAACATTCAGTTACTATTTAAGAATCAACCAATTACTGACCCTAAAAGCGTCGCTGATTTGTTCAATGAATTCTTTGCTTCGATAGGAACACCAACCACGAACGCGAATAACCTTAAGTCAAATAAAAATGACCCATGTGGACGCCCAGTGCTCTACCCTTCTACAAACTCAATTTTTCTAAAACCAGTAGATCACCGAGAAGTCCATAAAATAATCAGAAGCCTTAAAAATAAGAAAAGTTTTGGAGTAGACGAACTTCCGTCATGCTTGCTTAGACAATGCGCAAACCAACTTACTGTACCGTTTTGCACACTAATCAACCAATCATTCAATGAAGGAAGTTTCCCAGATCTTCTCAAAAAAGCAATTATAAAACCAATCCACAAAAAAGACACAAAAACTGAACCAAATAACTACCGTCCAATTGCACTTTTGCCAGCAGCCTCAAAAATATTCGAAAAAGCTATGTGTGATCGTATTTACAACTTCTGTGAAAAATATAAAATATTCGACGACTGCCAAAATGGATTTCGGAAAAAGAGATCAACAACGCTAGCTGTTTATAAATATATTCAAGAAACACTTAATATACTGGATAAAAAAAGATATGCAATTGGCATATTACTAGACATGACCAAAGCTTATGATAAAGTGCAATATAAAATACTACTAGAAAAATTAAATGGAATAGGAATTCGAGGAACAACGTATAATTGGCTAAAATCATACCTAAAGAACAGGGAACAAGCGGTAGAAATTGAACATTTTAATTATGCTACAAGCGAAATTAAAAATGTACGATCTAAAACTAAGGTTATAAATGCCTCAATCCCTCAAGGAAGTGTAATAGGCTGTCTCCTGTTCCTAATCTACATTAATGACTTGCCTAAGATCATGGATGGACCATGTGTTATGTTTGCAGACGACATATCCCTACTTACCTCATGCCAAAACAACAGTAATATAAATGAAACACTGACTAAGATACTAGATAAAACAACAGACTGGCTCAGTGAACACAATCTAGAAATAAACTACAAGAAAACTAAAATAATGCCCTTTTACCCACATCAAAAACCCCCATAAATATAAACTTCCAATACAACAATGAAAATTTAGAAACTGTTACAAATTTCACACTTCTTGGTTTAGAAATAGACACAAATGTTAATTGGAAAAAACACATAAAAAAACTACGATCAAAGCTTGCAAGTTTTTCTTATGCACTAAGAGAAATAAAAAAAACCACAAATTTACAAACAGCCTTAACTACTTACTATGCATACGCTTATGCGTGGCTCAGTTACGGTGTCATACTATGGGGGAATAGTACTGATGTCTCTACCCTTTTCACAAGTCAAAAGAAACTTATACGAATAATAGTAAATATAAAACAAACAGACAGCTGTAAAATCCATTTTCAAAAACACAAAATTCTTACCCTACCTTGCATATATATTTATAAAATATGTGAATTTGTACGACAACACCCAGATTTTTATTTAAAACGAAAAGAAATACAGTCAAAGTATTCATTACGTCACAAAAACCAATTAAACGTTCCAACATCTCAATTACAATTGCACTCGAAAAGTCCACTCACAATGTCAGTTAAGATTTTTAACAAGTTACCCGAGACACTCAGAAACAATATCAATGACAAAGAATTCTGTAAAAACCTAAAACAGTTGCTCATCTCCAGAAGCTATTATACTGTGAATGAATACTTAGAAGATAAATTTAAATAAGATGTATAATAAAAATTATATTTTATGCAATTATAGGATACCTACCTAGTTTTTAAGATAAAATTGTGGAAATTAAATAGTTCGCAGGTACTGGATACCACATTAGCTATAAGATTTTGGTTGTAAGGCTTTTGCTGTGCCCGACAGGGTCCATAATGATACACATTATCTGTTATATTATATAAGAACTTACCAAACTTATGGCTGCAATAAAGTATTGAGTATTGAGTACTTAAAAAACAGATCCCCTACAGCTGCTTTAGGAGGGAAGATTCCGGAAGAAGTTTGGACTGGTTCAAGGGTTGACCTTGGTCATCTTCGGGTCTTCGGCTGTGTGGCATACTCGAAGGCACGGGGTGTTGGATGTGGTAAGCTGGATGCAAAATGTAAGCCATATGTGTTTGTGGGTTATTCCGATACCACCAAAGGTTATAGATTGGCTGATTTTTCTGACCCTACTAGGATTATTTTGTCAAGGGACGTAGCATTTTTAGAGCAGAGATTTTTTAATGTTGGACATGGAATTAACAATAATGATCATTTTAATTTTGAGTTTATGAATTTTAATAATTTGAATAATGATATTATTGATGTCAATAACATTAATGTAAGTGTGAATGAGAGTAGCACTAGTGTGAATGAGAGTAGCACAAATGAGATCTGCAGGAATGAGAGTACTGCAGAGGAATATAATATTGCCAGGAATGAGAGTACTGCGCTGAGGAAAAATGTTGGGAATGATAGTACCATGGACAGCAACGTTGTGAATGACAGTAACAACATTGGGAATGATAGTACCACTGATGCTGATGTTGAGAATGATAGTATCAACTTAAGAGAAAACATTATGAAAGATCATAATTATTATTTAAATCTTTCAGAGTCTGGAGAGGATGAGCTGTACTGTTCAGTGAGTGATGAGTCACTCACTAGTGCTGAAAAAGACGTCGAATGGTTATCGGGTCCGGTTTTGGCTCAAGGGGAAGCCGCTGCCGCCGAACCGCCAGCAACGACAGGGGATAGACCTGTGCGTAGTACACGCTCTGTCGCGCCTAAAAGGTATAGCGATTACGATATGTCTATGATGGCTAGTAGCTACGGCTTAGAGCCGGTAACGTATGAGGATGCTATGTCATGCTCCGATAGAGATGAATGGCAAAAAGCCATGGAAAAGGAATATCATTCTTTGCTTCAAAACAATGTTTGGAAACTTGTAGATAGGCCAGAAAACGTCAATATTGTCAAAAGCAAATGGGTTTACAAAATAAAAAGTGATGCTTCAGGTAATTTTTTGAATTTTAAAGCACGGTTAGTCGCTAGAGGATTCACTCAAAAGGAAGGAGTAGATTATAGCGACACATTCTCACCTGTAGTTCGTCACTCATCCATGAGGATTTTGTTTAGTTTGGCAAATGAATATGATTTAAATATAGACCATCTTGATGTAAAAACAGCCTTTTTGAATGGCAATTTGGAAGAAACTATCTACATGGAACAGCCTACAGGTTTTTGTAATGATAATGGTAAAGTTTGTTTACTACAGAAAAGTATTTATGGACTAAAGCAAAGCAGTCGCATGTGGAATATTAGAATTCATGAAGTTTTGTGTAAAGTAGGTTTTATTCAAAGCCATAGTGAACCTTGTGTTTATTATATGAAGTCTAAAAATGATTATGTGATATTAGCATTGTATGTGGACGATTTTTATTTATTTTATCGTAAAAACAGTATGTGTATGAAGAATTTGCTTGATGTTTTACAACAGGAATTTGATATTAAAAATCTGGGCCCCATACAAAGCTATTTAGGTATACGTGTGACTAGGGATAGACAGAAGAAGATTTTAACATTGGACCAATCTGTTTATGTAAAATGTGTACTGGAAAGATTTAATATGTTAAATTGTAATGCCTTATCAACCCCTATGCTTTCTGGTAGTAAACTGGTGAAAGAAAATGTATGTTTAAGTGAGGAAACATACAAGTACAGACAGCTAATTGGTTCATTGATGTACTTGTCTGTTTGTACTCGACCAGATATTGCTTTCGCCTGTAGCCAACTAAGCCAGTATAATAATTGTTTTGGCAAATCTCATTGGCTTGCTGCTAAAAGATTATTAAGGTATTTAGCAGGCACAATTAATTACGGTTTACATTATGTAAAAAGTGAGGAATTGTTATTATGTGGATATACCGATGCTGACTGGGCCAATGATTGTCTTGATAGAAAGTCTTACACTGGTTATGTGACAAAGTTAGGCAATAACACTATAAATTGGGAGTCCAGAAAGCAACGGTCTGTAGCTCTAAGTAGTACTGAAGCTGAATATATGGCAATTGCAGATGTATCAAAGGATTTATGTTTTGTTAGTCAGTTTCTGTCTGAGATTATACCTGTAAAGGTGGATGTCATTGTGTTTAATGATAATCAGAGTGCTCTTAGGATTATAGAAAATAAAGAATTAAGTCATAAGCGCACAAAACATATTGACATCCGCTACCATTTCATTAAGGATCTAGTTGAAAAGGGGTTCTTGAAGCTTAGGTATTTATGTACAGAAAATATGATTGCTGATGTACTAACAAAAGGTTTGAATTCAAGACGACACAGAGAACTTGTTTATCAATTATGTGTAATGCCTTGTTGATTATAAGTTTCTTTTGGCATGTAATTGCATCATGTTTGTTATGTTTTTGATGCATGTTTCTGCATTTTCAGATGTGATTCTGAATATTGTAATGTAGAGTATATTATACATCAGTGTGTGTGTTTGGGATGTGTATAGATTTGAACGCCTAAGGGGAAGTGTTAGTGAATGGTAGGCTTTAAATCTAATATGTACGAATATGCACCTTTATGTTGCCAGTTTTTAGTAATCTGTGATTGTCTTTTCTCCCTCTTGCTCTGTGGACCTCCGCCATCGCGCACCCATTGAATCATTGTAAATTATATTTTAATTCCTAAATAATATCTAATTGTATTTCCACCGATAATACTGAGCTATTATACGTTGGACAATATATTTCATTCGTTTGACTCTACGCCCACGCTTCACCACTCGCAGCCCTCACTCATCTCTGCTGGGGTGCACATCTTGCACCAACACTAGAAGGAATCTAATCTGTGATCAACTGATCAACCATGATTTTAGCACGAAAATCAAATAACAATAGTGCAAGAGCAAAAAAAAAAGAGGGAGGAAATTCCACGTGATCTGTGGACTGTGGACCACAGAATAAACTGGAAAGTGGCTTATCCTATTAAAAAAACAAAAACCCTTACTTGAAAACGCCATCTACTGACAAATTAGGAACTACTTTTCTTAGCTGTCAGAAAAATCCCTCATTTCTTTGATCAAATCGTACATTGGACAAAGATATTTGATAAGTGTAATATCACCCTAAGATGAGTTTGGTCACACTGGTTTTCATAGTAATGGGTCATGTAACTACTTCTACTATTTTTTATGTTCTGTGATTATGTATGTTCTGTGATTATGTATGTAGTAAGAAGGTCTAAATAACATAACTGTGAAGAACACGTATTGGCAGTACTACTACTGTGACGAACATTTATCAACTATGCTTGCTTTTATCATCACTTATTTTCATAATTTTAGCGTAGGGGCATTCTAGGAGCAACATTTAGGGCAATTTTGGTTAATAAGCCATCAGGGAGTTTATCTTCAATATAGTATTTGATCCCAATTTTCCTTTACACGAGAAAACATACCTTATAGGTACTCACCTCTGAAAGTTCACATTATCACATGCATTTTCTTTGTTCCTAACAAGACCTACAGCTACCACGCACAAGTCACCTTATTGTGCATTTATTGCACAATATCCCAGGATAAATTGTTTGCACCAAAATGTTTTTATTCTTTCAAGTTTCTAATAATCCGACGAACAACTTCAAAGATTTAATACATGCAATAACCCAGCTAAATTTGAAAACATTCCAAGTATTCCCACTATTGTTAGTTACAATAGCATCTTAATTTGGCCTCTTACTCAAGGTATCAAGGTGTTATCATGGCTTGATGATACATCATCAAAATTACTACCATAATTTGTTTCTTGGTCGCTGAATTTTAATGGATCTTCACCAATATCACTTGATGTAGTCTCCGAAAATGGCTGAATGAGTACAAATGTAATTTGAGGAGCTGAAAAAAAAACACTTAATTATAGTATATTTAACTAACAAAATAGTAAAGCCCTATTTCAGCTGCGGTGAGTGAAAACAAACTGGGATGATTTAAGATAATAAAGTACAATAAGTAGTCTATAAGTTTGAAATAAATCATTGGTTTAGTTTGCTACTTACTTCGAGAATAACTTTTCTGTGCTTGTTTTGGGCGAAATTGTCCAACTGTTGAAACTTGTGATGGTGATGAACTTCTCTGTTCCCTCCCACCTTGAGATTTTGAGGAGCTAGCCTGTTCCCTTTCAGCAAGAGATTTTGATGAGCTACCCTTTTCAGCGATCAGAGCATGTAATTGTGATGAAATTTGCTGTTCCCGTTCAGCTTCAGATTTTGACATGCTATTCCTTTTAGTTATTGAAGTTTGTGGTGGTGGTAATGTGGCTTGAGATGATGGTACATGTTGACCTATTGAAGCCTGCAGAAGTGATGTACTTTGCTGAGAAGCCACTGTATGTAACGTAAAAATGGATGGAACCACTGTTTTCTTCAGTTTCTTTTTTTTTGCATCTAAAAACAAAAACTCAAAGATATGACCTACTCTCTTTATCTTTCATTACTATGACCTACTCTGGTTGGTGGGTAAAGTTGGGGGCGGCGGCGGCTTTATCTTTCATTACTATCTATCCTAAGGTTGTCTGGAAGAGATTGCTTTCAGCGATAAGACCGCCAATAGTATACTATGTAACTTAGATTATTTAAGTATATGGTGTGCAATAAAGAGTATTAATCTAATCTAATTAGAAACTGGAGATTTTGCTTAAGTAGATATTTGAAAAGTAAGCACTAATAGCGGTATAGGTACGTACATAGAATTAATTAAGTCTAAGGGTAAATTAAAATTAAAACTTACTTACTTGTGTCTTGTGTCAAATCATCTGGCTTAAAATGGGCTGAGCATATTCGAGAATACTTTCCTAAAGATACTCCAACTTTTTTATTGTGTTTGATTGCTTCAATCCAATGTGCTCTTTTGGTTTCGTCTAGCGGAAAAGTCAACGTTCCTATATTTTCACAAAATGCTACAACACATGGCTTGGCCATTGTCAATCAAACGTATTTAGAGGTATTTTATGTCTAATTTGTGGTATTTTAATTTTACTGACTCAAATCCGTAGAGGGAGTACTCTATCTACGCTCAAATCACAAATTAGACTCAAAGTTCCATTACATTACACACAAAGAGTACCATTTACACAAATTAGACAGGTACTTACAAAAAATACTTTTTTATGTTCTGTGAGGTAGGTTCCACCGTAATAAAAAAGTACTCTGTGGGTTGGTGTAGCCTAGACTTCAGTTTTTTTTTTTTTGGCGGGCTTTTGAAGAGGATAGGCGCGTTTTTTGAAAATTTTTCAAAAATATTTCTGAAAATTGTTAAAACTCGATAAACTTACGCTAAAAGTATTTAAAACATCGTCGTTAGGTTCGGCGAGATGAAAGATCGCCCGGGGGCAAAGCCCCCTGGGCTTTCCGAGGATGAACCTCCTCCCAAATTAAAGAGGGGGCGAACTGAGGACCATGGACGCGAACATCACGGCGAGCAGCAGCAGGATGATGGATTCAAGCCATATCTGAAACCAGGTTACAGGCGGCTGTACGCGGAAAATTTGGTGAGCGATGAATTCATTGTCTTTGTTGAATCCGAAAATGGCAGAATTGGTAATAAAAACCCTGACCAGCTAAACACGATCTTCAAAAATGACGTCAAGGGCGTGGTGGGCATCAAGCGCATCAATGCTAATAAAATTGGTGTGTGCTTTGGACAAGCTTCCAATGCGAACAACTTCCTGACGAATGACGAACTGCTGAAGAAACAGGGCTTTAGAGCCTATATTCCCGCGAGGTCTGTAGAGACTATTGGGGTCCTTCGCTTCGTTCCAACAAGTATCACGAATGAAGAACTGTTTAAGAAACTTGCAGCAGAATTTGAAATTGTAGGCGTAAGGCGCTTTACCCGCAAGGTCGACGGAGAAATTGTTCCGTACAGTTCAGTGTCTGTGACTTTCTTGTCACAGACACTACCGGAGTATGTATACCTAGATCTGTATAGATTTAAGGTCAATGAGTACAGAGCACCACTTCTGCAGTGCTTTAAGTGCTTCAGATTTAACCATGGAGCGAAGTTCTGTAAGGGACTGCAGAAGTGCTCTATCTGCTCTGGTGAGCACCACTTCACAAAATGCGACAAAGAGGATGAATTGAAATGTATCAACTGCCAAGGGCCTCACTTGGCAATTTCCAGAGACTGTCCAGTTAAAAAAAACAAGTTAGAAGAACATGTTAATAGGACTAACTATGCAAAAATTGCTGCTTCAGCCAAAAAACAAGACAATATTGTCAAAAACTACAACTCGAACTTCCCTCCACTGAAAGCCAAGCCTTCGCCAATGATTGCTAGGGCTCCCACAAAACCCATAGTAACAGAACCTCCACAACTTGTGATCTCAAATTCAAATTTAGTCAAAGAAATAGTCAAGAGCGACTTCATCTTAAATGGTTTGGTAGGAGCTTTGGTAACATTGGCGAATGGTAATTTGCCCAAAATCAATGCTTCCATTGTGCAGGAAGTGTTGATTAAATCACTACAGAATAATGGATAAATCATTTATTACAATAGTACAGTTTAATGTAGAAGGAGTTATTAACAAGAAGCCATTATTAATTTCATTTTTATTAAATAATGATGTAGACGTTTGTCTTTTAAATGAGACTTGGCTTAGGAACAATAGCACTTTTAATATTCCTAATTACAATATAATTCGACAAGACGGGAAAGATGGACGAGGAGGTGTAGCAATTTTAGTTAAATCCAATTTGAAATTCTCTACTGTCTCTGTTCCTTTTTACAATTTTATGCATTCTGCTGCAATAATCTTACAAACCAATGCTGGTAATTTATCAATTCTCTGTAGTTATATACCGCCTCCTAATGATAACCGTAGATTTCAGTGCAGAAGACTCAAACAGATTTTGAATATGTTACCGAAACCAATGCTTTTTTCGGGCGATCTCAACGCCCATCACGTCGCTTTTGGGTGTTTGAGGTCTAACTCTCGCGGTAATGAGATCTATAACACACTCGATGAGTATGATCTATGTATATTAAACACTGGTTTTCCTACCACTGTAGGTAGTCCTTCTAAAATGCCTTCTGCAATTGATATTTCTTCTGTCAGTCCTTCTGTTGCTCCTCTTTGCGAGTGGACAGTTCATGATGATGCGATGGGCAGCTATCATTTTCCAACAGTTATAACAATTCACACCACAATTCATAAATACGATATTGGTAATTCCGCTGATCGATATCTTTATAATAAAGCAGATTGGCAGGCTTATGCATCTGAAACAGAGAGAATATTAGGGCAATTTAATATAGACAGTAGTAACCCAGTCAAAACTTACAATGATTTTTGCGAAGAACTTAATCAGATTAAAGATGTCACTATTCCAAAGCTAAGGAAAACTAATAGCATTGTCATTAAAAAGCCTGTTCCTTGGTGGGACAATGAATGCTCAGATGCTGTTAATAAAAGTAAAGAAGCTCTAAATATGTATAGAAGTAATGGTAATATGTCGAGTTACATTGAATATAAAAAATTAAATGCTTTTAAAAAAAGATTATTAAAAGAAAAGAAGAAATACGGATGGACTAAATTAGTTGAATCTTTTAACAGGTATACACCTATAAGCACTATTTGGAATTACATCAAAAGATTCAAACGTGTAACATTACCCAAAATGCCCAAAAACGACGAATGGATTCCAGCCTTCATTGATAAATATGCTCCACCGTCTCCTCCTGAAAAAAACATAGACATAAACTCATTAAATGAAATCTTTAATAACACAGGGAATAGTAATTGTGCTCATCTTTCAGAACCATTTTCCTTTGCAGAATTCACATTTGCTATCAAATATAGAAAAGATACAACCCCAGGATTAGATGACATTCCTTACAAGCTTATTAGGAACATGCATGTTGATGCCCAAAAATCGTTATTGGAAATGTACAATGTATTGTGGATGACTCAGTCCATTCCTGAAGCTTGGAAAACACAATGCGTTATTCCTATATTGAAACCAGACAAGTCTAGTGATGACTTTAATTCATATAGACCAATTTCTTTATCCTCATGTGTAGGTAAATTGTTTGAGTTTATGCTTAAAACCAGATTAGACCATTACGTAGAGCAGAATAAAATCTTACCAGAGCAGCAATTCGGCTTCAGGAAGGGTCGTAGTGCTACAGAGAGCTTTACTTCACTCATCTCTGACATCAGGAATTCCTTTCACAGCCAATCAGCCACCGTATGTGCATTTCTTGATGTACAGGGAGCTTTTGATAATGTTGATCCATCTGTATTGGCAGGAATTTTATCAGAGATTGGTATGCCAGGACATGTCTGTAAATGGATATTTCATTTTCTTTATGATAGGACTATGTATGTTAAATTTAACAACATACTACACGGACCAGGACAAGTTTTTAAAGGTACTATGCAAGGAGCAACCATATCCCCTTTATTGTACAATATTTATACATCTCAGATAAATAAATATCTGACCCAGACTGGAGTTCAATTCCTGCAGTATGCAGATGATTTGTTAATATACTCTGTACATAAGGATGTAAATATAGCTGTAAATAATTTAAATTTAGCCCTCTCTCAAGTGCATAATTATTATTTTAATAAGCTCAAATTGGTTATAAATCCATTAAAGAGTGGAGCTATGCTTTTCTCCAAAAGGCTTTCTCCTTGTAATAGTTTGGTAGAATACAATAATCTCCCTATACCTTGGTTGAAAGAAAAGAAGTTTCTTGGTATATTGCTGGATCATAGGCTAACATTTGAATCTCACATAAATTATATCATCAAAAACGCCTCCAAAGCCCTTAATATACTTCGGTCTCTGGCAGGAGTACATTGGGGGTCTGACCCAAAAATATTATCTATGTTATATAAGAGCATTATGCGCAGCCATTTCGATTATAGCTCAATTGCTTATATGGGGGCAAGCCTTGCTTTGCTGAAGAAATTAGAAGTTATTCAGAATAAAGCTTTGAGAATTATTACAGGGGCTATGTGCTCTACTCCAATTAATGCAATGCAATGTGAGGCTTGCATTCCCCCTTTACATCTTAGACGTCTACAGCTAGCTGAAAGGTTCTGTTTGAAAATGTTAACTAAAAATAATAGAGTTGTCTTAGATCACATTTTACCAATGCATGCCACTGAATTGGGCAATTCAGTGGCTCCTTATGCAAATTTTAATCAGATATTAAATGGTAACATACCAACCTTATTAAGAATAGTTTTACATTTGAATGATTTAACAAAAAATTTGCATCAGGATAATTTGTGGCCCCTCTATAGGATGGATCTCGATATTCTATTGAAAAATAATTTTGTACATAAACCATGCATTACGAACCAACAAGATTTACTTGCTTTCCTGGAAAATAATCATCTGTATTCCATCTATACTGATGGCTCTAAAACAGTTGATAGGGTAAACTCAGCATTTTTTGACCCTCAGTTAAAGAAAACTAAATGTTTTAAAATTGACACTAGATGTAGCATTTTTACCGCCGAAGCTTATGCTATCCATCAAGCTTTAATTTACGTTCAAAATATTGATACTTGTAATATAATTATATTTACTGACTCACTCAGTGTATTATTAGCTTTAGAAGGTAACTGCCTTCGTTATAATGTAAATTATCTCATCTATAATATAAAGAATTTGTTAAATAGTTTGTTAGTTAGTGGTAAGGTAGTTAAGTTAATGTGGGTACCTTATCACCGGGGTATCACTGGAAATGAAGTCGTCGATCGAGCTGCAAATCTGGACCCTGACGAGGATCACTCTACAGACCTCAAATTGCCATTTACTGATCTCCATGTTCATCTGAATGAGAATCTGAAAGCAATATGGTGCAACTACTGGAATGAGATCAGTAAAGAGAAAGGAAGCTGGTATAGAGACATCCAAGGAAGCCCGCCCGCCCAACCTTGGTACCATCGGAAAAAAGACATAAACTGCCGGAAATACATAACCACCCTAAACAGAATGAGATTCGGCCACTGCCAAACCCAAGCTCACCTTTATAGACTCAGCCTAGCCCAAGATTCGAACTGCATTTACTGTGGAACTGAAAACGCCGACCTAAACCATCTCGTGCTCAACTGTCAAGAATTTAAATTGCACAGATTAATACTTATCACGGAACTTGACACAATCAGCTGCGAAACGGGTGTCCCTACACCAACTCTTCTTCCAAATCTACTTAGCAATCCTACCTTTTTCGCCCCCTTATATAAATTCATTATGAACAGTGGAATAAAAATTTAAAGTGACTGGAAAAACTGAACATTATAGTGAAGTGATACGGAAGTGATAAGTGCTCTTAGCTGAAAACTAATACTATAAAAAACCAATACAATACTCAAGGCTCAAAAGGACACGGATCCAGGGCCGTAAAACCCTTTATTAAAAAAAAAAAAAAAGCCTAGACTTCACAAATTAGACAGCTAGACTTGGGCAAAGTGTGTCGTTAGAGGGAGTTGTTATATCTCATATCTTTACTCACCGAGACACACTATATCTCTATCATATCTCGCTCACCAGTTGTGTCCTAGCTCATACGACGTCCAATCAACTAAGTGCGTATGGAAACAAGAGACACAACTGGTGAGTCAGTCTAGTCTACCTATTCCCTACTTTATCCAGATCACAGGTTTTTTTTGGTGAACTTTCTCTCATCGCTCGTTGGTTACGACGAGAAATGCGGCCGGATGTAACCGATGTCAGACGATGTTGATCTCGCTCTCGCGCAGTGTGTGTGAGCTGGATAAAGTAGCAGGAGATGACTACCGTACTGAGTTGAGAGTATGTGTGACGGAGCCAGATATAGTTGACATCTCTGGGATATGAATGGGACGCACTTGACAGCGAGGGAGTTGTGTCTCCACTCATATCTCAGATGTCAAATATATCTGGCTGATGGCTCCCTCACACATACTCTCGATAGTCACTATCTCAGATACTCTCATACTCTCAACTCATACGGTAGTCATATCCTGCTACTTTATCCAGCTCACACACACTGCGCGAGAGCGAGATCAACATCGTCTGACATCGGTTACATTCGGCCGCATTTCTCGTCGTAACCAACGAGCGATGAGAGAAAGTTCACCAAAAAAAACCTGTGATCTGGATAAAGTAAGGAATAGGTAGACTAGACTGACTCACCAGTTGTGTCTCTTGTTTCCATACGCACTTAGTTGATTGGACGTCGTATGAGCTAGGACACAACTGGTGAGCGAGATATGATAGAGATATAGTGTATCTCGGTGAGAAAAGATATAAGGTATAACAACTCCCTCTAACGACACACTTTGCCCAAGTCTAGTACCCAAGGCTACACCTACCCACAGAGTACTTTTTTTATTACGGAACCTACCTTACAGAACTGTGACAGAACTTAAAAAAGTCTCTTCTGTAAGTACCTGTCTAATTTGCGTAATTAGTGTTATATTCTCTCTGGTGTAATGTTTAAATACTCTTTGTGTGTAAGTAAGGAACTTTGAGTCTAATTTGTGATTTGAGTCAGTAAAATTAAAATACCACAAATTAGGTGAGTGAGAGTAGAGTGAGAGCCTACACCTCAGAACAAGACAATAGAGCAGTCTTAGCAAAGTAAAGTCACACCTAATAAAGCGCTGAAATTTTCGTATTCACATTGTATCGGGAGCCGGAGTTGAGCATGAGCTAAGAGATTGAACTGTCCTAAGAAAGTCATTTTATATTGTCTATTATTTTTTAGTGATGTAGTTCTTACCGGTTTTTTAATTAATATATCGCTACAGGAGAGCTGGACAACATCATACAAGTTTATTTATGTGAGAGTGAAATAAAAAGCTCACAAATAATGCTCGTACAATAAAGAATATTCTTATCTTATCTTATCTCGTAGAACATCAGTGAAATGACGTTTGGAGTCGTCTGTGAGCGAAAGAATTTTTTACATTCTTTGGTTAGCGGTTGGCGTGGCGCGAGTTTTATAAGTTGGCGAAAATTGTACCTATTCTCAATTCCGTAAATTATTATTCATTATTCATCATCCAGACCTAGGTCTCCCAAGGCGTCCACCGCTTCTAAAAAGTCTATAACTTCAAAGCGATTCATTTTCTCACAAAACTCCGCAGTAAACACAATGCTAATCACAAACTCTAACCAAAACAATACGACAAAAAGGTAACCTCAAAGTGAAGAAAACCAAATGACAGATGACAGTTCTAAGTTCACAGCCGATATTCAGATTATTCAGAAACGATTATGAGCGTGAGCTCAATGTGAGTCCGGGTCTTCCAACTGTCAAAATAAAAGTCTCAGGGATATTTTCTATTCACAGTTGAGTTTGAGATACCACAAATTGAGCGCAAGCTAAGCTGAGACTGAGTAGTGGATTTCAGCGACTTAGCTCAGACTCAAGGTGGCAGTGACGAAGAAAGTGGCGACACCTGTAGGTAATTCGAGAAATCTAACTAACTTGTTGTGAAGTAACCTTTTTTTTATTTACAATCAGTGTTGCCAGATTAGGCGATTTATCGCCATTTCTGCTATCTCTGAGGATGAAATTGAGACCTAAATTGGCAATTGGCAACCGGTAACGTCAAAAACCAAAAACTGTAACCACAGATTACACGCTCGAGTAAGTTTAGCTTGGGCTGTGGCTTAGCTGAGTTCGAATCGAGATATCGACTGTAAATACAAAATTCTTGAGTCTTCGTTGAGATTGCCCAACCGATGCTCAGCTTAGTTCACGTTAAGTGTAGCTCAACGCTGTGTTTCTGAATATCAGCCTTAAAGTCACCAATATTGGCTACTTACACTTAGCTAAGTACCATTTTATACTCAACTTGATAAGATTCGATTCTGAATACGAAATAATTCTAAGTACGTGATTTTGACATTTCTGAGACCGGTCTTAGCTTAGTTTTCGTCTCTGAATGTCAGCCTAAGAGCATAGAAGGAGCCGTAAAATAAAAAGTGAGTAGTGAATAGCTGTTCTTGTTACTCTTGCAAGGATTCCTTGTGAGAGAAAGAGACAGCTATAGTGTACTCTGCCAAACAAAATTTCACAATCGTACTAGGTTGCTTTTAAAGAAAGTCATAGTTTTATATTGAGGGTCATACATAAACAAAAGTAGAAATCCATAAGGATGGGAAAATCAACACGAAAACGTCGATACCATTTATTCCTTAACTAAACATTTTGTAAATATAGCAGTCTATATTAATATTATATAGTATTAGCTGGCGCTGCAAACCTTGGTGTGCCATATTTATTTAACCTACGATATATTCTCAGCTCTCTAAACTCTTGTTCTCACTTATATGTTGCAAATACACAAATGTCATCAAAATGGGTGAACCCATTTACGAAGAGTTTGATAACATGCACAGTGAGATTGTTATATTATATTAAATTTACTAAGGTAGGTATTAATTAAAATAATATTCATTATTTTAATTCTAATGAAATTTAATAATGGTTTTCAAACAAATAAAGTTCAATTCCAATAGTAAACCTGGAGTTTAGATCATCCGTCACCAAATCCTCGAAAGTTTGTAACTTACAGTTACTATAATGGTTAGACATCACTAACTGTGCAGTATGTACAGAGTTTTCGCAGTATACATATTCTATGAAAAAATTCAACTTCATAGACTCAATTTCGATGACAGATGTCGCGGAGCTCAAGCTATATTTTACAGACTATAAGTCTCAAAAAGTGTATTTGACGAACGGGTAGTTTAAAAAAAGTAAAAATCAACGTCACTCAACTCAGAATGCCCCAGGAAATCAGAACAAGGACTAAAGCATAGAAGGAGCCGTAAAATAAAAAGTGAGTAGTGAATAGCTGTCCTTGTTACTCTTGCAAGGATTCGTTGTGCCAGAAAGAGACAGCTATAGTGTTCTCCGCCAAACAAAATTTCACAATCGTACTAGGTTGCCTATAGAAAGTCATAGTTATATTGAGGGTCATAGACAAAAGTAGAAATCCATAAGGATGGGACAAACAACACGAAAACGTCGACACCATTTATTCCTTAACTAAACATTCTGTAAATATAGCAGTTTATATTAATATTATATAGTATTAGCTGGCGCTGCAAACCTTGGTGTACCATATTTATTTAACCTACGATATATTTTCAGCTCTCCAAACTCTTGTTCTCAGTTATATGTTGCAAATACACAAATGTCATCAAAATCGGTGAACCCATTTACGAAGAGTTCGATAACATGCACAGTGAGATTGTTATAATATATTAACTAAGGTTGTAACTTGTAAGTGCAAAGTCTGGTATGTAATGTAAGTTTGTATGTATGTACATCATGAGACCAGGTTAGATAAAAAATACAGAAATCTATTTATTTTTACAAGTTCAATTTGCATCCAATAAACTTTTATCGATATAACTTTACCTATATTGCGAGCTTTATGCATTCAAAATTTTAGAGCACAGCTCAAAGAAAAAGAAGTGTAACAATAACTTGTGGTGGCTTTTTAACAATAAGTTTAATGTCTGTCAAAAGTTATGAACATTTATAAAAACTGTATCATCCAATGTTTTTGCGGAAATTAAATGAATAAAATAATTTATTGCACAACTCACATTGTTTAAAATTCCTGGTTCCTGAGGTAACCTGTGTATCAGGAACCAGAGCAGTGCCTTTAAATACACAGGGAACTACAAAAAGCAAAAAGATGAAATAAAATAATAGGAAAAATTAAAAAAACATTTAATGTCCTTCTAACCCAGCGATAGTCTTGTTCAGTACTAGTACGAGGGGGTATGGAAATATAAACATTAAAATTCTGGCTATGTATAAACATACTTATAAATCAGTAAAGAACTTATACAAATTAATTTATATGAAATTATTGCTCTTTAAATGACAGTCTTTGTAGACTTTTAGTCCGGATTTACTTACGGGTGTTGTTATATCGGAAAAGTCCGACCAGGTTTCGCTCCGATTCGCAGAGCTTAATCATGGTGAGCAGAGACGGAGCTCGCGTCGTCGGTTGCTTGTCTCACACTTACTAAAAGATTGGACTAAAAGTCTACAATGTGTTGTGCTTACGAAAGTTTTAGTTCAAAAAATGACAGTCTTTGTTAAAACTGTCCTAAGCTTATCTTGTATATGAAATAGTTTTCTTCAAAATGTCTGCTGCAAATGTACGTGATTTTGTTCAATATCAATTTGACCGTGAAATCCACATTTGTTGCATTGTGCTTTCTTCGGGTAACCTGAAATAAGTAATTATTAATTAGAAACCACTAAAACCAGCCATAAATACACCCTTGAAGTTCTTTATTAATTTGACAGCACACCGTAGATATAAAATCCAGTACTGCTGGACACCTTTTTTCACAATAGTGATGTGATTTGTTGCTACATTATTATTATATTACTACACGTAGATTATGTAGCGAAAACTATTCAAGTTCATTTTCTATAAGATATCGCTATCAACCCATGTCCCCACTGTTGGGGCACGGGTCTCTTTCTGTATTGCAAGAAGGTTAGGCCATACTCTACCACTGAGGCCAAGTCCGGGTTGGTAGAGGATTGTAAGACAGTGGCGGGCCTTACTGTCAGAAGTTATCAAGCCGCCCGTAAGGCCTCCGACATGGCCTAACGACTGCCATTACATGACAGCCGGCACCAACGGCCTTGCGAAGCACGGAAGATATAGATATAGAACCTATCGTATTACAAGTTCTAAATTTTTTGAAAGTAAGTGGAATTATTATAAGTAAAAATAATATCAAAACCCCTTCTGGTAGTTTTTAATTTAAAAACCTATTTAGAGGCTAAAAATTTCACCCATGCCGGGATCCGAACCCGCAACCTCTGGCTATCCGTGCCAGAGGTTGCGGTTTAGGTTTTTATTTGTCCTTAGCACGGGTTAGTGCATTAAAAATAAAAATAGTATAGTTTTTAATTTATCTTGCTAAAACTATAAAATAATAATAATATAATCAATAAAAAAATATCAATGCAATCAATAGATTTAAACAGAAATATATTAATCGATAATCATAAACAATCGAATCGGTAACTTCATAGAACGTTACTAAATCAAGCTTTCAAAAGTTAATTAAGATTTAGTGAAATAAACACAAGAAATAAAAAAAGTTCTTTACTAAGTATCGATAACTTTTTCACTGAGGTAGTGGGGAACGCCCATCCCTATCGCCCTAAAATAAACTACAAACATTTTACTGTGATTAAATTGATTATACTCATGATTTATTAGCTTTGAAACACTGTTCTCAGATGATATTAAAGCTATGTTGCAGTTCCAGTAGGTCATAGTAAAAATTCAACGGACAAAACCACTACAGAGTACACAAAATTGAGTCTTACCGATGGAAGCTGATGAAGGTGGTTTTGTTTACTCTTCTCCCGAAGGGGTTTTACATCCCAATATCACACACGCCATTCCGATGTATTACGTATACTTCATACTATGAATATCCGTTAAATCCACTTCAAATTGTCTTAAAACAACCCAAAAACCACAAGGTTTGTGAAGACGACGCACTCCAACATCTGGGACATTATTACGTAAGTATCCACTGAGTTGCGTGACGTTTATTTTTACTTTTTTAAGCTACTCCGGGCTGTCAGATGCATACATCTTTTTACACTTAGGAGTCGTCTAAATCCTTCACTTGATAGAGTGGAATGCTACGTAATAGGAGGCAGTGTTGCCAGACGTTTTGAATGAACGATCGTACGATGGGTAAATAAAAAGTCGTATTCCCTAAGAAGGCTGCTAAAAAAAAAATAGTACGTTTTTAAAATCTTTGTTTTATTACTTTGTTTTACTACAATCAATTAAACACACAATTTTTACGTTTTTATTTATCCCCGTAAAGGGATTTACTGTTCATATTATTTAATCCTGTTGGAGAAAAATCCACACAACACCCATAGCGCTTAATATGTTGTTTTGCCAAAAGAACTAACTAGTGACGGTGGGTTGGTACTTAGTAAGTAATAGAATGACCACGACGCGCTCGTGGCCTAGTCAAACCGAGTGATTGAAATCAATCACTCGAGTTAAGCAACAACAGGCGCGGTCAGGTGCGGGATGGGTGACCGTCCTGTTACTACCGCTATTGGCATTTTTCCGAGCGTTTCCGTGCTTCGCAAGGCACGTTAAGCCGTGGATGCCGGCTGTCATGTAATGGCAGTCGTTAAGCCATGTCAGAGGCCTTTTGGGCGGCTTGATAACTTCTGACAATAAGGTCCGCCATCGTCTTACAAACCTCCACCAACCCGGACTTGGCCCCCGAGTATGGCCTAACTTTTCTCCAACGCAAGGAAGAGACTCGTGCCCCAGCAGTGGGGCATAATACAGGGTTGAAATCGAAGTAAAAGAATAAATAGTGACGTAATATGTTGGTATTAGTACTTTGTTTGAACGATATCTAAAAAAGTCGTATGTTTACGTATGATTTCTGCCCCTGGATCGTACATGCAAAATAAATATAAAAAATCGTACGAATACGATTTAAATCGTACATCTGGCAACGCTGACAGGAGGGCTGTTGTCTAACACACTGCCAAATCAAAGGTACTTGGCAGCCTACTTTAAGCTGTGATTTAATAATTAAATCACAGCTTATCGGTAGCATAATGGTAACCAAAGGTAACCAACTTGACAATTGAGGGTGGTACGTTTTAAATAATAAAACATCACACTACTATATTTTTCTCTGTCTAACACGTGATTGGCGACGTTTCAAACTAACGAGACAGACATTGTCAGGTGTTCATTTTATAACGCTCCTTCTATGCTTTAGTTCTTATTCTGGAATTAGCAGGCAATGATGCCAGCTGAAGAATAAATAAAGTAATAAAAGTTAATTTGAGAATATGTTGATCGTGATATTGAAATATTTGTTATTTATCAGGTCACTTGAGTTAGTAAATATTTAGATTTACCCTTTTGTAGGTAAAACAAAAAAAAGTGGCATTTATTTTTTTATTGCCCTGATAGGCGTCAAATTTGTCCATTTTTCGGTGGAGAACTTTTTTAGTAACAACACAATGAAAAATCGGAAACCTCCTGTGGAAAAATCAGTGTAGTTTAGGCTTTGCTATATTTTTAGCCGGGGCTCCGTAGTCGGAACCGGGTGCTGGAGCTGTTTATGCAAAAGCGAATCTGCACATTTTTGTTGCAAGGTCAAGTCAATCGTAAAGTAACTATGTAAAGAGCACACGTGTAAAGGTTGAGATGCTGTTGACTACACTATTTCGTCAATTCATCAATCCTTGCACCCTGCGTTTTATACAGTTCGTGACAAAAATGTATGGTTGATGTGTTGTAAACTTCGTTTAGTATCGTCGACAGCATAATAACAATTTAAAGATTTCTTAGTTATGTTACAAAAAATTATGTCAACTCTTACACGCGTGTACTCTAAGCTAAGAACTACGTTGTAGAAGTCTATCACGACTTCACGAGTGACTTGCAACCAAAAATGTAACGTTGGATTGAAAGTAAGTCTTATAGACACCGAGCTTCATTTGCAGAATTAGTCAGGATTAGAATAGCTGAAGACAGGACGCTATGGCGCTCATTACGAGAGGACTATGTCCAACAGTGAACTAACATTATAGCCTGAAGAAGAAGAAGAATATTGGAAACAGTTCGCGCAAGAGAGTGTTAGGGGCATCATGACTATAGCATGCTTTAAAAGGATGCCATGTAGTGTCCACAGCTGCAACGCTGGAGTTCACCGTCTGAAGCTCCAGTTCCTCTTTGGGACTTTTATATCAAAAGGCCCGTTTCAGCTGCGGATCTTAACTTCTTTTCCAATAGGAGTGGCCCGACACTTACTTAGTCGGAACTTATATTCCGGCTTTTCTATCGTTTTCCGGTTATACCGAGGGCCTCCTTCTGCCACAAATTCCGCTTGCCTCCTTATCCTGTCTTTTTATTTGAGACAATTATGTGGTAATTATGTAGTTTTTATAATTTTTTTGTAGGAAACACTGTAGCTCAGTAGTGTTGCCAGATGAGTCAATTTATCGCAGTTTGGGCTACCTCTCAGAAAGCGAATTGGCGACGTTCGTAGTGGCATTGGAAGGGTTCGATAAACATAAATAGTGGTGACCGACCTGTAATTGTACTTATATTGATATTTTCATATTAAATAAAGATTAGTTAAAGAAAAAAATAGTTAATACAAAAACCTTTTCTAAAATAAAAGAATTTGGGAAAACAAGCTGCAAGACTACCAGCGCTAATATTTAAGAAATGTTACTTTTTACGGCAATATTGGGCTACAAAACCGGAAATTCAGGCTATTTGGGGTATAAAAGTACTTAGGCGATAGTTGGGTGACTGTTTTTTCCAAATTTTGGTGACATTCCTCGGCCGCCATTTGGCAACACTGTGCTGCTGAAGACATGTTATTTTTCTGTCATACAAAAGTGTGAAACATAAATAAAGCTTTGAATTTTCTTTAAAATCATGACTTAATATTGAATCCTAAAGCATTAGTATGAAGTAATACTCTTTAGAATATTACTGCCATAAACATAATAGTTTTAATGTCATTATGGATGGTTTAATTCACGCGGCACTCGAAGCAGAGGTTTCACACAAGTTTCTCGCATATCTTGGATTTGATTGGAGGTAATACTCTATAATAGTGTTTAATTTCTACTTTCAATTACAGGTAATACTAAATAGAGCTAAACATGTAAACTCTGGGTTATCGCCGTATGACAGTGGTGTTCAGGAACATAAAATGACTTGGACCCACGACAAGATGCATCTCCCAGAACCAGTTGATGACTCTAGAATGAAGTTTCATCGGAGCTCCTCAGGCTCGGCGGCTACCAAGTCTACGGAGAAATTTGATCTGTTTAAAAAACTCCATGAACTGCACAATGATTTGAGTAGAGATGAAATGTTGCAGAACAACTATGTAAGTAACTCTACATTCAAGAAAATATGTGGAATGTATATTTGTACATTATTTACGTATATAAAAATCGTAAACATTAATAGTACTATGTATAAAAACACTATTCCTCTAAAATACTCCTCATGTGCAGTCTTGCATAGAGGCAAAAAAAACTAAACTGCAATTGAGGAGAGTTTAAAGGACATATTTTATTAATAACACTGTATTATGTACCTAATATAATTTTCTTTTTACAGCAGGGGCTAAAGACGACATCATATTTATTAGAGAAGCTTCTAGCCAATTACAATTTGAATACTTTAATATTGAACTTGTATCCTGGTAATAAAGGTTATTCATTATCATTGAAAGTAAATGGCAATACACATAATCTTCATGTGGATGGAAATGTGAGTTAATTTTACTAACTGGCATAATTATTTTAATTAAGTAGTATAGTTTGAACCCTCTTCTAACAATTTCTAATAGGTTCATTGCTTCAAGTAATTATAGTTAGCTAAATCCTCCTAAAACAACTACTTAAAATAAGGGTTGTATCATCAGAGTATGTGATTTATGAAAATGGATGGCAAGTCTAGTAGTTTGTAATTTTTTTACTGCTGGATAAATCTTTTCAAAATACTTTGAAAACAACCGAGTTGTAAGCGGATTGTGGACATGATTCCTTTTCAATACTCCTCAGATGCAGTGGGTTTAGTCTGTGGTTCTGATTTTCTGTTTACCACTATTTCAAATGCCTTTGAGGAGTGTTTTAAGGAATCATCATTGTCGTCAGGCTATGCTAGTTCACTGCTGGTCATAGCCCTCCCCTAATAAGCGCCATAGCACTCATTAGGCTCTGTCTTTAGCTTGCCGCATCCAGCCTCTGCCTGCAGTTTTTCGCAGATTGAATTTTAGGGAATCACATCTTTATAAATGCAACCATTACTCTGTAAAAATCACTTTATTAATAGTTCCAACTGTTATTATATTGTATACCATGAAATTAATTACTTTAGTGCACCAAGATGTTCAACAGAATGTCTGTGTGTTAATACAATAAGATAAATATGCATCAGAATGAAGCAGCTGGTGTATTAACAATGATAATAAAACAAATTTTTAGGCTTCCACAAGCAATGAAGAGACTTTGATAGAGACCCCTCGGTGGCCTTATGAGGAGGAAGAACTTCTC
The DNA here is from genome assembly GCA_934045075.1 of Yponomeuta sedellus. NCBI lineage: Eukaryota > Metazoa > Arthropoda > Insecta > Lepidoptera > Yponomeutidae > Yponomeuta > Yponomeuta sedellus. The sequence goes on along the minus strand of OW203722.1, from coordinate 14,183,163 downwards.
AGTTACATAGACAATGAAGAAATACCAGTAGTGCTGTTGGATCTTTTGGAGACTGAACATTCCTGTCTCTTTTACTCTGGCTGCGTAATAGCACAAATAAGAGATTACCGGCAGGCCTATCCTAACTTTGTCTGTGACACCCACCATGTTCTTCTGAGACCTACCAACCAGGTAAAACAACAAACAATTTTTCTTCATTACTTTCCTAGGGCTCCATCTGGTGGTATTGTATTGCCAACCAGGCTGTTGGAAAAGTTTCTAGTTGGTAGAATTATTGACATTCTATTTAGATAGAAAAATGTTTGCTTTACAATGTTTGTTTCTTTTCTGCTAACAGAATGTTTCTTTTCAGTTGTTTGTACAATTTACTTTGATAGAGAACCGTTTTTTGTGCTCTGAGAGTGTTTGTGTCTCAAAGCACCAAAAAATGAAGCATTGCATAGAATAGAATAAAGATAGAATTATTGTATACAAACTTATTCTGAAAAGAATGAACATATTTTTTGAAGAGAAAAGTATTTTTTTCTTAAATATAAATAAAAATGTTGTTGAAATATTTACATTAATTATTTTTTTTTTTGCTCTGTGTTTTCTTCTCAGCAATACATTAGTTTTATACTAATCAGTGTATCTTATCTTTGCACATCATTTAACTCATCCCTCATCCCACAGAGCATCATAACAGATGCCATGTGCATTGGCACAAGCGAGGAGCGGGCGGCCGTCGAAGCCGCCTTAGTGTTGGCAACCGCGCCCCCTCTTTGTCTGGACCCACGTCCGGCGGTCGGTCTCCTCTCCGCTAGATTGCACTCCGCGCCAAGGCTGTTTAATACGCCGCGAATCAGGCGGCAGGCGAAGCGGTTTTCTCAGGTACACCTGACCTTCTAATAAACCTTTTTCAGACTCTATTAATTGTCAGGGTTTCAACTCTAAAAAATCTGTCAGTGAAGAGCAATCAATACTAACTGAGGTGTGGAACAACAAAGTCATAAATGAGTGAGAATCTCTAAAGCCCATTTTCGCCAACCAAACCCTAATGTCCTCCTAACAAGGAAACCCCTTCTTCATCTTACGTGAGTTTGTAAAGTGACTGACAGAAATTTCAGTAATAGAACTAAGGGTCAACAATAAGAACTGATTGATTTAAGCTTAAAAGATTTTAGCCAAAAGGCTCGAATCGCCTTAAGTGACTGATAACCGTTAATGAAAACAAAATAGTTGTCAAGTAGCACATAAAACAGGTTAGATAATCCTTAAAATGGGGCATAAGGGTTCCTTTAGACAAAGCCAACACTAAGAAGGAAGTAACCTTGTTTGAAATTTACTAGATAATAATATGTAAAATTTTCAGGTGGCTATAAACCGAAAGAGGAAACTGGATCAGTTTACTCATTACCATGGACTGGAACTGTTAGAGCTCATTCACAGGCAAAGAGCTAAAAACAGTCGACAGTCAATACCCCACACTCGGCTCACATCCAAGTATCCCAAGAAACCACCTGAGGTAACTATTTCTATGAGATTTGTTTATTACAATCGTAAATTGAAAGCAGTCTCATTTTTAGTTAATATTTTTGGATCTTTGTTTCAATAAATTATTCGTAGAATCGCTTGGAGACTTAATTTTTAGAACCAGATATAAAAGATAAATTTTTATGCACCTGAAAGACGATAAAGTACTAGTGCTGGATGGACCGATTGTCACATCTCACTAAAGCCGTCGAGAAGTAACGGACGATATTGGCAGGGGGTCCGGAGAAAATTAGCATCAGGGGGAAAGAGTCCTACACCCAGTAGTGGGTTCTATTCATAGACAGGCTAGATATAGATAGAACACAGAAGAGTTCCATAACTTGTATATGGGCTATCGCCGGCAACTGCTGCGCGGGACTCTCGCTTACGCCAGCCTTGGAACTTATATTTCATCGTTGTCAAAGTCACAAGGCATACATCAAGGCGCAGATATCTCACAACATCTTAGAAAATTTTTCGGATTGTCACTTTCACCGTCCTTCCGTAAAACTGGCTTCCAGACCCTGGCTGGTGGTAGAGCCCAACCACTGGCTTAATTGAGATTGGGATTGGGGTGCAACTTATTTTAATAGCCTCGCGCACTTTCCGTGGAAAAAAAACTCGTCATTGTTTGATATTTAAAATTGAATAAGTTAAAAAATATTTGAATATCTGAATTATATAAGTACCTGTACGACAATTTTTGGTTCTAAGACTTTTTAGTTTATTGTTTGCCAATTGATATTACAAAACTGACGCTTTTCCAGGTATTTAAGCCAATAGAGCCTCCGAAGATGGACCCGTTGTCGTTGGCCTTACCTTCGGAACCGGCCGCGCCTTTGCGACTCGCGCGCTCCTATGAGCGGCCGCGGCCCTCGCCCGACTGCCAGCCTCAACTTGTCGAGGAGTACATTTTAGAAACGGAGAAAACCTCACCCCATGCCGGCGCCGGGTTCTTCCACATAAAGCTTTCCATACTCCAAAGGCCATCGGATCAAGAGTTTTTGGGCGAGCTTTACGTGGACAGAGATCACGTCAAGGGCGAACGTAACGGCGCTGCCTGTCGGTTTAGTTTAGGTATGTAGACTACTTAATTGATATCTTTATCTTTAATAGCGATTTAGTAGGACTCTGATACATAGCATCCCATATTTTAATCCAGAGCATAGCCTATTTAAAACGCTTATAAAATCCTTGTAGCTTGCGTGATTGAATGACAGACATACGAACTTAATGTGTCGTTGACTAGCTTTCTACCCTTATCTGCTGGGCTTGTGGAAAAAAACTCGGCAAACTTTAAAGTGCGTTCAAAGTTGCGAGAGTAATTTCTTGTCATTACTTTCATGACCGCTGACTTGAGCTGATTTTAAATTGAATGAAACGAAAAAATATAATTCTTGTTATTTTGCATCACAGGATCGCGAGTCCAAGCAAACAAATATATTCAGCAGTTCACGGAGATATTCACAGAGGAAGGCCGCAAGTCGGTTAGGATAAAGCATGTGGTACCTGGACAGTTACCGAGAGTCTCCTTCACCGGTGGAATGAGAGAATTGGTATGAGTTGTTTTTTACTATTGTATCGGCGATAAACTGTTCTAATTTTGTTTGTTTGTCTACCTCTACTACGTCTATAAATTCTCTTGTGCATAAGTTTCGTCAGCTTTAAAATCTGTACAGAAAATTCCAAATAGATCAGAAAACTAATTGAATTGACTAGAAAATTTTTAATTGTTCAGCATGCCATTTCATGTTAATCAGCAAAAAATTCAAAAAATATTTGAGTTTCATCTGCAGAAAATTCCGAATTATTCAGTATACAATTTCTAACTTATCAGTCGATCATTTTCTAAATTATATTAGTATTAGATTAATGGATTTGCTGACCATATTCGATTTATACGCAGACCATGTTTGGTTCCTCATTTATTAATTCAGCTGACTACATCATCAGGCCCAACTATAAGGCTAAGTACTTCTTAGGAGTAACTAACTTCTTCAGTTGACCAATATAATTAGATTATAAAGCTGGACAAAATTAACTTATTTGCTGACCATATTCGATGTATTTTTTGACCACGAGTTGCTGCTGGTTTATTTATTCTGCTGACCCAAATAATTGTTTGCTGAACGGTTCCCATGCAAAAATAAACCTATATTTCTGTGCCATCAGGGGCAGCAATTGCTTTTGCAACAACGATCTGCCGCGGCGGCGGCAGCCAGTAGTGCCGCGACTCAGCCTCACACAGCTGCAGTACCTATTGTGTAAGTACCTATGTCAGCCAAATCGACTAGCTTTTCACATAGAAACCTGAAATTTCTGATGCTACAACTTATTTTACAGAACGTCCGCAATAGCTGCTACTCCTAATACTCATACCACTGCGCGATCGTTACCAATACTGGTTAGTATAGTACACACTCGCTAAGAAGCAATTTTCTGAAGAGATAACTAGTAGACACATTCTATTCTGAACCGTTTTTGATGCTTCACAGAACAGTAAAGACAGCAAACAGTGTTCTGTCTCGGACAAGTTTGTATGATGCAGTATTCCTTACTGGCGCGTCTACCAAACTAGTGCAAAATAGAAAACAAAGTCTTAGAGCTGCATCGCGTACTACGCAGCGTTTGTGCAACCGCTAAAGCCTCAAGGGCTTTATGGACTCTTGTAGAACTTCTCAGATCTCCATCGCAATCTTCAATCTACAGTTGCCACGGGATATCCGACCTAAATAACCCCACTATTAATATTCCAGCAAGCGCAACTCCAGTGCGCGGGAGTCAACACAGTGGGCGCGGTCGGGGGCGTGGCAACTGTGGGAGGGGTGGGGGCGGCGACGGACGCGGCGCTGAAACAGCAACCCTCGCCAACAACTCCTAGATTATCCCCTCAGGTAATATTCATACTACATTATCGCACTCATATTCCGACTGTACCTTTTGCCTAATACTTATTGTGAAACGAGCTCAGTTGCCAACAGCAGATAACGCATGTCGATTAGTTTTAACTGTTACTGTTCGTAATTCTTGAGTAATCTTATCGTTAAGTGTCAGATTTAGGTAGCTTTCGCAAATCGTCTGAAGATAATTATGTGATTTTAATGCTTTCCTATATTTCCAATATTTCCTATGTTGTCTATTTTCAGTTTTGAAGTTTATATTTGCAAATTGACGGCTGTGATGTCTTTTTCGACTAGCGATCTTAACGTTATGTAGTACGCCTATTATTATTATTATACCAGTTAACCCGTTTACTCTTAACGGTTAACTCTTTATATTTAGGATGGAGAACTTGGAAATATTTTGCTCTCTTTGGAAAGGCCATGTTAAATTATCATGATATATTTTTTTCTCTAGCACGAATTCATTTCTTAACAGGTATAATAATAATGTATGTTGTCGAAAACTAATTCTAGTCACATCACACGTTAAAAAACTCTCCAAAAAGGCGAATTTATTAGATGAAATATCAAGATTTACTGGCTCTTACACAGATAAACTCGCTTTTTACATTTTATTTATGTCCTGCTAAATGTTTGATACGCAACAAAGTATACTTAATATATTATTTCATCGATGACTGACCATAGATTCCAATCATAATTGCACGAGGCCTATTATAATTCCAATGTGACTGAGTTACCAACGAAATAAACACGAGTGACTAATACCATTGCATCTCCCCAAAACCAGGTGCATGACATCCACTCATCGCAAGCCTCCACCAATCAGCTGCTGGCCCAGCAACTGACTAACCCGCCGCAACCGCTCAACCCGCAGAAGATGCCATCCACCATTATCCACATACAACACCCCCTCATGTCTTCTGCCGGCACCTCGCAGGTGACTATCGACGTTATCACCCGGAACTAATAGTAGATTAGTACCCAAGGGCTGTAAGGCATCAATTGCAGCCCGAGAGGTGCTTACATCCGAGCTAACTATTTTGCTTTACATCTCGATTGTCAGGTAAGTAGAAAAAAACCGACATTACAAGAATAAAACATTTTAAAGTGAAAGTTTTCTATTCCCGCCTTTTTTCATTAAAAAGAATCAAGGAAAGAACTTTCTAATTTTTTTTCAAGAACGAAATTGAGCTTCGCCGTTCGATATTAAAAATTGATGACTATTATACTCACACGAAGACAAGGCTGAATAGCAAAGCGACCTCTGGTCATTGGGCTGAATGCATGATGTCTATTGCCGGTATTATGGTTAGATGTACGCGAACTTTTTGAAAGAAGTGTTTTTTTTATTACTTGCCGCCCTAGGGCTTTTCTAGCTATTATTACCCTAGAGCCCTAATTAGTCACCTACAAGCCCCATTTGGAGGTAATAAGAACCTACTTACCGAACATGAGAGATGTAAATGTAGTTTATCTCACTCCCATGATGAATGCTCATTAACCATTAACATCACCAAGTGATTAACCCACTGTACCCAACAACCAACACGTCTTCAGCTGACAAGTGGATAACGACCTTACATGTTGAATCTCAAGGTTTATCGCATATAAGATGTAATCTGTCATCGTGCAACATCTTTCTTTTATGTAGAATTTAAACGTCCCACTGTAACGCACAGACCTTCTCTCAAAGAGTATGGGCTCAATTATCACGCGTGCTCACCGCGGATTGGCAATTTCAAGCGCTGAGGTATTTGTACACTTCAGATACTCAGGTTTCCTCAAGATGTTTTCCTTCACGGTTAGCGTGTTGTATTGCTACTATAACTTCGCAAATGTACATAACTTAGAAAACAAAGTCATTTTTACATGCCGCAATTTGAACCCGCAACCTCCTAACAACAACGTTAGGAAGAAAAACAGAAAATACTGTTTTTATCGTAACATTTTTTGCCAGGTTTGTCATTTTATTGTCTCAAAATTGCTGGCGAGAGGCTTCGTTGCTTATTAGTCGACTTCTGTACACTGACTGTTGAGTTCCTGTGACAAATAAAAGTCACTTTGTAGAACATTTCCTGTTGTAGATACAATAAAGTATATAATAGTGTTTCTATAGTGTTTATAATAAACAATATATAATGTCATATTCCAGGTACAAACCATCCAGTACACAAGTGCAGCTCCCACGCAACAAAAAGCTACCATAACAAAACCGAGAACAACGAATCCGGCGATCAGCGCTCTCGTCACTAGTCTTATGAATTCCGCTCAACAGTTTCAGCAAGGTAATATATATTATTTCATTTCAGAGTTAACAGATGAAAAGTTCAATCAATATCCTCCATAGAACGCAGAACACCTACCAAGAAGTTACCTGACCAGAAACCCTAACCGGCTGAGACAAAATTTGACACCTCGGAAACTATTTCAACGCTTCTTAAACACTATCACCGTCATACAGACCCTATATTCTGTTAATGCATTATAGTACCTGGGTCTTGACTCTGTAGAGTCAAGACCCAGGTAGCAGAACAAAATATTGCTGTAAATGACCAACTCGACTGGACGTGTTTTAGGAACAAAAGTTTCTGTTTTTATAATTTTTATATGGAAGAAATTTTAATTTTATTATTTAATCTTTAATTACTTTTTAACAGATTTTCTTTTTATCTGAGTACGATACTGGAAACAAGTTTTTTATACAAAAACTAGCCGACTCCGCGAAAAGTGTTTTTTGCTATATTTACGACCTATTCTTCGACCTACCAAATATGTACAAAAATGTCATAAAAATCAGTGAAGCCGTTATGGAGGATTTGTTAACAAACACTATGGCATGATATTTTTATATATATGTGATTTATTTATTTCATTTCGCATTCGTTACTCAGAATGTAACGTCTAAACACCGACTAGACAGAAACGAACCGCCTCATTTCGCCTTTAACATTGTCTCCTACATTGCTAGCAGCAGCTGGATGAAGATGGCCGAGAAAGAAGTCGCGTGCCTTTGGGGAATTCATCATTCAGGGTCCAAGGTCCAACAGTAGACGAGTATGGTTGGATTTATTGTCTCCCCGTACGAAAGGACCTGAGATTTTCGCACTTGGGCCACTGTAGTAAGCGCAGAGGTGTGTTATCACTTCAAACACTAGGGTTTCCTCGATATTTTCCCTCACAACTAGCGAGTGGTATTGATACTATAACTTTACAAATGTACATAACTTAGAAAACAATGTCGTTGATACGTGCTGGGATTCACACTCACGACTAGATTGAGAATCCGGCGGTCTACCGCTCCGCTACCACCGCTCCCTGTACGAATGTACAGTGCTACACAAGAAATAAGTCTCGCGGATGTACCTGCGCAGATGACCAAATTTTGGATGTACGGCAAGTTGATCGACCAATCAGATAGTTTCATTTTATGGAAGGCCGCGCGCCTTTGTTGCTATTGGTTGATTCAACGTCATCGATGCAGGTGACTATTAGTTTGGCAATATTAGCGTGAGCGAAATAGGTAGCGCTACTGCGGCAATCAATCCGCTATTTGATACGTATCAAATTTGACGCGATAAATAAATATTTCCTATAGGATTTAACGTAAGAAACCGAAATATATTGATTTGATGAAATTAAAAGGTTTTATTCAAAGTAGCACAGAAACTGCGGCTTAATGAACGTTACAATTCAAACTAGGTGTCCATTTCAAAATCTAGATCATTTCGGAGAAAAAATTGACAAAAAAACTCCAAACTTAGTCTTTTCAAAGTCCTTGCTTAACATAGTTTACATAATTATTATAAAACATAGGACTCATTCATTGTACTGGCTTTAATTCCAGACCTCATTGTCATCTAAATAATCCTTTATGTTATAGTAGCCCTTTTGGCACAAAGTGTGCTTAACCTATTTTTGAACCGCGATTCGGGCAAGCTTAATATATCTTCAGAGATTTTATTATAAAAGCGTATACAATGCCCCATGAATGATGTATTAACCTTTGCCAGCCTAAATAGTGGGAACAAAAGTTTATGTTTATTTCTAGTATTTACATTGTGTTGGCTACCTAAAGTTTTAAAGTTACTGATATTTTTCCTAACGTACATAATGTTTTCATATATATACTGACTGGTAACTGTCAGGATGTTGGTTTCTTTAAAGAAATCTCTTAACGAATCTCTACTATCCAGCCTATAAATGAATCTGATCGCTCTCTTCTGCAAGACGAAGATGGTCTCAATGTCTGCTGCCTGCCCGTCCCCACAGTAGTATGCCATAGGACATAAGACTATGGAAGTAACTAAAATAAACAAGCCTAGCAGTTGCGACGTCAGTTAGTTCCCTAATTCTTTTGACTGCATATGCTGCTGAACTAAGCCTATTTGCTAATTTTTCTATATGAGGACCCCATTGAAGCTTTGATTTTGCTAAGTAAGTATGCAGGATGGCTGCAAAATTTGCAAAGCAAAAAAATTTTTTCCTCGTCTAATTCGTGACGGCGAAAACGCTATCCGCCATCTTGAAACCATCTAAAGTATGTAAACAAACATCTTTGAGCCAGAGCCAGTGGACATTGCTTATTATAGGACTTACATCAAAGTGATCTTCACATAAATACACCCGAGTTTCAATTGATAGAGTCGGGGTCTCTTTTGGCAAGTTTGAGTCAAGTTTTTCGAATGTTAATTTCACTGGCTACACGAATCAACAACTTTCCGGGGGTCTTTATTGACGTGTTTTTTCATTCTCGAACAATGCAATAAAATGATAATTGGTATATTTTGGATGTAAATTCGATGAAATCATGGTTGCGTTGTTGTTATTTCACTATGCTTAGAGATCACTTACAGAAAATTGAATGTCAAACTTTGTTAACAATTTTTTGGACTTCAAACCATAGACAAAAATGGCAAACCACGTTTTTGGCTGTTTAGAAAAATGAAGTTTTAAAATATATTTTTATGTTGCTTTTATGTCCTCAAAAAATATACTAAAACATTTTTTGGTCTAATGGAAGAGTTATTTACCGTTTAAGACTTACTTGAAAAGAGAGTCAAATAGCGGATTCTGCACCGTATTGGTTAAAGATCATGTTGAATGTACTTATAGCTTCGGGTACTTTCGTTACACTTCTTCCTAGTCTGCGGGAACGTAGATTCCCGAAGGGACTTTAATGATGTGTAGTACTGTAACGAGGAACTCTCTTTCCAGCGGCCAGTCAGAACGCAGCCAAAGCGGTCGTCAGCACGCCGAGCAGTAACGCTACGATACTGAACCTTCTGAACAGCGCCCCGGCGGCCATGACGCACCCCCCCGCCGCGACCGCAGACCCTGCGCCCGCCCTGGACGGGCACAAGCTGCTGGGCCGGACCGTGTCCATCGCCGGGGCCCGGCTCATAGCCACCGTCACCACCACCTCGCAGACTGTGCCCACGTACACTCAAGTAAGCTCATCGTTTGACTGGTAGGTACATTAAAATGTTGCCGTGTCCGCTTTAGACTGACACCAGTTATCCATTTCCAGCGCCTGTCAGTGGTAAAACGCGGCTTTGGTTCTCTGGCTGCCGGAGGCTTACTGGGCTTAGTAGGAAGTTCGCGCGGGAAGGCTTCTTTCATGCACGCCTTGGATATTTTGTGGTCTATTAACTAAGAATACATGCATGAGTGTATGTAATGTATAATGTTTCAATCCCGGCATGTACCAATGACTTTGTTTTCTAATTTACGCATTTGTTTTGTAAGTTACGTTTTCTAATTCAGGTAAGGTAAACATCGTGAGGAAATCTGAGTGGCTTAGGTGTTCTACTTGCCTGTGAGCGAGAGGCAAATTGTTGTCCAGTAACTTTCTTTAATTAAGCTTGCTGTAATAATGCAGCGACAAGCAATAAAGTCAATCAAGTTTTTTTGCTTGTCTTAAGTCATTTATTTAACCATTTGAAATAGTTTCATAGTATTTAAAAATACTTCTTTACACCTAGGTGTAGGAAGGCCTATTACGACTCAATGAGACGAAATATGCCTTCCTCTATAGGGCACAAACCTTCTCTAAGAGACAGTCTGGGCCAATCCCACCGTGAATTTGCTATGTCAAGCGCTGAGGGACATGAAACCTCAGGCACTCAGATTTCATCTTGGTGTTTACCTTCGCCGTTAGTGGCATTTGCTCTAGAAAGTAACTTAGAAAACAAATGTACGTAATTTACACAACAACTATGAAAGCATCTGCATGAAAGAAGCCTCCCCAAACGACGTACTCATTGAGCCCGTACGTCTGGCGCACCCTGGGCAACAATCCCGTGCGCTGATTGGCAATTTCACCACGATGGTTTGCCATCGACGCGCTCAGAAGGAGACAAAACAAACTTACGTAACATAGAAAACTAGTGTAAGAGACTCCTTACAATCCGGCAGGTGATGGGCTACCGTTGCGACACGACCGACGCGACGAACGTGTCGAGTAGCGAGAGTGCTTTGCTAGAGCGACTCATCGCGCCCGCGCCCGCCGCCGCCGCCGAGCCTGCGCCCGCGCCGCACCCCGCGCCCGCGCCCCATCCAGCGCCCTCTGGCACTGCGCAGGCCCATCCCACTATGTTCTCGGTATTGTTATAATAATAATAATTTTTGGTCCACATCAGTCTCATATGATGAGAACGTCGTCAAAAGCGAAACAGATAAGAACTGAAATGAAATGAAAAGGTTTTATTCAATCTGCGGCTTAATGAACGTTACAATTCAAACTAGGTGTCCATTTCAAAATCTCGATTTTGGAGCAAAATTGGATAAAATAACTCCAAACTTAGCCTTTTCAAAGTCCCTTATTAAAAGAGTTTACATAATTATTATAAAACATAGAACTCGTGCATTGTACTGGCTTTAATTCCAGACATCATTGTCATCTAAATAATTCTTTATATTAAAGTAGCCCTTTTGACATGTACCGTACCGCGTTTCAGTCAAGCTTAATGTATCTTCAGGGATTTTATTATAGAAGCGTATTCAATGTCCCGTGAAGGATGTATCAACCTTTGCCAGCCTATATAGTGGGAACGAAAGTTTATATTTCTAATATTCACATTGTGTTGGCTACAAAGATTAGATAACCAACTATCCGGACCACACGAGGTTACGACATGTGGGGGATTGTGTCGACCGAAATAGTTCCTATAGTCCTGTCCGCGAATGTGTTAGTTCAAATCAGTTTCGCTAACGGAGGTTTTATCATCTAACATTGACTATACATTATTTATTCATCTTAAACTGTGATCCGAGTCCAGACCTGACTTCATGCTAATTTCAACTTGATAACTCGAAGCACTACTGAAAATAGGGTCTTGACATTCAGACAAGATGGACCGATGGGCAGAAAAGTGATCTACAAGAGTATTCTATTTGTGCTTTGGAACCCTAAAAATAAGCTATAAATAATAAATTAATTAATCTCTTTCAGGGATAGGCTCGCCTTTGTACATGTTATTTCTTCATCCTGATGAACGTGACTTTCCGTCGACACTTCAAATAGCTTCCACAATTTTGGATTTTTTTCATTTAAGTGTTTAATTACATTGGCATATTTGCTAATGGAATTCTATTTCCTTGCAGGGCCTGAGCCTAGCGTCGCTGGGCGGGCTGCAAGGCCTCCAGGGCTTGCAGGGGGTGCAGGTTCAGATCCCGGGCCTGTCGCAGCCCATCTCGCTGTCTCTGAACGTGTCTGGCGCGCCGAGTCAGCTGCTGGTCTCCGTGCCTCCGACCACTAGCGTGGTGCTCGCCAACCAGTCCTCGCTGCTGTCTCTACCCATAGGTGAGTGCGTGCTGGGACAGTTTCGGCATCCGCCGTGTCATTTAGACAGCTGTTGAGTCGATCATGTTTTCTCGCACATATTTGATTATTGTAATAAAATTGTATACTTTTGATACATGTGATGTGAGGTTTTGATAGATAATAATATTACCGACATTCCAGACCTATTTTTTCAATCAAAAACTGAGTACAGGTAGTTTTTGATTGACAAAATATGTCTTAGGTGTCCGTAATGTTCTCACCAGGAATTTTTTTGCAATCACTAAATTTTTTACTGCATGACAGACTTTAATAGTCTTAAGCGACTTCTAAGCGAAAAAGGTGAAGTTCTCAATCCATTCAGATTTTTTTATGTATGTTCAATTATAATTTTTCACCACGTCGTTGTCTGATTTAATTCATTGTGTTTTTGTTAGAAAGGGGATACTTTCAGGGTAGACTAATAATTTTGGTAAAGATCTGTCGTTAAAATCCATAAGTAGTCATTGAATGTGTTACGGCTTTATTTATAAAAACACGTTTCCACTTTAACTCTCCTAGAGACTTTTTGTTTAATCTGAGATTACATCCTTTTCTTGTAAAATCTCCACCACAGACTACTTAAGACAGCGTTTTTGGGGTGTTGTAGGAAACTGTTTTTGTAATTAAGGCCCTTAGTGATTGTTATACATGAAGTCAGTCAGTTTAAAAAAAGTATTTTCTCCGTTAAAATCGAACTACGGCCGTAAGAGAACAGCCTCGCACACCGTCCTAATGGGGATCCATATGGTTCACTAGCTACACTTATGAAAATAAAGCATACATTAAGCTGCGTGATGTCTCGTGATATTATATATAAAACTTAAGGCTAGAAAACTAGGACAAGATAGCGTTTCCGCTAAAAACGGCGGTTTTTCTCGGTTGCCTACAGGTTGTAGATCCTAAAACTCACTATTATTAGATTTAGGTCAAAAACATCTTTAAAGATGATGTGATTTATTTCTATTTGTGAATAAGAAGTTGCACTAACCGCTAGGAAAAATTTATGGACATTTTAGATATAGGTATTTTTGTTATCCTATGCTTACGTAGGATAGCAAATATATTGGCCCCTGAGAGTATGAATGTCTACGCCATGCATCTCTATAAAAAAAACTAAGTATACGAAAATAAAAACCCTGTCTAAAATGTCCGTAATTTTATTATTCGGCCAGACTTGGGATATTTTGTCAAAAATATACACTTATGACAAATATATTTATTCTTTGAATTAAATAAAATATGGATAGTCGTGGATATTAGGATAATTCTGTTCTTATCGAGAGCATGTGGAGCATGCATCACTCGCATAATTTTGCATTTTCAATTATTGTAATAAAATGAGCCTTACACAAACTGTTGTTACGTATTTCGTCTCGAACGCACATCGTAACGTTTTTAATGACGTAAAAAAAGCACACTTTTCACTGCCCCTCTAGCATGACCACCAAAACACGATATTATAAAGCGATTTATCATGTTGAACTGTCAAAAAACGTTGGATATAACAGCCATATTTAAATTTTAATGAAGGATTAAACTGTTTTTTGACAGTTCAACATGATAAATCGCTTTATCATATCGTGTTTTGGTGGTCATGCTAGAGGGGCTGGGAGGTGGATAGAATTTTATGATTGAGAAAATTTGGTACTAAAATTATTCTAAAAGTAAATACTTAATTTTATTATGTAGCAAAGCCTCATACTACAGTACAATATAACAAAAGTTCCTATATTATTTTACAATCACAAACGCCGACTTCCATCACATCGTAAAATTAAACATCACTTAAGAGCCAATTAAATCGACTGTTACTTAAATGCCTCTCAAGCCAATACGACAGTGGTGTGAGTCGGCATAAAAATGTTCATGCGTTCAAGCTAGTTAGCGCTAACACCGCGTCCGGTCCCGCAGCCCAACTGATGCCGGGGGGCGTGAAGGGTGCGGTGCGTGGAGGCGCCATGCAGCTGGTGCGCGGCCGGGCGCCTGCGCCGCGTCCGCCGCGCCCTACTGCGCCCGCGCCCGCGCCCTCGCCCACGCCCGCCCTGCAGGCCGCCGCCGTCGGTAAGTCTCTCATCACAGCTACGGTTGTGGATTTGTGTCTGCGCCATTCACCCCTCTGTTTATCGTACACTTCTTCTTAGTGTGTCGACGGCAAGACGGTCGTGGTGAAAGTATTTGCCAATTGGCGCGCTGCTTGTTGCCCAGGGTGCGCTAAACGTATCGTACACTAACAATCTGTTACCCACTGTTACATCAACGCATTTAACAAATTATAGTTTCGCCATGTCCGTGTGTTGTATGTATATGCAAAACTGCCGACAAAGAATATATTATTACAAAAAATTTTTTAGGAATCCTCCCCTACACCTAAATTAGGGTTACAATTTTTTTCCCCGTCTACTTCAGTGTTTAAAATATTGTGAGTAAACTGTTTTAAACATTTTTCGATTTAGGGTTCCGTTGGCTAAATATTAAGCGTTAAAGCAGATTTTTAGAGTAGGGCGGAAGGCCCCCCACTCTCTTCCCCTCCCTTCTTACACTATCCTTCTATTCAGCAAAGGGAACTTAAATATTATCCGTAAGAAATGTGCCAAATATAACTAACAAGTAACATTTAAGTACTACTAAAGTACTATAATGATCTTTACGTTTTTTTTTTCTATTGGCAAAGATGTGGTTGATTGAATGATTTTACACGTATTTTTCAAAGGGGCTATGAATACATTCAGTTGTATAATTTAAATACACAAAATAAAAAGGCAGAAGAAAAATACATAAACCTGGTCTGTACAACTTTATGAAATGTTGTGACGTCGCAAGAAACCCCGCTTAAAATCTGCAGCTTTGTTTAGATACGTTTAGATATCGTTTCATTATACTATTTGACATCGTGTTACATCGTGACATAGGGGTGAAGACCGAAACTGAAAACATCTGACAAAATATAATTTGTCTTTACAGGAGGTACACAATTCATGACCCAAACGCAAGCGCTAAGCTCACACCAAGTGCGACGGAAATCGAATCAATCGGACGGTTCATAGTGAATAATGTAAACCGACTTAGCTCACTGCCCTAACGTAAAGTCTGTATAAATAAATACGTGAATATAAGTAAGTAGTTAATTTATTATACTTCTGGACAGGACGGTCGACCGCTGCGCGTTGTATGACTGTGGAGTTAGCGAATGATTGAGGCATTGCCGCCATGTGTTCACCGATATCAACTGTTTAATTCATAGACTAACAAATTTTCAATACATAAATTACTGTTCGATTGACCTGCCGAAACCAATATCTTATGCTGTCTGAATATTAAAATTCGACCAAAAGAAAATTTTATATAAATATTGTTCAATAAAATAACCCCTATTTTTAAGAATGAACTTCAACTAACTTTTAATCATGTTCTTCCGATCATTTTGTTAGTTTTTTATTTATATAAATAACTGTCTAACTGGGCGAAATTCGTGCCGCCTCAGAATTGAAAAGAATGTTATGTTTTGAAAATGAATTGTATTCAAAACTTCAAGATCATAAAACTCGGTCCAGCCATTTTGAGATATACATGGTGTAATTAAGCCGACTTTGTGTTAAATATTATGTATATAAAAGATTTGTTACCGACCTACGAGTATATTTAACTTTATGGAGTAATCGTGAGTATTTTAATACATTTCATTGTCACAAAGTACTTATTTCATTGTTTTAACTATATATTTATATGTATGAACGGAACTGCACAATAAAAATAAATTCATTGACAACAATATCGAAGTCATGACAAAATAACTTGACTATAATATTTGACCCATATTATTCAATCCAAATTGGATTATGTTATTATGTTTTAATTTATTATTATTTACCATTATAATAGGCGTTACGAAATACTCAAACGATATTGGCCTTTGAAAGGAATTGATTTAATTTGGAAAGAGAATTGTCCTAACAATAAATCACGAGGTAGATTTAAATTAAACGGTTGTTCATTTAACGAGCAAATTTACCTCGAATTAATGTATTTAAAACGATAATTTACATAGCAAACTTAAGAGGAATAAGATTTCAGGTCACGCATACTGTTCAGAGTTGGCTGGCTGACTTAACTGAAAGAATGAACGAGTGGTACTTAACAGCGAGTTAACTGGGACTCCGGAGGCTTTGTTCTTGAAATATTTATGAAGTTTTCGATTTAATCAGTATTAAATACACTTTTTATCGAGAACATTGTCTCGATGTCTCGTGTCTATAAAGTACAACATTTTGTTGTGATCGTTAACTGAGTCTCTTGATAAGCTGTAAATAAATTATAAGTGAATCGATAAATACGATAGGACTGTCTTTGCATCACATCTACATGGACGTAAAAATAAGTATCAATGTTCTGTAATAAGTATCAATCTGGCAAGGGCATATTTAATGATTTATTTATTTAAGTGACGAAATTAATATGAGAGTCTAGTCTCATAAAGCCAACACATAATGAAGTAATATCGGTATTGGCCTTTTGATTATGTAACTTTCATCTAAAATCGGAGAGTTTGTAAATTAACGATTCAAAAAAGATGCATAATCAGAACTAATGTAGAAAACAGGTTAAGCATGATTTTTAATAAATGATACAATCATGAACGACTCCAATATATCTATGGTTGTAATGCATAATTAAATTAGAATATTCGATGTTTTAAGCAGTAGGTACCTACCGACTGAACGACCGACCGAACATTTATTTATCACATTGTTTAATCTGATCTTATACTTCTGCTGAATATCTACTATTATTTTTTATTTTGACCCCTTTCTAGTTTTAGAGCTTTCCTTTCATAGTCTATCATTATTGAAGGTTATCATCCATATATTAGTTCGGCAACAATAGTTAAGGTCGCGATCATAAACGCCGTTTATTAAACTATAATTCGTAGTTTATTGTTACAATTTGAGGTACATTGTGTAGCAGTGTACATGCTACTATGGGTCGACTTTGCAATTTACATCGAATTCTCATAGTAAACCATAAATTGTAGTTATATAAAACAGGCTCCAAGCGTCCACTAGGCGAAGCCCCGATTTATAACGGGTGACTTTAGACTATTGGGAAGAGACGAGCCTTTTTGGGCCTATTTATGCCAACGCGATTGAAGCAGTGTCCAGCGTGCTCTAGAATTTCCTTTGTATATATACTATACTGCATGTATACTATAGCTACCTATCGATGTATTCATATATGTATAGTTATATGTAATATTTACGAATACATGCAGAAGTCTTGGTGGTTTGAAAGCTGCGGTTATGTAATTAGTATTTACAAATGGCATCTATCTATCTAATATGTTACATTAAGTATAGACGTAAATTAACAAAAGAGTCGAGAAATCTAGTTTTTGGTTGTGAATTCTTGTTTCAAAAAATGTGCGGACAATTACTATTGCCTCTCTGTCCATCAAAGAAGACAGTGACCCGCGGAAAACACGCACTGGTTGACTGCTAAGGGCTTATATATTCTAGTTTGAGTGTAAATGTTCTTGAAAAGTACATTTATTTAAAAACAAACTAGGCTTTTCGATAGCTATTGTTAAGCACTTTTATTTTGCTATGGCTTTCGAACCGACAAAAAATCGTGTAGTAGTGTAGATATCGCTATAGTTTTTCCAAAGCTAGTATTTACAACGTTGGTACCGTTTCTTGAGAAAATCTATTATTCGTAAAAAAGGAGAACATTATATGCTCTTAATAGTTTTTTAGACGTAAGCACGGGGCCGTGGGAGGTTCGCTCCAAGTTGTGGATAGCTCATCATCACCCCATGACTGCGTTTACGTTTAGCCGTCCACTCGCAGTTCACTTCCTGATCTCGAGGTGAAGTCGTGACGCAGCTGCTTACTAACGCACTCTAATCAGTGATTAGTGTTGCAGTTTGGAGTTCTAGAGAAAACATTCTGAACTTCTCTAGTTCAGGTTGGTGCTGATCCGTTGCCGTGCTAATTATGTTATACAGTAAGTATAAGCTTCGTCCTGAGTAACATAATTACCTTTTTATTTCTTGGGTATTTGTTTGTATCGTTATAGTTCTTTGAGGTCTAAAGCAAAACTAGAATTAGGGGTCAAGATAAAGTATTTTTATATTAGTTGTTAACTCAGATCTGTAATAGATTTGGATAAACTGCGGTTCTGAAATGTAAAAAGGTTGTTTGATATTCAGTAGTTCCTGTGACGTTTCAGCTGTTAACGCTCTAGTTCACAACTTTTTTTATACCTATTCTTGATGATTATTGCTAGGAAGTGGTTGAAGGAAACCAGTTCAAATAATGAAAGAAAATTTGAAAGTAGAGATGAAAATAAAAATAGGCTCGGCTCGTCTTTCCCGTTGAAATTCAAATACCAAGTTGAGAAGTAGCATGCATGTTCATTGTACACTGGGCACAGTTTATGTAATAATAATAATAACCTCCACACAAGACAATCTATTGTCATGGTCCCAAACTAGGATACCCTGTGCTATGGGGACCAGGCAAGGACGTCACAAGTGTGGGAATACACCCAGACTGACGCCGTTTGTATGTAAGGCGACCCCATGTAGGAATCGAACTCGTGGCTTCCGGCATGGTAATCAGATATGATACCGCTAGACCAACGAGGCAATCACGAGGCAGATGGTATATCGATATGCTAATGAATTCCAGAAGTTATTGGTCATATGCAATATCTAGCCTAATCGAGTGGATTAAACTTCTTTAAGCCCCGCCTTAAAGAAGTTTAATCCACTTCTTCAATCCATGAGATATTAGGGACTGTAAGTACGTCGTATTAACTTTGTTGAGACGTCACTGGTAAGGTGAAAATATCCTCCAAACCCTTTGCACTTTGGTTTGCGCTGAATTTCCAGTCTCGTACTATAGTAGAATTATTTATTGTTTTGTTTCCAATGTTGTTCGTTGGTTTCTGTTTGGGAGGGCTTCGTATAGTAGTGCGAATTGTTGATCTCATTTGTATATGTACAGTAGCTCAATATATCGTAGATGTTTTATTGTACCTTACTCACAGAACTTATCCGGCACATATAAATGACTATTTTAGGAAAATCTATGATTGTATATATTTTTTGTAACTAAGGTTTTGTACGAAATACGACCCAATTTAGTTTGAAGGTAGCTAAGTTCCAGTGTCAACTCGCATGTAAGATAGTGTAAATACGTGTAATGTATGAGATGTGATATGCAATCTGTAAAGTCTAATGGTGTATCATAAAATGTATATGATTACGTTGAAATGGATTTGTGTACATTAATATTGTATAAATTAAATTTAAGTATGCTGTTCGGAAATGGATTTTTCGAACATAAATAAATAATTTTTACAAAATTTTCCTCTTTATTTTCATACGATTTTACCTTCAGTTACCGTTTCTTGAGATTTAGGACGTATTTAAGCCGTATTTACATTAAACGGACTTATTTATATTAAACGGACTTTTCATGAACTAAATTTCCAAATAAATGAACATGTGAAATAGGATTTAAAATAAGTTTAGGAAAAATTATGACCACACATTATTTGGTTAAAAAAGTATGCCTTTTATTCTTTCAAATAGTCTTCATCTAAATTTTATAAGAACATTGGACACGATCGAAGCTTTTTTACCGATAAATAAGTATAAATAATTTCATATTCACATAGATCGTCTTATTTATACATACATTACATTTATTTTAATATCAGTCCTTCCAGAAGGTCCATACTCTCTCCCTGCAAATTATATTATATTATTTACATAGCGATAGGGATTTGCTTCTACCATACATACATACATCAACAATTAACAATTAATAGAGACTATTTACAAAATATATTTCCATAATCACTCGCACGAACATTCGTCACCGTTCACACGTTCACACACGTTTTGGCATTTGGATGGCGGCACGTCACTAGCATAGATCGTCGCTGGCGAGCCACCAGGGCGCGCACGCGGCGCGCTTCCGCCGGCGTCGCTCGGCGCGCTCGGCTCGCTTCTTCACGAAGCGGATGTTGTAGGGGTCCTCGGCCAGCTCGGGGTAGCGCGCCACGTCGTGCACGTACTCGCCCTCGTAGCCCGTAGCGAAGTTCTGCTTCTGGATCTCGTCGAGCTCAGCCGCCGACCAGTCCAGCGAGCCGCCCAGCCCGCCGCGCAGCGCCTCGCGCTCGCGGTGCCACGCCTTGCGCACGGCGGCTGCGCGCGCGTGGTGCATCAGCCTCTGCCGCTCGCGCTCCGCCGTCGTTCCGTAGCGGAGGTTCACGATGCTCGTCTTGCCGTGGATCTTCACGTCGGCGAACGAGCGGCCGCCCTCCGACACGTCGTGGAATGTCACGTTCAGCTTGCCCTGCATGCGCTTCAGCTGCTGCTTGTCGTCGCTGGCGCGCCACGTGTCCTCCTTCACGAAGTAGAACATGTCCTGCTGGTCCCCGTGCACCACGAACGAGAACGGCAGCAGGTGAGATCGGTTGAAGACGGACGTGTAGACGTCCTTGTAGATGGCGTTGGCGGATGGCACGGCGGTGACGACAGCGCGCCCCCGGGAGTTGCGCGACACGAGGATGCCGCGTCCAAACGGAGGGTCCGAGTCTGATCCGATCCGCTTCGGGGTGAGATTCAGAGCGTCGGTTTTCAAAGCCGACATTGCCGGTATAGACAGACTTCTGGAGTCAGATATGCGCTTGTTGGACATATGCGACAGGAACCCGGACTCGATGTTGACACTTGGGATCAGAGACATCGCAGATGGCAGACCCAAGCCGTTGTTGTCGGTGGGGTTACCCCATACTGGGCGGCCGCGTGGTATGTTTGGCAGTACGGAACCACCAGGCAGTTCCTCTGGGTACAGTTGCGGGGCGAGACTCTTAATGTCGTAGCCTAGCAGCTTAAGCCATGACAAGTGATCTGAAAATGAAAGATGGATCGGATGAATTTCACTGTAGTATTTCTTAATGATTTGCGATACTCATACATAGTCTACCCGAGACCATGGCAACTGTAATGCTGCCGAAACGTCGGGAAATAAGGTAATTACGTTTTACCTAATAAATTATCACGATTTGACCCGTTTAATATATAACTATGAATTCCAATGTAATCAAAATTAACTAAATTTTATTTAAACGTAGTGTTCGCGCGAGAATCGATCGCGCGACGTAATCATGAATGTGTGGTCATTCATTCACCACTCATTCGTTCCGGTGCCGTCGCTCGCGCCGCTACTAATTATCCATCCATCTACATACACATTCGCACTGTGACATACGCGCGTGATATTTCTATAGCGCGAATTCTCGTGAAGTGATAGACATTTGGTGACCAATAAACTTTATCAGCTCAAAGAACAATATTAGACTATAAGTGAACAGTGCAGGAGTGTTCCCCGTGCGCTGGACGCATCAGCTCATCCATCACCGCTCATCATCTGCCCAACAGCTCAAAGCGATCCATCATCCACCATCACCAAGTAAGTCCATTCACATCACCTCCCATTCCGCTCTCTCAATCAGCCCATCGTGAGGTAGACCTAGCCGACACTGGCTAACTACCACGTAGAACTTAAATTTTGTTTGTTGAATGTCAATGAACAATGTACAATGCCTTTGGGAGATAAAGGCAGCACAATAATAATAAATAATAATAATATTATTTATATTATTATTATTTATTATTATTTATTATATTATTACCTAATACATCAATACGTACACCGTATGATAATATTCCATTCATATCAACCCTTGTATATCTCCACTGCTGTGGCACGGGTCTCTTCCTGCATCGCAGAAAGGTTAGGCCATGCTTCACCACGGGGGCCAAGTCCGGGTTGGTGGAGGATTGTATGACAGTGGCGGGCCTTACTGTCACCAAGGGCTTAACGTGCCTTGCTAAGCATGGAAGCGCTTGAAAAATGCCACTAGCGGTAGTTACGGGACGGTCACCCATTCTGCACTTGACCGCGCCTGTTATTGCTTAACTAAAGGGATTGATTCCAATCACTCGGTTCGACTTGGCCACGAGCGCTTCAATATTCCACGATTGTCATCAATAACTTTAAATGCCAAGCCATTGCTACAAATACAATCTACAATTAACGTTTTAATTGGTTGTTTCTGTTTCAGATTGAGAAAGGAAAAAAGAATCCATACCTGTTGGTTTCTTGTTCTTCGGCCTCACATTTATTGGGTCATTGCCGTTGAATCTGTAGAGATGCAACTGTGTCGGGTTGTGAATTCTCTCAATTAAATTCTCCCATAGAGGCGACATCCATTGACCAATTAGAGGATCGTAGACTTTCCCATTGGCCATGTGCACCAATGAAGTCACTTGGTCCAGCAAGCCGCCGCAGAAGTCCACAGGAAGGTAAAGGTATGGATTAGAGTCATACACTATGTGGCCGTAGGGTGATCTCATAATTTCCCGTATTCCTTCTCCATATTGGTTGAATACCATCACTGGAGTCCCGCATTGGTCAGTGGCGATGTAGTATTTGTGACGAGCAACCTGAAAATAAGTTACATTTTTAGACAAATTTGAATGTAAAACTTTAGCACCATTTTCTGTCTGGGTACCATACCGCAGGCTATCCTAGTTTAGGCCCAAAACAAGGGATTTTGGTCTGAGGAAGTTATTATTATGTATTTTTATTTTGAGAATGTTTTAATGCCTACCTGGGTATAGATCAGATGCCCCCTGTCGTCATACACCAACGTCATAAATCTGTTTTCCCGGGGCGAATAAATATGGCTAACTTCTTGAGGTCTTTCTTTGTTCGTATAGAAGAACTGGGTGACATTGCCAAAATTATCTTTTCGGGTAGATAACCGATCCATATGGTCGTAGTAGTACCGGACGTCGAATCGTCCTCGTTTGGTTGCTCTGATAAGGAGTCCCTTTGAGTTGTATTGGAATCTCTCCTCTCTAGCATTCTGGGATACTAGACCTCGGCTGTCGTATCGGTATTGGCCTTCACCGAACTTGATGATGCGATCCATGTCATTATACTCCATAGGGATAGTATTTCCACGGTACGTTAAAGATAACATGTTGCCGTTGTCATCGTATCTGAAACCCCAAGGCTCTTGAGCTTCTACTCCCGTTAATTGGCCGTCACAGTCCCAAGTGTAGTTTTTGACGTTAGTATAAGTATTTACTCCAACGTTTCTTGTGTGAGTCCTCGTTTGAGAGATTCTTCCATGCTTGTCGTATGAAAACTCCATTCTGAAGACTTCCATTCTGTGAATGTTTACGGTCACCTCCTCCTCTAAGAACTGATCATTCAGAGCTCTTGAGAACATAGCGATACCATCATAAACTGACGTTTCGTTCCACCGTTGCTTATTGACAGTAAATTGACCGAGTAGTTCTGGTGACCCTGTTTTGGTATTGTAAGCTATGTGATGAGGTATCAAGGTTTGTCCTCCAATACGTCCTTGAACAGACGTAATTCGGTAGTTATTATCGTATTCATAAATTATTTTAGCATTACTCAGTCCTGTTTTGGCACCATAGTCGAGTCGTTCTTCAGTGAGCAGACCTCCAACGTATGTAGATTCCCATCTATAGTCTACGTCTCGGTCAACGTGTAAGATTTCAGATGGCAAGCCACTGCTTTCTGCGTAGTGAATCTGTGTTTGTCCATCACCGTGAACGATTTCGGAGACTTTGTTAGTTGTGAAGTAGCGATAGACAACCCTGGCTCCATCACCAGGGAAGACGGTTTGGAGCAGTTCCCCAGTGTGAGAGTAGTGTTGCAAATATTTCTTCGTTGAACCTGGTGGCATGTACGTAACTCTCAAAAAGCCAATAGATGGCTGTACGCTGAAGGAGTGATTGGTTTCCGAGGGTAAAATTACGTGCGTCAAGCCACCATCCTCATCGTACATATACTTAAAGCTTCTTTGGCTGGCTAAAGTAATCTTCGAGACAAGGTTGCCTTCGTTGTAGTAAATAAACTTAGTTCCATCTTGTGGACTGGAGATCTCAGACAGCATTCCATGTGGATCGTAGCTATACGTCTCTTCACTGAGGCCCCACTTCCATCCGTTAATTCTGTAGAACCTGTCATATGAAATATTCAATGGCACGGCTGCGTCATGAGGTGTGAAAGACAGTGGCAGTCCAGCCACATCGTATGCGATTGTGAACAAAGGAATCCTGTCAGCATTGAAGAATGTTTCCTTGCTCTTAAATTGATCGAATTCTATTATGAGTACCCTTGAGTCATTGACCCAGATCTCTCGGTTCAATGTCTGTTGTGGGTTTCTGACATCACCAACCAGACTGTATAAAGAGTACATGTTGTTTATTAAAGCATCTCCAAACGTGGTCGTTTGGTGCGACCACATGTGAAGCATTTCCGCTTCAATCGGTAAGGCAGCCTCGAGAAGAGGGTGTTTGGCTGCTGCGATACTTTCGAACTTTCCAGCCCATGGAGTTTCAAGAAGCAAAGTATTGTTTGAGAATATTTTTCCTTCAGTCACTTGTTTACCATTGTTTATAGTAATCTGCTTAAATGATTGGCCGTGGAGAACGTACTCGCACTTCTTTGCCACTCCTACAGGAATCGTACTGGACGGGTTTGAAACGGTAACTGCTAAGCCATAGTTTTTGGCGAGGCCAGAAGCTATATGGACTTGTTCGCCTGAAGGCATTATGATCTTCGTGACTCGACCCAATTCATCATAGTTGTAAATGACTGTGTCTCCAGCCTAAAAAAAACGTCGGATTACTTTTCAATTCTAACAGTGTTACTGTAAAATTATAGCTTGTAATATTGCGACACTTACCCCAGATCGGCTGTTGAGTAATCCAGTGTTTGCATCATAATCCAATTCTATCTCGTAACTGCCTTTTTCAGTTATTTTTGTAAGATATCCAATTCCTGAGATTTTTAGTTCTAGTTTATGATCTTGTGTGTTCTCTATAGAACTAACGACGTTGCTGTAGTCTCTTAGTAACTGAACCTTGTTTCCGGACGCGTCCGTTACAGTGGAAAGTTTGCCGAAACTTGTGTTCTTAGAGTACAAGAAGGAATATCTTGTCTTTCCTGATGTTAAGTCTTTTGTAGTGATGTGCTGGCCATACCGGTTGAATACGTAGATTTCTGATGTTGGCGGATAGGGTATTCTAAATTCACCATTCTCGTCGTGAACAGGCAGGTAATGTTTCAGTGCTAAGATGTGTAGAGAACCTGTGACATAATAATAAAACATGAAGCATATTTTTATACTTATTTTACGTTAATTTTACTTCTTAATTGCAATGAATTATTACACCGGAATTGGGGTTATTTTTTTGATAGATACATACCTTGGTCAGCGACGTTAAGGACACCGTCAGGAGTCACAGCCAGAGCAGAAATCGTTTGGAATTTAGCATTAGACGATAATAAAGTCTCAGTACTAGTGGGAGGCTCATCTCCAGCGGCTACACTGAGTCTGCAGGGGCATCCTGCTCCTTCCTCTGGAGCTCCGCGAGCATTGCCATTTGGCACAGCAGTAGCGGATAAAGATGAATTACACTCACAGCTGAGTTCTTTCAGATTCTCTTGTACTTTACCAGCGAAGTGGATTATTTTGCCAGATGGGTCAATAGACTTTATTGCATTAATCTTCTTCGAGTCAGATTCCGCAATGTACAGTATTCCACTTGGAGCAAAAGCGATGGCAAGTATAGTACCGAGGTTGGAGTCCTCTCTGTATTCGGTGTCAGTTTTATTAGTGACCTTAGTGACTGGTTTCCCGTCTTGCGTTGTGGTTCTACAATGAGATGGTGTGCCGGCAACGACTTTAATTTTCATGTCAACTGTCAGTTTTAGAATGATACGATCGTCAATGAAGTACAGAGACCCATCTAGCGGTGACAGGGCGACTCCGGTAGGCCATTGCAACTGGGCTTCATACGGGGCAATCGCACCCCGGCATGGAACGGGTGACCAGTGATTGTGATGGCCGTGATGGCCAACTAAAGTATGAATTATTCCATTTGGGTCAACGGCTCTGATGTTAGTACCGTCTGCAATGTACATCGTTCTATCAGCAGCAATGGCTAGTCCTTTAGGATGTGCCAGCTTAGCCTTGATAGCTGGTCCTTCATCACCGCAGTTTGTATCGTCACCGGGGACGCAACGGTCACCACTGCCGACTATTGGTTCAGAGTTCGCAGAAGGGTCCCGTATTTTGTCTAGTACCAACACTCTTCTGACTTGGTGTCGTTCTGGGTCTGATATATACAAGAATCCATCCGCAGGTGATATGCAAATGTAGTACTGATAGGCGATTTGTGTAGTTCTGAAACAAAACGTACCATGTAGCTAATCTGAATTAGAAGGTCACTGCCATGTTCTATAAAAAATAGCTACCCCAACTGAAGAACGGTAGTGACAACGCCCTCAGGAGTAATTCTTCGAACGAGATTAAAGTCACCGACGTAGAGCGATCCATCAGGTCCTGAAGTAAGTGCTGTAGGTGTCAGCAGCCGAGAATCAGCCGCTTTTCCGTTGCAGTGATCTTTGCATTCCAGCGATCGTTGCAGACCAGTTCCCATTGCAACCTGAAAGTAATATGAAGTTATTATTTAGTCCTTGCATCTTATTTTAAATCTTCTTTATTTAATTATGTCGTCGTGTACGATACCTGCACTGTCCGTGGATAATGCTTCAGGTGCAAGAGGGCACCATCGCCTTTTTGCAAAATTCCTTCATGGAAATTGTAATGGTGGTGGATATTTAGTCCCCAACCACCTATATCAGAAATATCCACATCAAATCCAGCAAGAGTTGCAGTCTGCGTTTCCCAAACAATGGAATTGCATGACGAGTATTCGTAACCTATGGATATCTTAGCTTGGGCCAGTCCGTAGACCTTCTGCTTGTAAACGTTTCTCTTGTTCCAAGCAAACACGTGCGTCAGATCTGGGTCAGCTTCGTAGCTGTGTGTGTGAAGGGATCCTTCGATCTCTACTCGTACATGTACCCTCGATAGAGTAGCAGGTATGATGCGCCGGGTTAGTTGGACATGAACGCACGATAAGTAGCCAGCGGATTGCGAAGAGCGGTACGTCAACTTCACTGACGATCCAGGAATGCCGATGGATTCACTTACAATCTGTGGAACAAGACAGTACGTGGTCACATTCCCAATCATAATACAAAACTTTGCATCTACGTAGTGAGACGATTTATACAGCGGTCAGTGGCACCTTCACTCACACTAGATGAGTGAAGGGACCACTCGGCCCCTGCAGTACCCGAGACATTCATTTTAGATGGAGTAGGTTTTCTCAGCCATACCATGACAGGTTAGTTGGCCTAGCGCAAAGGAAAGACAAGTCAATACGTGCAGAGCCAACCAAGACGCGGGTTTCCTTACGATGTTTTGCTACTACAGATTCGCACATGTACGACTTATGACGTAGTTCATTTTAAAAGTGATATAATAACTTTTATAATAACAATAAATGAAAAAAATATTTTATTCTGGGACACCCGTTACAACCAAAAGTACAACTTTCGGCGGTTCAGTCCAATTACGAAAACATTATTTTATGTAGAGCTCAGTTAATTTGAGATGTAAAGTTACAATGTAGCCTGAGAGAGATAATTTATTTATTTTATTTTAGACTCTACGAAGACTAACAGCTGTTACAAGGTTACAATATATAGATAATTAGGCTATTATTTTCCTTATGAATAGCTGAAAATATTGCAACTTACAGGAATTTGTGTCAGAATCGTAACATATCGTAGATTCCTACGTAGGAAACCTAATCTATTTCCAGGTCAATAGGTGTGTGTTCTTAACCTGAGCCTCGGGATAAATGACTGTCGGTGTGGCAACAGATGAAGCAGCTGGAGCAGCCAAAGGCGGGACTGCGATGACCTCCGGTTTCAGACGCTCGTGGTCGTGGGAGGCGCATGGCGGGGACTCCACCTCCCACCATTGCGGAGCCGGCGACCAGTCCAGTCTCGGTGGAGCCCTGAAAAGTAGGAATGGATAATGAAGTGACTCTGCGCTCCGCACGCAGGTTTGCCGATTGTAGTAGGTACTATGCACTTCACTCACTGTTACGTTCTCTCGTGTTTAGTTTTCCTTTTCATTTCAACTACGCCAGTAGGTAAATAGTCAATTAGGTGATGCCGATAACTTCGACAGTAGTACATGAGTAATATATCTTCGTAGTACACCAGCTACAGTGGCAATTTTAAGTAGGTACAACTAATTAAGTTTTTCTAATAAGTAATCATCTAACTCTCACTCTAGCTTGATAACCCAGCCATTTTTAGAATCATTATTCAATAAACAAACACTTAAATGGTTCATTTTTTCTTTGTTCATAGTCATTGTCTTTCTGGTGTACAATAAAGAATATCCCATTTCTCTAAAGAAAATATTATCGGTAACTTGGACGAATTCGCGACATTTACATGTACGTATGTTAAATGTGAACTCCACGTACCTTGGCGTGGGTACTTTGATGCTGTCGTCACTGAGTTCCATCTGCACAGGTGGCAGCACGACGATTTGGTTCCATGGCACGAAGACGGTCTTCCTGAGAGGTTTGAAGGGCGAGCGTTGGAATTGCAACGTCACAGCGCCTCCTCCGTTTACCAACACGTCGAACCTACGACATTCAATAAGATAAGTGAAAAGCCAAAAGCTTTATAAATGGTAATTAGACCCGTTTGATATATCTATGTATGAGTATCGCGAATCATTAAGAAATACTTTTATAAATGGAATATAAATTCGAGCGATTTTCGCAGTCTTTTCTTTGCATTTGATATTGTTATGCAATCCGAACGCACTTCAATAAAACGCGATAATTCGATATTGATATCGATATCATAGGGGCGGTTCGTGTATGATGATGGGATCTAGTGGCTTTATATAAATATTTCTAAGTCTGATTTCTGTATACTGAGTCTGCTGATTAAGCACTTATTTCGAGGTTAGTCGTAAATGGTGATGTTTGTTTCTATTAGAATATTCGTTAATCGATTTGATGTTCAGCGTCTATCATTATACTCGTAATTTGGCGAATAACTCGGAAAATTCATGCAAGGTAAATTCCCATGAAAACCGCAATTGCCCAGACTATTATTTAATTACCTTTCGAAGTGAAACGAGTTACGTTCCAGCGAATGAATGCAGTAAATTAAATTCATAATTGTTCGTAATCTGTTTCCACGTAGGTAGGTACAGGACGGGATCATCTTCGTGACCCATTAGGATTTTTTTTAACTTCCACGGGTGTAACTCAAATATTTGTACAATTATTAGCTTTTATCACGCGATGTCTATTCGAATAACCCGTTCGCCAAACAACTTTTACGGGATTGAACCATTATTTTAGCAATTTTTGAGCATCACAAGTTGCCTTTTGATTTACTACAATAGAAAGACATAAAGGATATAATTGGCTCCAAAAAAATTAATTGCATTTAAATTTCCTGGCGTTATATACGCGAGTTATTTTATAAACTGGCCAAAGGATCTAAAGGCGCCAGTTTCCACTAATAACCGTAATTAAATGTTTATTAAGTAAATATGACATAAATCATTACAAGGGTTTTGTCTTACTCACCATCCGCCCTGCCTAGTCAGCGTAAAGCCGAACCTTGCCTCGCGGTCGACCGAGACCCGAATGCCGATGATGCCCAGGCCCTGGGGGCTCACCACCTGGCCTCGCATGACGGAGACCCGGCTGCACAGAGCACCTCACGTCAGTTGGGGCCACGGTGTGGCAGGGAGCACGGCAGCACAAGGCGAGACGTTTCACGGAACGTTTTTGTGGGCAGGGGAGTCGGTGAGAACCTCAAGTGGGATTTCCAGCTTTCGTTTTGCTAAAGTGCAGTTTTATTGCATTGTCGAAAACTGTTAGGTGCTTACGTCACGCATGATAAATTTTAATCATAGCCTCAAATTCATGCCGAACCTAGTTTATTATTGATCGGAGTTCGAAGCTTTTCACTGTTCACATGAAACATTCAATTGAACATTGTTCTATTCGATTAGTGAAATTGTCACTAGGAGTCAACAAGACCTTGGTGGATGATTTTTAGGGATTACACTTTGTCCCATAACGTGTAGGGACCATGTAAAAGCTGTACGTAGTTTTCAATACAGGGTGTGGCGTAAAAAATTTATAACCTGATATGCCGTATCTTCCATCCATAATCAAACTAAATTATTACTGGTAAATAAACAGGCAAGTTACAAATTTTCAAAAATCAAAAGCCCAGTCTTATTTATAAAAGACAGTTTCACTAAAACATTCTTAAGACAGTGCTGAAGCCGGTTTATGAGAGGATTTTATATTATAAACGGATCTTAACTCCGTCTTAAGAATATTTTTGTGGAATCGAAATGTATATTAGACTTTAACTTTTGCTTATTCAAAGTACAGAATTTACGATGCTGAAAAAAAAGATTTCAGGTTATTCATACATTACGCCACACCTTGTACAATAGCAAAAAAATGTCTGGAAGTTACGGGTGCGGCGGATAACTGAATTAACGAGAGAAAAATCGGCAACGGTAGCGGAAATACAACTTATGGTTACTACTAAGTGTAGTCAACATTTTTTTTTTCAAATTAATTAGATTGGAGTGCGATTTTTCGTTGAATTGTAGAAAGAAGTGCCCCATGAAACGTTTCGCCAAGTGAACTTCTTCGATCAATACAAGAACGAAGTGTACGTGCTATGCGTATGGTTTGATTTAAATATTTTTGAAATAAATTCTGTGAAGTAAACAGATAATATTGATAAAATAAAATAAGTTTCAGCATGGCACATTCTCTTATCAGGATTAACTACACATCTTGCGTAAATTCCTGTTTACAATTTTCTTTATTTTACAAAAATTCTGCTTATTCTGCCGTAAAAACTGATACGATAAAGTAAAAGTGTAAACTGAAATTCAACAAGAGCGTTTTGTCATAATATGCATATAACAGCTGCCACACAAACCGTATATTCATTATTAAGTACATTTTTTCGTACACATTTTGATTGTATGTTCGATGATGTATCAACGCTTGAAATTGGTGCAAGAATTTGTTTGGAAAAGCAAACATGTGCCTAATTTCGGCACTTTTGTTCGCGTCCCTAATCGAATCACAGAAAAGGGGGATGGATTGATTGAAACGGAAATTACTTGGCTCTTTATTGTCTTTAGGCGCTAGCGCGTAAAGCTTTCATGAGTTTCGTTTGTGTTTTCAATACCGTCATGACATTAGCTATTGAGTGAATGGGTTGCTCGTAGAATCAATTTACAATTAGAAAGTTCTTTTACGGGACGATTTTAAATTAACTAAATTGAAATATTGTTGCTGTGTTATTAGTTTATTTTACGTTGGAAAAGTTGGTATTTTGTCAATATAGATTTTATCTCTGTATGTCCGTCAAAGTTTCCACATCTGTTGTATTTACGATCATATTTTTCAGAAAGTTTTAAATCAAATTCAGCTATTCCCAAGGATCAATCCCTCGGGGATTAGAAGTTCTAAAGAAGTTTTCGATAATAAACGAGCACTCTTTTGAGTAAAGCACAACTAAAATTTCATGATAAATGGGAACAAAGTCCTAATAAATTAGTTGAAAAAAAACTTCAGACAGTCGTATAAATTAGTTACATAATACGTATTAAAACGTTTCTAAAACTACAGTACTGAACCTGAAAAAAAGTGAAAAGATTAGACATTGAATTAGGAATTAACACATTATCCAACACATTAAATTTTTACTGAATAGGGTATTTTCTACTTTAATCTAAAATTTATTTGCACAAGTTCATTGCACCAATTTCAGAGTGTCAATCTTCAATGCCGATCAAAGCAATGCATGGTAGTAATGTACAATGTTTCAAGACCGTTGTCTTGTTATGAAGTATTTGTTGGAGTACATTCAAATAACTTGTGTATTGGTTAGTCACAGGGGTGAGGATCTAAACACATAAAGAGTTTGGGCGAAGGGTAGGGGGTTGGTTAACAGATGAAAAGACGCAGACAAAGGGTAAGGAACACATAAAAGGGTAAGTTTATTCGAAGCCAAATTTGCGTGTTTTGCTGGAACTTTGCTCAATTGACAACGTGGAGTTCGCGCCTCGATCCGGTTTAATTTACAGTCCCTTACGCCTAACGAACTGTGTTTTGAAACGTTTTGCGTGAAAGCGTAAATGATTTTCCTAAGTTTATACAGTAGGACAAACTATACCACAGTATAATGTGAACTAGATAAGCATAGTAGACGAGACAAATAAATATACAAAGAAATATTGTTGTGGCTGCGGCAAATCATACACGATGCGAGCTTATCGCGGTGCCGCGGACGCGGACGGTGCGGACGTGATTTACGGCGAAATAAGCGAAAATATTGCGAAAAGTTTGTCGCAACCACACGAGAACACTGAAGACAAACATACAGATTTTACATACACATAGAGAATGAAACGAATACAGACAAAGGAGTTAACGTAAAACGAAAAAGCGTTAGTGAGCCGTTCGCGTGTCGCGATGCGTCGGCACACGGCGGGCCCGGCGTCCACACACAATGCAAGGAGTCGCAACCAAAGAGAAGAGGTCAACAGATACTGAACACTGAGGGGCGAGGGCGGGCTGACTGACACTTACCATGGTGTAAAGGAATTCCAGAACTCGCTAGGAGTGGCGGACACACGGCGGCACAGGGACACAGAAAGACAGGACAGATTACTACACAAATACCTACAACCCTCAGTGCAACCCCACCCCGGCTTTTACCTCACCGGCCGATCGCACGCGTCTATTGGTTACCTTGCGTTTCAACACTTGAATTTACTGATTCCATTCTTAGCCCGTTTGCATTAGAACAACACAACCACTCGACTCAGCAAGTTTCAAATTTGGAAAAGTTTTTTTTTCTTTTGTTTGGTTGCACTAAGAAATTGAACGGAGTTAAGAGAAACATGCTGGATGATAAATACATGGAGGCACTCAGTAGAACATTTCAATCACGAGACCTGATAAAACAAATGCCAGAACGCAATATAACCATTCTAGACTCCTGAACTCAAACAAAATAGTGAAGCGGCTCGTGTTTTAATGCAAACAAACTTTTGAGGCGCCTTTGCATATAAAGCGAGGTGGGTTGACTACTTTTATTACGTAGTTTTGCTCTGTCTTATTCAAACGTCTAATGAGAGATTCGGAAATGTACGTCACGATACAAAGTTATAATTCCAACAAAGGTCGTTGATTCAGTGTTTAAAACGCAGCACATGAGAGACACATGTAATGCTATTCATAATTTATTACCTATCCACTATTCCGAACTGCCCCACAGTTTCGAACGATATTATCAATTCAGCCAAACAAAACAGAGCAGCAAAATATTAATCGTCTACTAGTTTAAACGCTCAAAGAGTTGTGTCTGTCATGATACCGGTTTCTGATCAACTTTATTTAGTAGCGTTAAATTGCTGTTTCAACGCGAAGACAAACAATACTGCTCCAAGGCCTCATAATGTAGCGAATTATCGTCAATTTTTTTTAGATTCTACTTTCCAGTCGCTTTCGTTTTGTTGTTAGACAAACAGGTTAGGGTTAGACACACACAAGGGATTAACATTAGACAATACACAACACATCGGATCTGGTGTGAAAATAATAATAAAATCATAAGTCAACAATGTGATGAAAAGTATGGTTAATGGTAAAACATAACCATGCTAGGAGCGCAAATCAAAACTCAATATATTTTTACACGCGAGAAAACACAGGAAAATCAAAAACACTTCCACCAGATGATAAAAATAAAGTAAGTCAGAACGTATTTGTATCAATCAAATTAAAATAACCACACCAAATCCTCGGAGAGGTTCAGGAAGATGAGTGGGATCACAAATGGTAAGGTGCTAGATCCTATTTACTTCAATGTTATATAAAGTTAATGAATTTTGTTTCTTCCTTACGCATTGTAATACGTCGATGGTTTGACGAATCTAAAATCATTAAGTGCAAATATATTAATTTCATGAACTGTGCAAAACCAGGTCAGTCCTAAACCAACATTTGATAAAAGATATCGTCTATTTTCTCAACTCATATATTTATGAATAGCATCAATCTGGTACAAATTTAAGAAACGATCTCTTTTACCAATATTAAGTGATTTGGTGTTTGTTAATCTCAGATATTATTGTTAGTATGTCTGCTTATACTCTACGCTTACCTTTCGGAGTATTCATCCATGTGGGCGTAGCTTTGAACCGAGTTCTCTTCAATGAGGAACTTTACGCGTTGGTAGAAGGAGGCGGTGACGGAGGGAGGCTGCTTTCGTAGAAGAACTTCGACAGGGTCGTTGGAGGCGAGGCACATAATGTGGTCTACGCACTCCGGCCGGCTGCAGCACTCGGAGTCCGAGCAGTCCGTCATGCCATCTTCAAAATGTCATTACGATTTTTGTGACCATTGCCAAAATATAAACATCTAAAACACGAGGAGTTGTTTTCATACACATCTGAAACTTGGTAAGTGTAATCTTACCGTCATCGTTGTCTTCGTTGTCACTGCAGGATAGTTCAAGGGCGATGGAGCAGTCAGTGCCGGCCCAGCCATCACCGCACGAGCAGCGGTACACACCGTCTTCGAGCAGACATTGGCCGTGGCGAGAGCAGCCATTCGGGCAACCCGCTAAACAGAAACCAAGCACATAAGTCATATCTAAACAAGTTTTTACTATGACGTCCTTCACCGATAATGGCTTTGCTACTTACGCAAAGTGCAATGTTTCCCGTTCCAACCCTGTGTACACACGCAAGTTCCGTTCTTGCACTGTCCGTGGTCGTGGCATCGCGCGTCGCATGGTTTTTGGTCGCACAAACTGCCGGTCCAGCCTTCGTCACAGCGGCATACACCTTCGGCACAAACGCCATGCGGTCCACAATCTAAGGAACAGACCACTGGAAAAAACATCAACGTTAAAATAACGAAATTATATTACTGCAGAAAAAATATTCATAGGGAATTATGTAATTACCCTGAGAACAGTCGTCTCCTGTATAAAGCGGGTCGCATACGCATCGTCCAGCATCAAGATCGTATACTCCTCGTTGAGAGCATGCTGGCAAACAGCGTTGGACTCTGGCATCGCGTTCGCTACAGGCCGCGCCACGCCAACCGGCGCGACACACGCAACGACCTCGTACGCAGGAGCCGTGACCGCTACATGTCGGATCGAGACAATCCTCTGTGGGAAAAGCGAAAGTTGTAATCGATTGACATTCAGATCGACCTTTTAAAACTTCGTCTAAGTACATCTCAATAAAGGAAATAATATTTACCTTCGTCGCACTTAGGGCCCTTCCATCCAGGTTTGCAGTGACACCGCCCGGCAACACATTGGCCTCTGCCAGAACAATCGGCAGGTTCGCAATCATGAGCTGGTACATCACATTCGGGCCCTTTCCATCCTTCAGAACAATGACAAATCCCACCTGCGTAAGCTCCGTGACCAGAGCAAAGCACTGGACATACACCTAGAGAATTAAATTAAAGATTAGTTGTAGAAAGTTCAGAATTAGTTTAAGTTAAGTTTGATAAGCCCAACTTACTTTTAGAGCAATCGTGACCTTC
The DNA here is from genome assembly GCA_934045075.1 of Yponomeuta sedellus. Classification (NCBI taxonomy): domain Eukaryota; kingdom Metazoa; phylum Arthropoda; class Insecta; order Lepidoptera; family Yponomeutidae; genus Yponomeuta; species Yponomeuta sedellus. The sequence goes on along the minus strand of OW203722.1, from coordinate 14,147,294 downwards.
AAACCCGTCCGTACACTCACATTTCCCAAGATAACACGAACCGTTGCCTGAGCAATCATCGGGACAGGAGTTTGTGACACCTTCAGCCTCTGATACGATCATTTCGACCCTATGTGACTGTAGCTCGTCGTTATATATTGAGATGAACCATCGTCCCGTATCGAGGTACTGTAAGATTGTGACGTTCACGCGCATATCAGTCGATCTTCTAGATATCGTGTGGTTCCATCTCTCAAATGGGCTAATCGTGCTCAGCAACGTGTTCCAGTCATGGTTATTTTCCTGTGTGTCGTGTCGATGCGAGCTCCTTTTTCTTCTGAGTCTGTGGTCGACTCTGCCTCCCCTAATGAATTCTACGAAGTCATACTGCGTGACGCTTGGGGCTACATTCCGCCTACCATAGACAGCAAAATTAGCGCCCCAGGGAACAGTGAAATTGAGACTAACATAGGCCGGTTGTTTGCTTCGAAACTCTGAACTCCAGAACTGGTAGGCTGGTATGGTGGCGCTGTGTAACTCATCGAATTCTCTGACTTCAAGCGCGGGAGACCAAGGCGGTGGTGCGGCTTGCTGCGCTTGCTGGGGTATGACAGCTGACTCTAGCGCTGCTTCCGCCGTCGTTGACCAACCGCTCAAAGATGATGTTGATATTGATTCTGAAATAACAAGTGTAGAGTCCAGGTACATTATAAAGAACATTACATGACACATTCACATTTCAAGTATACGAACCATCAGAAGGTGAAGATGTTGACAAAGCGTCCCTTATTCCTTGAACATGTGTGACTGCTTTCACATCTTGTACCAGGATACAATTTGAATTGTCTATATTACTTTTAATTGACGATAATGCTGTAACAAAGAGAAACCAGCGATATCATTTCACAGTAAACCAATTGTTTGTGCAAATTAAATGGTCATATTAAAATCGATTAATAATGAACTATTTCAAAATGTCTGACAGGTTAGAGTGTCTAGTTTCAATCTATCACTTAATCTTGACTTCCAATTAACTTTCCGTTTAGTTGGCGTCTTATCTGTGTTTCATATCGATAATGCCCGGTAGCGAGTGCCTCCTATAGAAGTTCACACGGGTGACGCACTACGTCGTAACGAAACTCCGGGTTTAGTGGCTGGCACAATAGGAGACGTCGGTCAAACACATGAGTTGATTTTTTGAGAGAGGTGCATGAATATGGAAGGGTGGCTGAAGTGGACGTCCCATTGAGGTTTAATTAACCGGAGCACGGCCGAGGCGCATTTCGTCGCGGTGTGACGAAGCGATCAGTTCCGCGGCCGACGGCCCAGGTTGGGGCACGTAGGTGGCGCGGCGACACCCAACGTTTCTTGTCCCCGGGAATGCCGTTGTCTTCGCATTGTGCGTCAGTTGGCAGCGGCCGAATCGATCATAGTTAGAATGCCGCGCTGCGCCGGCTAATTGGATAATTCTTCACGCTGCTAACTAAGACGAGCACGGGCGGAGAGAACACGAGCGCTCAGCTCTCCTGGCACTATTTGCTTTTTTATTTCTCGAATAAGTCAAGCGTAACCTAGAAGCTTTCATAACAATACCAGACCGTTTCTTATAACTTGAAGCGAATGCGGCGGAATCCAAGGAAAAAATAAACTGCTCCAATAACAGAGCTTTGGGTTTTCCAGCGTATTCCAATATCCTTTCGTAACTGACATTCTATGTAAGTAAACAAGAAAGTTGCAGGGGGAGGAAACAAACAGAGCGCACATTGTAATGTAAACAGAATTTATTGGGTACATTTATTAGTTCCGTAAGAAACGTGCGTCGCTCGGCACCTCGGATTTGTGCCGCTCGCTGCGGGGATGCGATATTTATTGGTTCTGGGAGTCGTGTGCGCAGGATATGCGCCTAATAGAGCCAGCCGTGACGGCCATGTGTTCCGTTGACGGATGATCCGAGGAAGAATAATTGACGTTCACTAATGTGACTTTTAGCTAATTGCTATAGTTTTCGTTATGAAGGGGTGGTGTACAATAATTAGAGAATAGAAATCATGTACAGAATATAGCGTGCGCGTAAGATATTTAGATATGAATTTCCATAAATGTTGGTAATCACAAGTCGAGCATTAAATGTTATCAAAGTGGCGCCCGCAGTGTTTTCCCTCTCACCCTGTGGATAACCCCTGGCGGAGTCAGGGTAATTAAGTTATCGGCTGTCCCCCGGCACTCGCCGAAGATTTACTCGCAGATAAGGATCTGGATGCGTTAACGCCATCGCCATTTCCCCGCTTCGGCCTAGGATTGGACAATTCCGAAGTATGCTAAGTCAAGAGCTCTAGCAATAACAGTTATTGGTGGCTGATGAGCAGATAAGCAACTTATTTATATTCATAGCTTTCTCAGTGGATGCACAATGTAGCATTGATTTTTCAAATTCTTTTAGGGTGGATTTAAAATTTAATCAGAGTGGAAGATACAAGGCGTAACTTTTTAGGGTTTTGAAGTACACTAGGAAGGTCCATCCGTCTGTCGGTCCGCGGCTTAGCAAAGAGACAAGTACTAGAAAACTGAAACTTCGCTTCGATAATCACGCCGACCAATGGTATGACAAAATCTTAATTTTTTTTAGTTTACCTACCTTAAACCTTAACTAATTAGGAATGCAATTTTATTCTCGCTTACCATTGCGTAAAATATTGAGAATGTATGAAAAACATTTTTGGTTTTAGGGATCCGTTAGTCAAATATGAATCTTTGCAGCGCAATTTTTTATTAGAGTAGGGTCTTTCTTGCAGATTGTCCAAACGTGATTTTTTTTAGGGTTGTGGCGCCCATAATGCATTTAAAACTATCAAGGTCAAAAGGCTTCGCAAGTTAACAAATAAAACTCGACCAACTAAACAAACCAAAGGCAAATTTCGTCCATTGAAAACTACTTTGATGACGTTGTTAGTTCTTTAGAGCAAGTAAAAATTCCTCCTTCGGAACCCTACATTGCGTGTGGCCCGACAAGTTTTCATTACGATACACGTATAGATACGGCAAAATCAATTCAAAGTTTTTGAGTTAATAACGTTCGTATACAAGTTCGCTTTAAATCTTTCTTTCAGATGATTTCAAAGCTTCAACTCTAAATAAACTGCCTGCTTGTAATAAACAACGTCAACATTCGCAGATAAACTCGCTCAAATGACGTAATTTCCGCCCACCGAATGAAAAATGGCAATGTGGTATGTCGCGGCTTTTGCCCGATAATCCCTCGTAAAATCTATAAATTTTCTCTATGGTATGGTGGAGAGCTAGGAAATAGAGGGTACTCGCATTCACTTCCCGCCGCCCGCCGCCCGACGCGAGCGGGACAATTGCGTGCAGATGGACGATGTTTGCTATCTGTACTATTTTTCGAGTTAATACAATTTATTGTAATACGATTCAGCATAGATTGCATCGTGAAATGGGGGAGCGAAACTCGTTTGATGGAGTCTCGGGGGACAGTGCACGACGCGCCGTCGCATCGACTTGATATTAGTCACGTGATAAATCTTGGAGCGCTTGTGTGCGCCTGTGCGGCACCCTATCCTTTCCTATTCTTTGGGATCTCCGGTATATCTCTCCTTGTCCAACGTAGATATGATCCTCTTTCTAACTCTGGGGTCGAGGACGCTCCTCCGAGTCCTCCGACTCAACTATTTCGCAAAAGTGCGGACAACTGCAAATTACTTGCAAACTGCTATATTAAAGCTAAAGCGTGAGTTCCGTTTATTAGTGGCCATAAGTATTATATAGGCCATATTTGCTGTGTATGTTAGATTCATAATATAAACAATACACTATGAACGTTTCTACAATAGTGTCACATCTGTCGTGAAATAATAACATTTGTTAGGTGGCTGGCAAAACATTTTTCGGGCTTACTATCGATCGTTGTTTGGGTCAGGAGTACTTTAGAAGCGTTAATGCCGAACTCAGCGAGCTTTAATAAAACATTTGGGGTCCTCTCGATTCAATTACATTAAAAAGTTGACGGTGCTATTTGCCCTCATTCACCGCGCCGTGTTTGTATGTAATGAAGGGTGCAACAGATGCTCTATATTTTTTCATTAGGATCCTAAAACTAACTAGAGCGAACGGGAGATTTATGTCGGATTAAAGAACAAAATCACTTTTTATTCGATACACATCCGGAACGCCAGGAGGCGGGTCCAAATAATATTTCATTGTGTTTTAGAAACCCAAACACTAGAGCAAAAGTAGTTGGTGGAAATATTACTTATAAAATTTCATTAAAACATGACTCATTTTGTTGTGCGTCGTTTAAATAGGTTAGGTATCTGGACCTATTTCCGATGAACTACTACAAATTAGCTGATTGGCTTCAGAGTTATCTCTTGGTTATCTTAATGTGGTAATTTAGAGTCGTATCGCTTATCGAATTTGAAAAACTTATCTTTGAAGGCGGGCGTCGCCGATGCATATTTATGCGACGTGCGTCTCTTTTATCTACCGTCTCTATTAAATAAATGAGAATCTAAATGAAGTGAGATCCGAAGCGATGGCACTTGACTGGCAACACCAAGCCGTAAGCTGGTTCATTACATCGTCTTTTAAAAGCGTTGAAACATTGAACTGTCCACGATTTATCTAATTGACCCCGGAGTAGGCGTGAGAGATTCTAGAAAAATATTTTCTTAGTAGATAAAGGGCATCAAACACGGCGTCTTCGCCGTGTGTGATGCCTACTATCTTAAGATCCAAAACATACTATCTTAAGATCCAATATCTTGCTATACAATTCAATGAACCGTAACATGCGACGAAAATAATATAGGTATATTTACGTAAATTGTACAGCGAGCGATATGTATCTTAAAAAAATATCGGAATCGGTTAAGATTTGACGGAGTTCTGCGAAAACATAGTGAAAAAAAGTAATATACTCCTTTTTTTCAAATATAAGTGTTAGTGACCATACTTATGCTTTGGACAAATAAACTTTATCTTTTCGTGTATTATCGTCTCTACGCCGCCCCTTAAGGGGCCCGTTTCATAAACCTACAATTCATAGTTTACTACGATAATTCGACGTACATTGCAATGCCGACTAACCCACAGTAGGAATACTCTTCTACAAATTTTGATATTAATCTACGAATTGTAGCTTTATGAAAGCGGCCCTGAACGTTATTTTTTAGTTTGATACCAATTTCAAGTAAACCAAACCATCAAGGAACCCATCTGGTTTGGTGATTTGCCGCCCTTTAACCGAGGCGGTAAGTGGAACTAAGCAGGTGTTGTCTATTTGTTTCAGGTGTAGCGGATGAAACTGTTCGTTCTCAGTAGTTTCCCTGGCATGTTTGAAGCACATAAGTTAGTTATTTGTAATTTAACTTGACTTTGCAACTCGCTGTAACTACAATGGTGGAAGTAGAACTTAGATTACTTGTAAACTATGTTTTAGTGCAGTGGCTCAAGCTTAGTAACTAATACCGCTAACTGCAGGCAAATAGGTAAGCAGCTCTATATTTTTGTGCTATGTAGAGCTTTTCTCAGAAACGGGCACGAATATTTGATACGTACTTCTTTACTGCAGCCGCAAAAATGCAAAAGCATAGCTACGTGCTATTCTAAAAGTAACATGTGATTACCCTAACACGCTCTCTAGCTAAAAGACACGACAAAATAACACAAGAATAGCAAAAGAGCTTTCAGGATAGACGACGTGCAGACCATAAGCACATTGTATTTCCACGGAAGGTTCTCTTTATACAAGATTTGCGTGTTAGGGCGCAATGCTGGAAGAAAACCTGAGACATTGTCTGCGCAATAATGTTGTAAAGACAGGCGGGTAGGATCGCGCCGAGATGTGCAACTTTGCAGTTTGCACGAATGCTGCTTTCGGAAAACATCGTGCTCTGGGGAAAAGTAGAGTCAGGTCGATGCCATTTTTTCCTTTATATTTATGATTCTCATGTTTTGTACGCCTGCTTTCCATTAGTAGGGGGAAAGCCAGGGGTAAATGCCCGAACCCGTGAATGTAGGACACCGCTCCACCATAACTCTGCGATAATGTTGTGACCTGACGCCGTAACGTTATTTCTGTGCACTCTTTCATTATGCTTGCGGTTTACCAAGCTTTATTATCACTTACGGTTTAACTGTTAAAGTCCCCACAGCGTAAAGTTAAAAAGGATTCTTAAGTCACCGTGATGCAACGTTGAAATGTAGATTTAGAACAAAGGAGTTATAAACAGGAGTTGATAAAATTTCTGTATTCACGCGACAGTTCTCACACGTAATGCCTCACTAGTAGGTAACCCTACCTAACTGCTACGCTAAGTGTATTCGCAATCTAGAACATAGTTTATGTTAAGTTCGTGTCTATCCGCTGCTAGCGCAAAATGTCTTAGCTGAAACATGCGAGGCGAGAATGTGCCACTTCGTTTTCAATGTTAGACATAGTCATACGTATAAAAGGTGAAGCTTTGTATTTTATCGAGAAAAGATTACTTTCGCAATAAATCAGGTAGATATTTGCATTGAATAAATTATGATTACTCGGCGTGCGCGAGCTGGTTCAGTCAGGCAAGGTTCATATCTTATACGAGTAACGATACACGAGATTTACCAGATTTAGTGCTGGTAGTAATTTATAACTTTGCTAACACGCGCCCGCGGCTCTCGCGGCACGCAGCGTTGCCCCGGGTTAGGCGCATCATTTATATTGTTCTTCTAATGTTTGTTTAGTTTTTTTATTGAGCTTCTCCGTAGATGCCGCCAGCGAGATTGAACAAAGAGTGATAAAAGACTAATGGTTGATGTCTGTTTTCGTTGCAACATCAATGTTTAATAAACTCATTTGCATGTTTTCTGTGCATTAAAATTTATCGCCTTCCAATACTATGGAAATATAATGTCGTGTCGGGAACGTGTTGCAGTAAATACTGCGTATTTATTACACCAACACCAACCAGTGCGAGTTCTAAGAGCATTCGTTGGTAGAAAGTTCCAAGGAATCCAATTAAGGAGCAATAAGTTCGTTTGAAAGTAATAATCTAGAGACAATCTATATTGTCTTGCAGTAAGTGCTGCTATTTTCTGCAAAATCACGTCGGGCTGTTATCCCGGGGGCATAGTGTACCTATAATAATGGGTGGAGGATTTTTGCCCTTAAGCTCCAGCACCAGTAGCTGCAGAAGCCCGTCATTGTAACGCGATGTTGCTAAATTAGACACGACAAGAACCGCCCCTTAATTGGAGCTGACCGCCTCGGGCGTACAACCGACTTAGAAGAAGATCAGAGGCTCCCATATCGCTGTTTTTCATCAGTTTGTAATCATTCACTGAGAATAAGCAGCTTAAATAGGATTAACCGCTTAAAAGATTGACCATTTTCATTTATTCAATCTCGGAGAGCGATAAAATTTGAAAAGAAATAAATATTTTCTCAGAAATTAATTAGTTTTCAAATAACAACGAAAATATCCGCCTACACGAGCTCACGGAGCCAACGCTCAGAACTGGGACCGGCATAAATGGTAATAGATTGAGAAAGAATAATGTTATGAATATTTTAATTGGCATTCCGGGCGAGTTAATAAAAATATTGTTCTAGGAGAGGCTGGGGCTCCCGCTGCGATTTTATTAACAACAATACTCGTATATTGTCAAATAAGTACACCATGTTGAATTTCAAGCCTGCGCTCCGGATGACAAGCTTTTCTATCGATTTATTATAGCGATCAATATTGATGAACAGTCCACATCCTGCTTGTTAAAATGAAAAAGGACTGCTGTTGGTGTTCGTCAACTTACACAATTATACGTCGATAAGTAATATGCTATTTATGCATATTTCGTAGGTGATGATTGTGGCTCTAGAATAATAAAATGTACACTCATGAATTTCATTCCATTCATCGCTATCATATGCCATAAAAGTTTAAAGTCTATGAAAATAGACCCTAAATCTAAGAAAATGGACAAAATAAATGGCTGACGAAAAATCTAGATACCTGATGTATGCTTTAAATGTACTTTAGAAATTGTTGGCATTCAAACACATTGGAGAAAATTTTCATTTTGTGATCATTTTTCAAGTGCCTAGTTACTGTGATGTGTGTGACTTCTGTGATGTATACCTGGATAACCAGTCTGTAATTATGATTTAGTAAAAAATGCTTAAAATCGGGTTTTCTTACAAATATATTTGTTTCTTATTTAAGAAATAATTTTTGTCATTCCATTTTGGAATCTCGACTAAATTCGCCACATTTGAAAGTCTCTTGAAAAAAATTAAGTACTTAGATATTGATGATGCAGCCTATACTATAGGGTACAGCTCTTCTCTGAGAGAGAGTATGAGCTTAATCATCCCGCGAGCCCATCGGGGACTGGCAATTTCAAGCGCCTCAGGCGCTTGAAATTGCCGGATTTCCTCACAATGTTTTTTTTCAAAGGTAGCAAGTGGTATTGCAGCTATGACTTCACAAATGTACCTTCTTTAGAAAATAAAGTCAAAGTATAAAAACAAACGAAAAGTACAAGCCGGCATTCGAACCCACGACCTCTCAAATGAGAAGCCAGCGGTCTACCACTCTACTACCTCCGCTCTTTATTTATTACATTTATTTCATAACATGCGTTAAAGTAGAAATTATTAAATTATTAGAAATTATTGTGCTCTGATGTACAATAAAGAATATTCTTATCTTATCATATAAAACTTTTGAGTACATTGTTAGACAGATAAATTATTGTAATAAAATTTAAAGTTCTAAACCAACTTTACATAGAAAGAAAAAATTCCGGCCCGAAGCGGGATTCGAGGGTAACACGGAGTTTTTTTATGTATCCTATAGCTGTCCCACTGTAGGGCACAGGCAAGAGAAGAGTATTGAAGTAGTGGTGTTTAAATTTTATACTTTACAGTTGGTAATTCAGAGATGTAGGTATTACAAAAAAAAGAAGAAAAGTAATGATTTATAGTCAGTCATAGTACTTAAAAGAATAGGATTTAAGACGTTTATAAAGTTATCTCATGGTATAATATTCTCAACTTTTTTTTAATGCCAATGTAAATTAAAATAAAATCACATTATTTACCACCAACCCGGACTTGGCCCCCATGGTGTAGTGTGGTTTAACCTTCCTGCGATGCAGGAAGAGACCCGTCCCCCTGCAGGACAACGATGCGATACGATGCAATTCATTGTTTTCATTTTTTACACTTATTTTTCAAAACCTGGTAATCTTTCATTAATTTCCCGCTTGCTGTTGATTTTCGGGGCACCCGTCCTCCTTAACGAGTTTTGATGACTGTATGAATACCAAACAAAATCGGAATGTTTGCCTTTCAACAAAGTTAAGAAATATAAGATCATAACACTGCGTTGTTTTGACAAGTTTTGTCACCAAATAAGTGCAAACTAAAATAACATTCAAACTAAAAACAATTTTCCTCCCATCGCAATAGTTACAGCTATTAACGAGCTGACGGTAGAGTCGCTGTATGCCCTAATATTTGACATGATACTGCGTTTTCCCGCACTACGTTTGCCTCAAACTAGGAGTGGGTCGTTGTCCAATTTTTCGACGACGAAACGCAACCGTTTTTTCTGGAACGAAAACAGGTCCTCGAAACGGTCCTCGTTCGCAACTGGTTTCATTGTATGCGAACGAGCAAGGCGCAGAGGACGGTCAAACAAGTGCGAACGAGACGAAATCACGAAACATCGGAAAAAATAAGTTGTTTTACACGATATTCGACTGTATACTCATAGACATAAAGATTACTTTATTGTATCACAGACCAAAACGAACGGAACGAGCAAGGAGCCGACGACGACGTCGCAATGATCTCATTACGTTCTAGGCTCTATTAATATAGCACTAAAGGACATATCCGCGTCAAACAATCTAAGGACTGTTCTCGCGACGAATTAACGCTGGCACTGCTTTAGAGTCGCTGGCACTGCTAGAATGAAACGTAAAACGGTCCTATCGTCGCGGAACACAAAACGGTCTTATAAAACGGTTCGTCTTTGCAACGATCACGCCTACCTCAAACGTCTGTCATGCTATAGCTCACCTATAAAGTAGGCGAGCATCGCCGCCAAGATGACGCAGAGGCAGATCATGGCGATGGCGAGACATTTCCAGGAGCAGCGGTGCTGGCAGCGCTTGTCTATGTGGAAGCGCGAGGGCGAGTAGACGGGCACAGGGCTAGGCTGGCTGGCGCGCAGCGGGAACACCGGCATCACCAACGGCTGGTTGGCCAGCTGGCAGTGCCCGCCGCCTAGCGTGCCGCCCATACCGCTCGACATCCCCGACCCTCCAAGTCTGGGGACAAAATGAAGAGCATGTTAGTGAAGAACAAAACACATTTGGCGATGATGCAGAAAAAGATACGCCAATCCGTAGAGCCCATTAACGTATAAGTACACTCAGAATTGGATGGTTGCAAAAGAGCAGATGTGTAAAATTTGAGAGAAGGAGCAGAGCAATGTGAACAAAATACTCTGTACTTGTACTTTCTAACTATATAATCTCTCTAATAAGGCCGCTACTTGTACTGTATTGTTATTTCTTAAGTCTCTTATGTAATTCGTGGTGTACATGTAATGAAGAATATTGTTTCTATTAGTAAAAGAGAGTACAAAATACTTGTAGGTACTCTCTATCCATTAGTAAAACCAGTATTGATTAAACAGCAAAAATGGTTGTACGTGGTCTAGGTAAGCTTTTAAAATATGTGTGAAATAAAATTTTAAAAAAAACCTTAATGTTTAAACGGTTCCCGGTTTCAATAAACTAGTCAGTTTACTATATACTAGACTTATCAGTCTGATTATCTGCGAAAACTTAATAAGGATAAAACAAAAATAAATAAAAGAATTCAAAACCCTCATAAAGTAAAAAAAAACATATTTACTTTACAATTTGTTCGTGTTTATTTTACGATTTCGATTTCAATATGTTCAGAGACGAAAATGTTGTCAGAAATATTCTCAAGAACAACATGCCTATATTTTTTTCACAACATACTAGCAGATTTTGCTTAAACATTGTTTGAGTAAGTCTCCAATTGACAGTTATCATTTATCAACCATATTTTTTTACCTTAATGGATCTGAACCGATGTTTGTAACTTAATTTCAATATTTTATCTTTATCAACCGAGTAACACATTCCTTAGACCAAGCGTTTCCTTTACCTGCTGCCTTGTGAGCCATCCTGTTTTAGAGAACACTTAGCCAACTGTTGTCGGCGGATCTGAGCGCGCGCCATATGGTGACTCTCGCGATCACTTCGGGACAATCAAAACCTATCATTAACAGGGATTCCGAACAAAAAACGATGTAGCGTTTAAGCGCGTCCGTTTCGAGCGGTCCATTAATCAATTACTCGACCAACTTCACTGTCACGACTATATTTAAAAACTTGATCGTCCGTGGCACGCAGCATATGGTGTGATGGTGGCAGCGCCCACCAACTGACGCACCTTCTAGCACAAAGGAGAGAACGTAGCAAAAAATCCAAAAACAGAAAAAAGAGAAAAAAATATTGGACCAAGTTAACCTGCGAGAACGAAGCGTGACTCCTAAAGGGTTTGTTCCAAGGAGGCTGTAATTTCTTTTGAATAGCGGCGCAGTAACAGTCAGAGGAAGGACGAATTCATTAAACGTGTACAGAAATCACGATTGCCCGGGCACGCAGACTTACTCAAACCGAAATCGTTTCTAATATCCACTTTGCTTTGTTTCTGGTTTCTATTTACTGGCGCTAATGGCGCATATACTTGAGTGGGTATATTGGCGCGGATAAACCTGTTTTCAAAATTGCTAACGTGGTCATTATTTATAATGTGATCGATGGAAAGTTAAAAAGATTTATGTGATTTAGTACCATAAAAACGACCGACTATGATTAGTAACTGTACATAGAATTGATTTTTTCTATCCATTATCATTAGGTACGATTTTATTGTTTGTAATTTCGTGCTGCTGCCATTATCTTAAGTTCGGGCCACGACGGTGGAGTGCATCATTTCCGCACGTTACCGAAATGAGGACTTACTAGACACTTACGAGGACTAGTTTTCGTAAATGAAAATTTTGTGGTGAACAATGAAACGTTGCGCAATACAGCAACGCATGTATTTCAGTTTTGGAACGGAAATGAGCGGTCTATTTTGCAGACAAAAGAGGAGCTCTCGAATAAAGAAAAGCTCGCGTAAGAGAGAGACGCTAAGACAATTAACGAGTCCGACGACACAGTGTTGTTGTAGGACAATGCAGCGATATTTCAACCGGCGGCGGTGCGTCAGGCCGACGAGCGTTCGGCGAGATTTTGACAGCCGCTTCGTTGTGAGCTCCTAATGAAGCGGTAAATAATGAGAAGAGGTGTTGTGTCGTGCCGTTCCGTTTCTAATTAACACGAATGGAGTGAGCGGCTAGTTCACACACGTCCAGGCGTCGACGTCGTGATCCTTGCGGCTAACAGCTTGTCTATATCAACCGATAGTTGAAAAAAATATGCTTATATACATAGAAAAATATACGACGCATGCTTACAACTGGAGCTTAATACTCCATTGATTCACCGTCACCGGCTCGAGCGTGACGGTTCAGTATTGTTCACCGTTCAGAAACCACGCGAAGTGGTTTTGATAACCACCAGTGCGCCTAAAGCAGTGTTCACTTAAAAATTTTCGTGCCCAAATAGTGAGATGACATCAAAACAATAACATATAATTGGCGAGAGGGTTGGCTCGCAGCGCAGTCAGGTAGCCAAAGGACGCGATGTTTTTTTACATCGCCATTATCGCGCGTGCAGCGACCACTTCTAGTCTCGGAACTCGCTCGCCGACCTCTAGCTCTGAAACCATAAAAACAAAAAGAAGCTGAACCGCAGGCCGTGAGAACGAGTCTCCTTCGGCTCGCTCGGGCCACTTCCATTTATCTTGCACGGTCGTGCGGGAATGGACCGGACAGCGATGTGCTTTTATTGCATTGCGCCCTTAAATATAGGCCTGCGGAGGTAAGCCACGATACTTTTAGCCATAAAATGATCGCTCAGTTAGGTCTGTCCGGTGCGTTAAGCTCTCCGTAATGTGATTTGCCTCGGGGAGCTGTAAAACCTCACAGCTTCGCAAAAACGGTGTATTAATACTTACATTAAAATCTATAATGTGCTGTGTGCCGCAGTACCCACTATTTCATAGAAGATGTTATTACGAACTCAATAGCGCAAAACAGTATTCTCATAAGCCGGCTGAATAGGGCCAATCGATCCGGGTTTACGTGATGGCTTAGAGGTAGATATTACATTGTATTGGCGTAACTGTCGTACCTTATCCCCGAGTGTGGGTGATCGGTGCATTAGGCGCACGCAGACCGGAACCCGGGACAATCGATAGCGACTGCAGCGGCTTGCACCTGACATCGCGAACTTTCCAACGGGAATAAGCTTTGTCACCAGACGTCGCATAATATAGGTCACCGCTTTGTCGCAGGCAGGTGAATACCAGCCGGTTTGGAGAGTTCACAGCAATATCACGTATGCGTAATTCACGTGCCAACAAAAACATTAATGTATGCGACTCTTTCCTTGCTATTTAAAATGAACGAATTCAGCTGCCGCTCATTGCACCGGTCTCTACTTCGAAGCTTTTATTCCTGTACGATCCCAGGCAGAGGTAGAAACGAATCAAATGGATATCCCCGATCAACGAAGGGTCTAACCTCGTTATTGCATAAGGCTCAGGATGAAGGCTCATTTATGTGGCACGCCTCGGAGTAGTCCATTTTCTTTTTGTAGATGAGACTTTTAGACGCCTTTTCTGTAGGCCGGAGGGCGGGGACTTAAGAGATGTTATCGGTACTTAATAATATTTTGTAATAATGGTATCGCACTAGTTTATGTTCAGAAACTCTAATACTAACTGTCTGGTGGGGTGAATAGACTACAGCAAGAGAACACCACCGTCTGAGGCGCGGGCGGGCCGTCAATGACGATTGTTTTCCATGATTCATAAGTATGGGCATCTCGCACTACAATTTAACTATGCACTAACTATAACAATACTTACCATCACAATAGGGGTATCCTTTTGTTGTGCATACGTGCTTGCATTTAATAGGAATATCTTTTTCAATCAATCTATTAAATATAAACCAATCAGGCCAAAAGCTCGAAGAAATAAATCTTTTTATCATTGTAATAAAAGAAGTTGAGAAGCAATTTGGTTGAATTTATCGATGTAAAGCTATAGCTTTGAATTTTTAGTGTTCGGAGTCCCTTGCAATGGCGACCCCCTTATTGCAAGTCATGGATGGGTGTAAATTCAAGAAAGCCCCCAATTTAAACGGAGATGTGTAACAATGGCGTCGCCTGCACCGCCAATTTCCTCCCCCGCTAAGGCACTCTTTACAAAGGAAACGAATAAAATTATCATTCTTTACCATTATTTAAAGACAAGCGAAAAGTTATAAGGCGAAGCTAAATGTTAAATTCGCCGTGATACATAACTAAAATAAAAAAAAAAACCTTTACATGAGGTTCGAATCGGCTCGATACATCTCCATTACCTGAGCCACGCCTGGTATATGTCCTCTCAAATAACCTACCTCTGCCACAGCCACGAAATTAATTAAAATAAAAAGTAAAAAAATTTTTTTTATGGGAATCATATAGATGATACATTTTAGACAATAAATTACATAATCCATGATTCAGGCGTGCCCGTTGATTTAGTAAAATCGTTCCGCTCCATTTGAATAGATGTGGAATGACATTAATTTAGCAAAATCCAGCTTTAATTTGGCTTGTTAAACGTTGGAGGCAATCTGTCTCAGTAAATTCTGATTTTATGCGTGCATTTCACCTCAGCGGCGGCGGTACATGATACAGCTATTTAAATACTGGCGGATACATTGAACTCAGCACTCTTATTAATAACCCGATGAAGCCCAGTTGTTTGTTTTAGCCAGCAGCCGCGGTTACCTAACGTAGAGTTTGATTCATGAATGGGCGAGTGACTCTACATACTCGAGCGAACTCACTGCGCCCTCCTGCTTATATTTAGAAAACATGATTTTCCTAGAAATATATCAAACGACGGAAGCTCTAACATTTGCATGTTACAAGCAAAGCTCGCACTAATTATACGGCTTCGTACTTTATCTCTACCGAGTTGGCAAGTTGAGAAAATGTAGCCAAGAGTTGGTGGAACTTTTCGATTTCAAGTTGTGTACGTCGTCGTGAAAAGTATAAATATGAAGTTGTGTATAGAGTGAAAAGTCAGCAATATTTTCTAGGTTTGCTATTTGTCACTATCTGCTATCTATCTGTCGAGGGGCATCGGGTGCGCTTACTGCGTTCGCAAATGTGCTCGAGGCAGGTTTATCATGCAATGAATGGAGCTGATAGCGAGTAAGCGGCCAATTACTGGCCCGGCGCAGACTGCGCGGTCCCGCATATAAATAATCGTGCTCACGCGCAGAAACCCGATAGTGATAAACAATTTTCCATTAGCCGCCGAGTAACGCAGCAGGCTTGCCGAGGGGCGGCCGATCATTGCCAATTTCCATACCTAACGGGGACCCTATATGCAATCGCCATAGCTTTTTATTACGGAGTTTGTCGTTTCAAAGTATTATTATGCTAATACAAGATGCATGCAAATTAAGTACTGCAATAAATACAAATCAATTGGACCAGAATACCTGAAAGTGCAACGCGCCTACGTGACTGCTTATAAAATGCTGAGAGTTTCTTCACAAGGGCAACGTGAAGCGAATATGGAAAGAATGAGTAAGAAATAACTAGCAGAAGGTGGGTGGTAGGAGTGGGTCGTTGTCCAATTTTTCGACGACGAAACGCAACCGTTTTTTCTGGAACGAAAACAGGTCCTCGAAACGGTCCTCGTTCGCAACTGGTTTCATTGTATGCGAACGAGCAAGTCGCAGAGGACGGTCAAACGAGTGCGAACGAGACGAAATCACGAAACATCGGAAAAAATAAGTTGTTTTACACGATATTCGACTGTATACTCATAGACATAAAGATTACTTTATTGTATCACAGATCAAAACGAACGGAACGAGCAAGGAGCCGACGACGACGTCGCAATGATCTCATTACGTTCTAGGCTCTATTAATATGGCACTAAAGGACATATCCGCGTCAAATAATCTAAGGACTGGTCTCGCGACGAACGAACGCTGGCACTGCTTTAGAGTCTCTGGCACTGCTTTATAATGAAACGTAAAACGGTCCTATCGTCGCGGAACACAAAACGGTCTTATAAAACGGTTCGTCTTTGCAACGATCACTCCTAGTGGGTGGCTGCCGTTAAATACGTACTGGGCCTGCGGAAATATATAGGTCTCTATATATTTCCGCAGGCCCAGAACTAAACGCTATCTCTTGCTATTGTTCATTGAAACGGAAAAACGTTTTCGCGGAAGGCACCCCCGCGGCCGCTCGTATTTCACGGAGAGTTCAATATTATTTCGACAGTCGCCGGCACAAAGCCCGCGGCTCAGAGCCCGCCCGGCCCCGGGCGCGGCTCCGCATATCGCCTCACAATATTGTCCTCCCTGCTCCCCGCCGTCACCGTTGCCTCGGGTTACACTGTAAATATTTTTCGGTGGTTGCCTGATTGAAAAATTTTATCGCATTCCATCCCCACTTCTCTCTATAATGGATTGCGCCCGCTGTTTATGGACGTTAGCTTGTTGACACGGGTATGGGTAGTATCGCGAGGAGGCTTCCCGTCCGCTTATAGCGGAGCTTTATCTGCCTCTATCACTAGGAGAGGCATAATACTTTTCCCTGTTAAGGTGTATTATATTGCTTCCTGGCTCGCACAAACAAGAATGGTGCTTGGTAGAGGTAACTTATTATTAAGTACACTACACTTTTTCTCGTGGAATCTTTTAATGAAATCCGTACTACGAGTACCTATTTGTGTGTTAAGGATGAGGTTTGAGGGACAAGCACGCTCTAAAGTCATCACTTTTAAAAGCAAGTTTCCAAAATATGGACGCCCGCCCGCCCGACTCGGTCCGCGCTGGATAGCTTTAGATTTATTTATACATCCTTACCGTTACTCCATATTCAAGTGGCTAGATGAACATTGGATGTGTATATTATGTATTTCATAATGAATATGAAATGAGGACACCGGATGCATTCCCTTGCCTAACGGCGCGTTATTTCCCAAAAGCAATATTTTCCTGTCATGCGTGCGACGTCTCGGTAAAGAGTTCGTAACAATAGTGGTTTTCTATAAAAAAAAAAAACTGCAACGAAATTGAATCAATTCGTAAATAAATAATATAAATATGTCTTATTTAATATTGTACACGCTAGTACACTATAACACTGAAGTAATCCGTAATATTGATCTGCTTGATTGTATTTATCTGTTGATAACTATGTACACTATTGTTGAGGCATGTATTTATTTATACCTTTGTAATAGTCTTGTATATTTGTACATCTACTTCCTTCTTCAATATATTAGTCCAGTCCATTCAAAGGTGGTCTGGAAGAGATCACTTTTTGTGATAAGGCCGCCGTTTGTACTCTTAGGTTAAGAAATATCTGTGTAATTTCCATTTTTATGTACAATAAAGTGTTCTCTATCTATCTATTGTTTAGCTGCACCGCCTACCCGTTTCTTTTACCAAAGCTTCCAAAGCTTTTGTACCAAAGCTTCTTTTTTTCGTCAATGGTTATCTGGAAGAAATTACTTTTAATAGTAAGGCCGCCATTATACTGTTATGTTAGTGTTGATTGTGTCGATAGATGGCGGTTGTTAAGCCAATTCAGAGGCCTTAGGGCGGCTTGAAAACTTCTTACAGTAAGAGCAGCTCCTAGAGTTGCAAGCCTCCACCAATACGGACTTATAGTCTGTAAAATATAGCTTGAGCTCCGCGACAGCTGTTATCGAAATTGAAATACTATATATTTTACAGACTATAGCTCCCGGTGGAGTATGGCCTATATCTTCCTCAGGGAAACATAATGGGTTGATGATGATGTTGGAGTTTAAGTCGCGTGTGTAATTCCTGGTGTAAATACAATAAACATTATTTTATTTTTCAAAATTTCCTATATCTTTAAATATAGAATATATATATATATATATATATATATATATATATATATATATATATGTGGGAATTACGTGCGCAGAACACTATTTTGGCAATCAAATTCGTCTTAGCTTCGTAAATCTGTCACTTGCTTTATTTTCTTCACCAATCAGTATTGCCAGTCTCACAAAAAACTAAAACTACTAAAAACAAAAAAAAGATAACTTTAAATAATTAATTATCCCACACGGCCTTCCTGCTCTTCATCCGCCCCGGATGAACTAGAGTCCTCTTCTATGATCCACTGCTTCATCATGTCGGCGGAACTCATAGTGTTAACCGGACCATCTCCATTTCCAATTTTCTTGAGTCTGTACCGCTCGTTGCCCTTGTTTTCGGTAATCTGGTAGGGGCCGAGATATTTTGGGTATAGTTTCGCACCTTGAGCAAACTGGGTCCTTTTAATAGCTACAAGGTCACCTTCTTTGTATTGCGTAGCTACTTTTCTCTTCTTATTGTAATCCCTCTTATTCTCATCCTGTACCTTCTGTATGGACTGTCTTGCTCTAGTTCTTAAGTCAGATCTTGCCTCGTTAAATCTTTCAATAATCTCTTCCTCTATTAATTTTGATAGTTCAGGATCCCCGTCTTTCATTTTGACACCCATCAGAAGTTCGAATGGTGACATGCCGATGCTTCTTTGATAAGTATTATTCAGAGATCTTTGCACGTTGCTGATACGCCGGTACCACTTCGAAGGGTCATCTGCGCTCATCTTGCTCAGTACGCCTATGATTATCTGGTGGACCCTTTCGACTTGCCCATTGCCTCTAGGTTGGCCTGTCGTAATTGTGTAATGAGTAATACCTTCTTCGGTGCAGTAATCCTTAAAATCATTGGATGTGAATGCAGCGTTGCGATCTGTAATGATTCTGTGTGGGGAGCCGAAAACCTGTTGTTGTATCTTTAGCTTTTCTATAACTTCTTGAGTTGCTAGCGTCTTTGTTGGGTATATCCACGTGAATTTCGTAAAACCATCTATAACTGTCAAAATATACTTGTAGTTCTTATTCGTCGACGTCAGGGGACCAAGATGATCGATGTGGTAGGTTGACAAGGGAGTATCGCCTTTATCCAGCGGATGTAAGTATCCTTCTTTCTTTCCCTTTTTATGTGCCATGAGAATGCACTCTACGCAGTTATTAACGATTGATTTAATCTTTTCTTTCAGGTTACCAATGTAATATTCCCTCTGTATCAATTCTTCCGTCTTGACTATTCCAAAGTGTCCTTTTTCATGTTTCTTTCTTATTATTTCAGATTGCATCTTCTTCGGGACAACGATCAGTTTATCTCCTTGATGTTCTTTGCAAAGGATTTCATTCTCTATTATGAAGTCTTCGTAAGGTCCGTTTTCTAATATCTTCTTTATCATTTTAATCTTGTCATCATCTTCTTGAGCTCTCTTTATTCGTGCAGTCGTTTCCGTGATTATCAAACTTACAGGGTATCTACTTAGGGCGTCTGCGTGTTTCATTTTTGTTCCAGGTCGGTGTTCAATGCTGTAATCATACTCTTCGAGCAACAGAGCCCATCTGGCGATTCTTGGAGAGAGATCCTTCTTTTGCAGAGTCATTGTTAATGCCGAGCAATCGGTTACAATCTTGAAGTGGATTCCAAGTAAGTATACTCTGAATTTTTTAATAGCCTCTGCCACTGCTAAGATCTCGAGGTAGTAGCTGTGGTACTTTTTTTCAGCTGGGGTGGTTTTCTTACTCATAAAGTATACCGGATGCATCATACCATCACTAGAGTTCTTCTGGACCAACACAGCCCCGTAGCCTTCAGCGCTGGCATCTGTGTGTACTTCAGTCTCCAGACTCGGATCGTAAATTCGTAAGACAGGTGAGTTGCATAGAATCCGTTTGAGTTCTTCGAATGATGCTTCGCATTTCAGGTCAAAGTCGAACACCTTATCTTTTTTCAATAAGTCTGTGAGTGGTTTAGCGATTATCGAATAATTCTTAATGAATTTTCTGAAGTATCCTGTGAGTCCCAGAAATGACTGTAGAGCTTTTATAGTCTCTGGAGTTTTAAACTTTGCAACAGCGGTAATCTTTTCTTTGGATGGCCTTACTTCATTGTCGCGAATCAGGTAGCCAAGATACTCTATTTCTCCTTTTAAAAAATGACACTTCTCCCAGTTGAACTGAAGGCCATACTCTTGAGCTCTCTTAAATACTTTCTGTATTTTATTCATACCTTCTTCTGCTGTTAAGGACGGTGTTATGAGATCGTCAAGGTAGGTCAAAACCGTGCCATCAAGGATCAAGTCTCTGAATATGCTGTTTATAAATCTTTGGAAAACTGATGGTGCCGTGCACAAACCAAAGGGCATTCTTGTGAATTGAAATTGACCTTGTGGTGTTACAAACGCTGTGTATTTTTGACTGTCTTCATTTACTTTAACGTGTAAAAACCCGTTAGCCAAGTCCAGCGTTGTAAACAGCTTGGCTCCTTTTAGTTGGTCAATTTGGTCTTCTATAAGTGGTAGCGGAAATCTTTCCTTTATTACTTTCTTGTTTAGTCTTCTGTAGTCTATACATAATCTGTACTTTCCGTTCTTCTTCTTAGACAATACCACCGGACTTGCGAACTCAGAATTACTTGGTTTTATAACTTTCTGTGCACTCCATTCCTCTAACTGCTTATTGACTACTTCCATTTCGAATGGCGATAGTCTTCGTGGATTCTGGTATATAGGGCTTTCATCTGTCAGTATTATCTTAAGTTCGATGTTCGATTCTTTCTTCGTTTCAGTTGGTTTGCTTTCTTCTATCATCTTTATTATCTGTTCTGTGTAATTCTTCTCACCGATATCATATTTTTCATGTGCGTCTTTTCCACTCTCGGCCAGTAGTGTCAGGTGCTGTATCTTTTTCACAGTGACTTTGTTCGGGGTAAAATTGACTTCAAAGTCTGCCAATATTGGATTACCAAGAATAACTTCGACAGGAATCATATTATCCTCAACAACGTGAAAGATAGTTTGGTGGTAATAATCATCCATGAGGATTGTCGCTGTAAAAGATCCTTGCGTCTTTAATTCATTTTCTGAAATGCCAGAGATGCATAACGAATCATCCGGATTGAAATTTATGTTATTTTTATCAATTCGTTTAAACTGGCTCATCGTGATGAGATTTACGTCACTGCCAGTATCAATCAGAACTCTGACATTCACATTGTTAATGGTGATATCTTTATAAGGGGTAAAACATACTTCTTCTGTATTATCTTGGATTTTTAGAATTCTGTTGTTTTTGTCGCATTCATTTGACTTGTGTCCAAATTCGTTGCAGCGGAAGCACTTTATTCCTTTCTTGCAGGAATTGATCTGATGGTCTGAATCACCGCAGTTGTAGCATCTGGACAGACGAACTGGGTGTGGTCTTCGAGGTGCAGATGTACTGGGCTGAGAATTACTTGAAACTTGTCGGTGAGGGGTAGATGAGGCCTTCTTTTTCATTTCTCCGTATAATTCTAACTTCTTTCTGAATTCTTTGAGAGTCGTAGCTCCATACAGAATAATTTTATTCGTTTCAGAATCGCGGATACCATCAATCACGTATTCTATTAAGGCCTCGTCTTCTACGTTGCCATGTAATGCAATTTCTTTCATGTGTAAAAAATATTGCTGAAATGTCTCGTCATTTTTCTTTTTACGTGAAGAGAGCTTCTTATGAATAGTGGCACTATTCTGTTTAGGTCCGAACTCTTCCAGAAGTTCTAGTCTTAGTTCAGTCCATGTCTTGACACTGCCCAGAGATCGGAGAAACAACTTAGCAGTCCCAGTAAGGAGTCTTTTTGCGTAGATTATATTCTCGACATCCGTCCAGTTCATAAGTAAAGCCATGTCATTGAATTCTTTTAACCATATTTTAATCGGGTATGTATCGTCACCGCTAAATGGTATCATTGACTTCTCCAAGTTGTTGAAAGATATCTGAGGGCGACGGTCGTCGCAGTCGTCATCGTCATCCTTTTTTTCTTCTATCTTCTTAGGAGGCATCTTAAATCTTTGTCTGAAGTAGTGTACTTCTCGAAGTCGTAAATCAAAAAGTCGTCGGTGAAATCGGTGAAATCAAAATAATATTTTCATCATATTTTTTCTTAAGCGTTCGATTCGAACCATTCGATTTTGGTAGAAATCGGGTAGAATATCAATCGAGCGTCCCGCATAATGCGATTTGGGTAGAATTTTGGTAGAATGGTAGATTACAAAATGGGCGTCCCGAAACATTCGGTCGGCACATGATTCGTCACTTTCACACTTATTCTTCGTAAATCTTGTTGATCACCACGTATTCTTTGCTAATCACGATCCCGGACGGGCCCCCAAATTAGTTGTGGGAATTACGTGCGCAGAACACTATTTTGGCAATCAAATTCGTCTTAGCTTCGTAAATCTGTCACTTGCTTTATTTTCTTCACCAATCAGTATTGCCAGTCTCACAAAAAACTAAAACTACTAAAAACAAAAAAAAGATAACTTTAAATAATTAATTATCCCACATATATATATATATATATACATACATACATACATGCATGCATAACCTCACCCCTGTATCCCAGAGGGGTAGGCAGAGACCAGGGACTGCCACTTGCCACTATCCTGCAGATCACCTTCGTTTGATCAACGTTCATAGGTCGTTGCATGCACGCACGACGGTTCCGGGTACTTTTTATTTTCCCCTTTGCTAGTACATCCCTAGTACATCGATGTATGTCCGCCTAGGACGTCCCTTACCAGCCTTTCCACTAACATTTGCAATATATACATTTGTTTCGTCAATCTTTCTAATACTTCTCAAATATAATGCCTGCTTCGTTTGTCTAGTACTTGGTACAAATTGTGGGTTCGATTTCTATTAGAAGCTATGTTATATGTAAAAATGACCTCTGTCTGGTATTTTCATGTTTGTGATATCCTTGCCTGGTTACATGCGGTACGGGGTATTTTAGTTTCGGACCAGAATATATATATATATATAATTGGGCCACTTGGGCCACTTGTTATTATTTCTCGCTATAATATGTGTCACAACCACGCCAAGTTTGCTGCCTGTGTGTATTACTGTTTTTAGGGTAGAAAATAAACAAAAAACGGCGAAAAGACACGATTTTTTGAAAAGATAATCTGCCGCATATCCACACATATCCTGTGAAAAATTCAACTAGTTGCCTATTGCGGTTTCCAAGACAATCTCTTTAGCAGGCATTGCTAATAATATCGTAGTGACATGGTCGGGGAATAATTATTGTGCGGTTTTTTTTGCAAGTGCGTGCACCTTCATACATTTTCCATATCTCATGGAATTTGGCGGAAAAAATCGTGCTGTGACAAATTTTAATAGTATTCTTAAGCCAAAAGGCGGACGGACCAAAAGACAGTCAGACAGACAGACAACGAAGCCGTGGTAATAGTATTACGTTTGGCACTCTTCGGATACGGATCCCTAAAAAACTAATAGTTATTGTAAAATACTGTTGTAAAAGCTGGGATACAGGCGTGAGGTTATATTATGTTTTATGTTGTAAAATACAAATGTTAAAAGTGTTTTTTTTTAAATAACCCTGTATGAGTTGCCTAAAGAAATAAATAATATGCAATGAATAAAACAGGTCCAATTTGTTCTGATAGAGAAATGTGCCAGGCGTAAATGTACGTTGCTATAAATGTGGTCTTTAGCCCGTAAAGTGATGAGCGATATACAGCTGCGGCCGACTCAATTATAAACGGCGATAGCCAGAACATTACTTTTAAATTAAACTCATATTTAACTCAAACAAATCACCCTTTAAGAGCTTTCTGTGTGATGTAAATAGTTGAAAAAATATTCAAAGCTTTTATGGATCGTATTTTCCAATGTATATCTAATTATCACAACGTCCAACATGAAAGTAGAATTTAAATAATAATAAAAACCCGTAAAATTAAGAACTACCACAAACGGTAGTTGTCAGCTATAATATATTCACGTGGTTAACAGAATGGCGTGTAGGGTGACGATAAAACGGAAGAGCTGGCCAATCCTGTCATCGTGTGTTTATTGGGGTTCCAGTTATAGACTGGTAGTTAAAAAAATGCTTCGATATCTTCGATATCAACCCTTGTATGTCCCCAAAGTAAGGGCACGGGTCTCTTCCTGCATAGCAGGGGGTTAGGGGGTTAACGGGGGCCAAGTCCAAGTTGGTGGAGGATTGTAAGACACTGGCGGGTCCTACTGTCAGAAGTTATCAAGCCGCCTTTAAGGCCTCTGTCATTACATTACATTACAGCCAGCACCAACGGCTTAACATGCCGTGCGAAGCACGGAAGCGCTCGGAAAAATGCCAATAGCGGTAGTTGCCGGACGGTCACCCACCCTTCACCTGAACGCGCCTGGTGTTGCTAACTCAAGCGATTGATGCCAATCACTCGGTACGAGGCCACGAGCACTATATTAATCACATTACACACGTATTTTAGGCATATGTTGATAAAGTCAAAATATGCCTAAAATGCGTATTTTGTACCTATTAATAAAAATATAGCCCGGTATTCTCTATTGCACAATACGGTTGTGTGACGCCATTACAAATTGAGGAATTTCATGTTGTTTGCCTTATAAATTCCGTCAATAAATATTGACTAATTTATATAAAACTACATCTGACCATTATCGAACAAAAAAGTAATCAATAAAATCTAAGGACTTCTTGCTGAACATAGGTAAAAAAATAGAAATAGACGAACTGAGAACCTCCTCTTTTTACCGACTTCAAAAGGGAGGAGGTTATCAATTGGACTAGGGCGGTAGGTAGCTAGATATACGAATATCGAATTCAGAGGTCATATTCGTTTAAACTGTTTCTGTGTTTTTAGTGCTTCAGTGTACAGAAGACGGTTTTATTTAAAAAAATTAAGTGTGTTTACTCCTCTTAACCATAACGACATAGTTAGTTAGCTAGACCTGAGATTTCCGCACTTAGCCTCATAGTTGGGCCATTGTACGTAGCAAGAGCTGAGATACGCTAACACCTCAGACACTAGGGTTTCCTTACGATATTTTCCTTCACCGTCAGCGAGTAGTATTGCTACTATAATTTCACAAATGTATATAACTTAGAAAACAAAGTCAGTACATGCCGGGGTTCGAACCCACGACCTCCCGATTAAGAAGCCGGCGTACTACACCGCTCCGCTACCACCGCTCTACCATAACGACATATACAAACCATAGCTAGACCTGCCTCCCTAGTCCAATTGAAAACCTCCTCCCTTTTGAAGTCGGTAAAAAGAGGAGGTTCTCAGTTCGTCTATTTCTATTTTTTTACCTATGTTCAGCAAGAAGTCCTTAGATTTTATTGATTACTTTTTTGTTAGATAATGGTCAGATGTAGTTTTATATAAATTTAATTAAATATTTTATTTTATAATTAATGTATGGCTCTCACTAACATATTTAGTTTTATACTGAGTGTCATATTTACTAACAATCTATGGATATTTATCCGAAATAAAGAATTACAATTACAATTACAATAGCGACGACGGACTTAAGCCCAAGCCGATTCCCCTCACTAGCTCTACATTATCCGTGCCGTGCGTCCACAAATCTACAGAGCTCTCATTTTGATTCAAACCCCTTTTGACATTATATCTCATTTAAATTTTTTGCCCATATACCGAACAAGCCCATGGGGCGTGAAATTTATTAAAGGACAATACCATAAGCAATATTTTATCAATTACTCACGGTCGTTTTCGATTGAACAATTTAGTCGCGCAATTTGAAGCACCCGCTATATTATTTATTTCTCTTTGTAATGTCCTTTTGTATGGTTCGCCATTTTTGCGATTATGATTTTCATAAGGTCATTCCCGGGATTGCCTGGAATACCGAGGGTCAATTATTGTAATAGGCATTTTCCTATTGTTTGTAATCTTAGCACGATCTCACTTGAGTTAAACAAGTAAACAGATTTCTTTAAGGTAAACACACCACGGGCAGGCACGCGAGCTGAAATGTCAGGTGATTTAAGAGTGACTCGGAGCGGAACTGTGGTGGAAAGGGAACATGTTTGTCGTTTGTTTTAAGTTACGAGCATGGGGCTTTCGCCTTCTTCGTGTAACCGCGGCTGTTACGGCTGACCGACCACTCCCGCTCGGCCAAATGATAAGGGTAATGGGTCATTCGTTACCCGGCTCCAGCCGCTTGATTGAATTGCAAAACAGTTCATACACACTTACACATTGAATATTTACAGGTCTAATCATTGTAACGTTCGTTAATGTTAAACTTACCCGCTGACATTTAGCTCTTGTGAGAAATCAACCTGGTCGTCGCAAAAAGCCTGCGATGCCTTTGCCTTTAGTAGCCCTTCAGTGGGTTTTTATTCGGTTAACGTATAGCATAACAATCTTATATATATATGTATGTATTTAGCATTACAAATTATCCTAACAGTTTTCGTAAATAAATTAATCGGAGTGTTTGATAAAATAATAAGTCCATTAGGCACTCACGCGAGCACAAGAAATGATTACAGCATTAGGCGAGAGAAGAAACGATGTTTGGACATAATAATCTATCGAATTTTATGGTCAACCATTTTAACACAGGTCATCATGAGGTAGAGCTACAAACCTCAAGAAGTGGCAGTATGACAGGTTTGGTATTTTACTGCTTTTATCTGCTTTTAAAATGTGATAAAATATTCAGTTACAAATGCCAATAATGCTTAGATTCCTTAGTTGGAGGAAACTTCGTTAAACTTTAGATAACCGGTTTCCTATAAATAAACTTCAGCTTCGATAAACCTTTTAATAGTTAGGTATAGTTCCGAGCTTATTTCCGTCGGCTCTGAGTTGACTCAAGTCAACCATGGCTGTAATAAGATAGGAAAACTTATTGCTTCCATCAGATATAAGTAACTGTCTCTCTGTTAATTATAATGTTTAAAATGTCAAGTGTTATTTGTATATTATTTTGGGTAGATATTACGGTAATAGAATGCGTAAGGTGGGTTGTATAGTTGTTTTTACCTTAATTACCTAGTCGACTCAGCTTGTATTGATGCAAGTCGCCCACTCGATATGGCATAAACATACGTCACAAGAAAGTTACGAGTACATTATAAGCGGTGTAGTCGAAAGGTACTTGTGAATGTATATCAGTATCCCATGGGTTATAACAATGTTTGATCTGTTCTTGGCCGTTAACCCTGCCGGATCAAAGTGGATTAATGCCAGTCGAGTGTTGCGTGTTATTGGTGTCTCTAATTACGTTTATGGGTCGGTTTGGAGTTATGGTAATGTTCCAGCATTCGTAGATACGGGGCTCCTGCCGTCGCCGGTTTATTGATACTTACGACTCTGTATTTAGGGTCTGTAGGGCGAGCCATTCGTTAGTCACGCCCGATGACGTGTACCTTGGACAAGACCAAAACTGTTATTAGAATTCGTCTTTATGTGTTCTTTTTTGTGGGTTGCTTGTCTCAAAAAGCTTTTTGTGCCCCAAAAATATGTCGACAACTTAATGGGTTCTAATAACGGTCTTTAGTGGAATGTTGTTAAAATGTTTTGGACAAAATACTTTTCTTTTAACCTTTCCGGTACCTAGTTGGATACCTACTGTTACCAACGTAAAATATAATAGAGTCCAAGAAAGTAAACAAACAAGATAGTATTTTATGCAACCAAATTTTCAGGTGTGATTAATTGCACGTGGCTGTAAAATTCACAAAATTTAAGTACAAGTAGGTGTACTAAAAGAGGTGGTCGACCGCGAAGTAAGCTGTCGTACCGAATCTTAAAGGGTAAAAGAAATGGCGTTTCGTGGTAAAACGTGACTTAGGGAGCAGCTTTTGTTTGTATACGAGGCGAGCGAGCTAAGTGTTTAGATCGTAAGTGCTGCGAGTGGCGCGCCGCATGCGTCTGTTATCTCTAGTGTGGTGTATAGCAGCCCAGACAAATGGAACCACCCTGTGTGGTCTCACTGTTTGGTTAGCTCTTACCAAATATGGCCACTTGAATCACAACTCGACTAATACAGGAGCCGAGTGCACCACTACAAATAATAGAAATGTTGTAAAATATAGCGATGCTGCTGCTCAGCTGCATAGGTACAGCAGCGCGCGTCTAAGTTCTTCAGCTTGACAGCCAAGTTGGTTGTAAGCAAGGTTGGCTTTGGTGACTAAATTGATGTATCAATAAAATAATTGAACTTAAGACGCACATAGATGTCAATTTCTAACACGCCGTTTTCCCGCCTATTCATTCATATTCACATGATCCTATAAATAAAGATGGTAAAGTGTCTAAGTAGCTTATTTATGGGGACTGTGGATATCATGCACGTAAACGCACCAACTTAAATAAAAACGTGAGTTATGTGCATCATAATAATTCACGTTTCTCTCCCATACCGACTTACTTACAATTTTCATATTCAACCGAAACAAGTTTTCTATAAATGGACGTGGAGAGGAGTTACAACTTTACGAGTATTGCCGCTTAGTAATGTTCGTTTAATTGTCAAGGGGAGCTCCAGAATTATTAAATATAAATTTTAGGAGAGGAATAAATCCACGGTAGGATATGACAACATTACGCTTATTTATAGGAGTCAGTGTCTAAGCGAGGTTCGGATTTATTCAGACGGCAGTTTGTTTATTTTTGAAACGGGTTAGGTCGAAATACCCTATTCCGATAAGCGTCCGGTGAGTCGATCCGATACTGAAATAGCCCGCCCGATCTCGCCGCTGATAAGTCACTTGCCAGCACCGTCACGTCAGTTCGCTGTACGCCACGCCAGCCACTCCAGAGATGACAGATAATTGCTTTCTATTATTAGATATTCATTAGGCACCAACGATAAGATTATTACATAACACTACTGAAGCGTTTGTTGTTACTGAGTGACAAATAAGTAGCTTAATAACGCGCGCGCATCTTCACCGAAACCTCCTTGCGTAATAATAAGCAGGAAAACCATTTCATAACTTGCCTGCCATCGGGTGCTACGAAGCGACAGACTCAATCAATATTGAAAGGAGACAATACCTCGACTCAAAACGGAAACTATTACTGTCCGCCATTGTATTCAGAGGCTCGCCTAGATGAGTGCATTATTCAAACGAAAGTTGTTTGTTTACGGACGTTCCAGAAGATAAGCATTGAGGATCTGCGGCGACAGGAGATAATAACGTTCCTGCGTGCTGCGTGCCGGGACGTCGATTGATGTCAACCCGGGAGATTTATGTCGAACTTTGCGCCACAGAGCTGTCGTGGACGATCCTGGATTATCCTTTGTCACATATAGAACGTCATACATTGTTGATAAGCTTAGTTGCGGCTGTGCGATTGATTGATGTGACGTATAATCAATCGAATAAGGAAAACGCAAACGTTTCTATTCATGAGTGTTATTTCTGTGTATCGCTTACATACTAAAAGGAATTGGGTACTCAATCCAATGTATTGAGTTTCTTGACGTTACAAATAAAGACACTAATCAAATATCTTAATCGCAATTGCTTAAAAAATAGCTATTGCTACGTCACGTGCAGCATAATTGGTTTGTTTGATCGACCCAATCAAGAATGATTGAAGAAGCAAGATTCCGTTTAATGAAACAATTTTGAGGACATTATACATTAAGGCTTGGAGGAGATAATTGAACTTCCTGAGTGATCTCGATTGGCTGTAAGCGATGGTATTGCCTCTTCAGTGGCCCCTTTCATGTACCTACTGAGCACACGTCGCTAGCTTGATGGGGCATTTCCTCTAATTATCCGACCTATTAATAAAGCTGAGATCAAAACGCATCAATAATCTCGCTAAACGTCTCCGAAGTACTTAACTTAGACGTGCCTGACTAATATCGAAACATCTTTCCCCTATTCGCCAAATCACATCGATCAAGTGGCTATTTCGAAAGCAATTGAACGCGCGTGTATCTTCATCCAAAAGCCGACTATGATTAGAATGATGGTAGGGAGCTGCGGCAATCAAGTCAAATCAATGTTAAAGTAAATTCATATCTGGTTCAATCTAGTTCATCGCCCCGGGTGCACAAGTAGCGCATCGCGCGCAGCCCTGCTCCGAGCAATCTCGGTAATAACAGGAGGGCGCTCTTGCCAATATCCCACTCTGGCAGGAGTTTCCAACTTGTTCTGACTAAACATACAGATAAACACTACAGTTTGATGCGTGTGTCTTGCATTCGGGACATGTCTGCATTTGCGCGGTGTTTGTCTTCAGCAAAGTTTGCGTTGATGACTTGTAAACTAACGAATAGGGAGGTAAAATACAAATTTGAATTCCAAGATGCTCGCTACATGCATTCCAACATTAGTTAGTCTTGAATTCAAAATCGGTCTGGTCACACGATGACCAAATTGTATTGCGTGGATTGCGTCTTATTGTATTGCCCCCTGCAGTACAATTCCACCAAAACTGCGATCCCAACCCGCATGCCCAGCGTGGGGATTATGGGCATTACCCCCTATGATAGCACAACGTGGCGCTCTTTAGGGGAGGGCTATGTCCAGCAGTGGACTAGTTTAGCCTGACGACATGACATGTATTGCAGATGAGCATCAACAACAACATCAACCACGGTAGGGTTTCAGTTAAGACGATGTGATTTGGTCTCTTTTACAAAAAATATTTTTAATATTGTAGTTAGGGGGGAAGTTAAGTTGTTAGGAGATTAAAGGGTAAGATAAGATAAGAATATTCTATACTGTATACCGGAAAATTGATTGAGGTATTGTATATTTTTCCATTTTATCTTCTTGACTAGCTGATTTCTTTCAGAGTGTTTCAAATATTACTTAGAAGTGAACATCTCCGATTGTTTCCCAAACAAGGAGCAAAATACTGTTCTAAAATGGATCAATGTTAAAAAAATATAATCGTGATAAAAATATTAAAATAATTTTAAATAATATTTTTTTACGTTCTAAGTCTCAAAAAAGCAAAAAATCATGATAGCAAATAACTTATTCCTTATTGATAAGCACACAATTAATTTTGAGAGAGAAGTTTGACTAAGGAAATAGAGCAGGGAGCATTAACAAAAGGGTGGAGCTCGAAGACCGGGTCTCTGTTCCCGGACTCCTGAAGCCCGTATTAGAAACCGATGCGGAGTGAGCGATTCTCTAAACGCTATTAACTAAGTTCGACGTTTGTGTTGGAGTTTGATGGGTGCATGTTGTTTGCTTGTTGGGCCGCATGGAAATCATTTCTCGCTCGGACGAACTTCCCGGCTCCGCATATGCTCAAATATTTACCGCCACAGTTCGACCAACCCACTTCTCTCAGTTTGATGTCCGTGTCTTTGAAGATATGCGACGAATTTGCCCAAACAATGTTTGGATTTCCTGCCTAATGAAGAGCTAACAATGCTACTCATTTCTTACTAGTCTGTTCTCATTGTGACGTCACCTGGAAAAAGGGTTATTGTAAAGATCTTCATTTCTTTCAAGATAATTTTTGACACCAAACCCTGCCGATTAAACTATTGTCATAAAATAGTCACTCCTGAGTCAATCAATGTCTTTTACCGTATATTTTCTACCAAACGGATGAAGCACTACGAATATGAAGGTCAATAAAGATGGATGAGTCGTTTTGTTATGTCTATCAAGATCGGAAGATTGATAAACATAAACGTCTAGTTACATCGGCAATGGTATACTGAGTGGAATACTATATATTTTTTGGATTTTGTATCTGATTTTGAAATTCAGGATTTTCTTACCTGCTTAGATATCACTGGATAGGTATAAACACGCCCTTCGACAGGCATTACGACTTGACTTTGGTACCTGAATTAAAACTATAGATAAACTATAGACAATGAAATCATAAGAAAAATAATACCTGTCCAATTGGATCCAGATTGGAATTGAAAAGTTGTGGAGCAAGTTGGAACAAAGACTAGGAGAGCGGCGAGATTACAGGCTAACCTCATAATTTGTGCGCCCGAAACTCCGAGTCACGCTTGTTACGGACAATACTTAAAAATATTTCGACAAAATAATCTTCATGTTCAAAGCATGATTGTCCTTATAATGTGAGAGTAACATCACCTCGAATAATTCATAAAACCTTAATCATAATAAGATTGAGTTCTTGAAGTAGTAATATTAGATTGTTTATACATGAAAGATAAAAAACTTTAGTGAATACAGAAGAAAATAATGACTTGCTTTAGAGATTTCTCAAAATATGTATTTATTCATTTCGACAGAATTCATTTGAAGCCTAATTATATTTTAATATAATACGAGTAGAGGTTCAAACTTCTAGAAATACTCAAGCAAATAACAAAAACAAGTAAATCATCAAATGCAAATGAGTAAAAACAACCATAATCGAGATTGTCAATAGATACCATCCACGCATGGCAATAATGTGCGTGAGCATAACGGTTGTGTAGTGATGATGAAGGACTCTCCTTGCGATAGGACAGTGGCAAAGTTCGTCCAAGCAACGAAGGGCGCCACCAGATAGTATCTCCCATTATTGTTGCGTGCACTTAAACGTCGTTATGCCTTGTTAACACGTAGTAAGGAAAATTACATTCTTTACGTGCTGACGCTGCATGGCGTCAAATAATATAACTTTCGGTTGTAAATGCTCGTCCTACCATGAAAAATTCAGGCACCCATTTCCATATTTGACAGATAAGAATGTAAACACCGCTCTTTATTGCCTCCAATTTGTTTTTTGGTTTTATAAATAAAATTGACGATTCATTTTGATTTCCTTGACCACGGGGGAGATATCCTGACTTTGAAAGACAATTACTATTTTATCCTGAGGCCTTTTAGCCCTGATATTGCAATATTAATAGTTGGGATTCGCCCTCAAATCTGTCGAAATTAAGCTCAGGAACCACTAGGGTGTCACAGATGGCCGTAACGGCTCTGCTCTCTTTGTGCAGCGGACGAATAAAAATATCATTTACGGCTCAGAGTATAAGAGCCCACATCCGCTGAGCCCGCGTCTATCTCGACCACACAGTGCTATTAGCACACTTCGCATACTAAACCTCATAAGCATAACAGAGGGATCTCTGCGTACCAGCCGACTCATTTGTCAACGGGAAGAATTTTACTAAGTCACTATTTCAAAACATTATCATTCTCTTGCTTCATTTACGTTATAATCCTCAGATCTTTTCTTTCGTACTCGTAGCTGTTTCTCTTTTGGTAAATTGGAATAAGGAGCCAACGATATTGGTTATTTATTGCCTTTTCCTTGTGACGTAATTATTTAATACGCGAGGGATTCCGGTTTACTTGTATTAGGTTACGTATCGCAACATGTTTCTTTTTTGGAAAATTCTTATTGGAATCCTGAGGGATCTCCCGCACTGGAGTCACCAAATTACTTTTATGTTGTATTTTACTTTAATAAAGCTGGGTCTTTAGAGGTTGGTGTAGAGCTCGGGATTCCATTCCACCCATGTTTATGTAGTCTTCTACCGTATGAAATAGATGTTTTCTGGCTTCAGGCCCTTTATTATTACTCGGGTGAGTACAAGGGTGGTTCGTTTGGGGCCGAGGGAGGCAAACAAGTGCCGGGAATTGATTCAACTAGTCAATTCAATTGGATATTTTCCTTATTTTCTACAGCTTCTTTTTATTGCGTTTGCTGTTATTCGTAATGTGTGTTCTTTAGGGCTAGTTTTGACCAAGATTTCATTTATTATTTAAATTTTCCGTCACATTGATTCAACTTCGGTTCTTTACTTAATGTCATTTCTTTATCTCGTAATATTAATATCAACCTATTTATTTGGAATCCGAGACAGCTTTGATGTCCTAATTAGAATTCTTCCAAACTCCATCTATGACGTTGGACATAGTTTTGTTGGGATGTTAATATTGTGCGCGAGTCTGCGTCATCATTAAAATTTCTTGCGCTGGAAGCATTCATGTAGTCGGCATCATCTAAAGCCTTTTTATACGCATTCCACTTTGCTGTCTGAGATATAAATCGTTAGGAGATAATACTGTGCAGACGTCTTTGTTATCATTCATCCTATTTATCGCAGGTTATTCTTCTGACCTCAAGTCTTACACTCATAATATATCTTCAACATTACGAAAAGCAGAACAGAGTTCAGAGAACTTAGCTTACTTACTGAGGTATACGTATTTTCTTGTTCCTTACACCAGTTGCACCCAAAGTTCTCTCCGAACAGCTTGGCTATTCTGTGAACAAAGCAGTTTCCCTATTTGCACTCACCTCGGGTCCACGAAGGGCTCTGCGTAGATGTTTCTGACGGGCTGGCGGCGCGGCAGCGGCGGAGGCACCGGGCTGAACCCGTCCATCATGTCCTCCCGCTCGCTGTACTTCAGCGATTTCATCGTCATCGTGCTGGCAAGAGTCCACTCACTATACTCGTTCACCATCGAACATTGTTGCACTGTCTCTCCTTGCTTACACTTACATTGTTTTGTTTACAGTTACACTTGAAATATCACTTGTCAATCCAACACACATATTTTGAACCTGTCAGATGTGTTGCATCTCTACAATGCCTGAAAAGTTAAGCTTCGTATCAGAACCGCGTTGTTTTGATGCGTTTCCGCAGTGTTGCGTCAAGGCTACGCGCGTGTGTATGGCACAAGTCCGCTCGGCCGACTGCCGTGCCGTGCCGACAGTCGGCTGGTTGCGCCACGCCGCCGCCGCCGTTACATGCCGCTACCCTCTCGGAGCTTTGATCACAAAATATAGAAAGACAGAATGTTCGGTTACCGCTAGCGGACTAAATTGGTAGCTAGATGCAGATTGATGAACGTCTTCATCAATGTGCACGGATTTATTAGCTCCTTGAAAGTTTTCAGTTGATTTTTAGACTTGGGAGCCTAGAGATAACCAACTCATCAACGATTTATAGACAGATAAAGCTCATTAGTACCTGTTGCGCATACTGGTTTAAGTTTTTGATAGTTGCAAATTATTTTTGGTTTCAGGTGATGTATGTTCAATTAGACAGCTCACTTGAAAACTACAAAGATCAACAAAGATGAGCTTTTTTTGAACTAAAACTTTCGTAACTTTTTTAACCTGGTCGGACTTTTCCGATATAACAACACCCGTAAGTTGATCCGGAGTAAAAGTCTACAATAATGAGCTTGTGAGTGTAGATTCAGATGTAGTCTTTCTGTATATTTCTGTGTTAGGTCTCGAACCTTTTGTCGTTTTTTGCGTTCCCCGTGGCCGGCGAGGTGCCATCAAAAGCGCGTTGAGTTATTAGAAGAGAGCACAAAAACTTACGCGCTTAAGGATGCGTTTACATTTATTTGGGTGGGATTTTTTTGTGAGAATTTTGGCTTTGTTTACTTGGTTAAACTCGAAGAGAATTAAAAGCAGGTCATAGGGTCTTTTAAAATTTTACTTTAAACGAAAATAAAAAAAAATCGAACATGTTTTTCCGATGGAAATGAATTTAAGTATCGTTTTATCTGGATTTTTTTTCCCCGTTTCTAACTTTGGCTAATATCCGTTTAAGCCCGACCAAATCTCAGCAAATCAACTCCGCTCATGTTAACATTTGGTTAAAGATTTAACATGCGGTTAAATCTTTAATTTTATTACTAAAAGTAGGTATTAAAGAATATATATTGTGGCAAGTGTGAATAAAGCCATTGTGAGCACGACGAGGGTCTCCTTTCAAATGGTGCCGTTGTTGCGTTAATTCTTTTTAAACTTTTTGTGCGAATCCAAGATGTGTGATATTTTTCTATATAATCATTTAAGGTCATGCAAGAGCTAAATAACTAAGGTAGACAGATAGAGAACACTTTATCGCGAAACCAGAATAAAGAATACAACCATGATTTCTTAAATCTAAGTAATGTTACTTAGCAGCTGGAAGTAATTTGAAACGCTATTTCACTTGATATTTTATGCTATGTGTTGTTTTGTAAGAAAGCCAAACAACAATGTTATTTTATTTGAAGGACGAGAAACTGAAAACGACGTTTTCCCGTAATGTTGTTATTTTAAGAAAATTTCTGTTAAAAAAGGATACTTGTAAATGTGTATAGTAATTAAAAGTCTATTTAAAAAACGCGTTCGGTAAAAATGTGCTTTAGCGTCGTGTAGCCTCTTAAAAAAGGTAGCCATATATTCCTTAACAAACTGTTTTGAATTATATCGACAAGGCAACAGACAAAATGTAGCGAACAAAACGAAAACTATCGGAGAATACGGCAAGAACAAAATAATCGATACGATAATCATAAGAAAGAATTTCGGGTCGGATCAAGGCATTCAGGCGGGTTCGAGTTCGACTGTAATAAAATGGTATAGCCGGCCAAGGGTGCTCGCTGCCCCGACTGAATAATTAATCCTCGATGGACTTATTTATTTACGAGAAGAGTGGAGAGTCCTGATTGTCAGACTGCTTAATGTTCTGCTTCGGCTAAAGGAGCAGGTAACTCCCGCCCCCGATGCAAATGTCTGAACAACAGACAGCGGCGGATATCTACAGGCGCTCTGTACTTTGCAAATGGTACACACGGCAAGTTCATGCATACATAGTGGTTCAACGCTCGCGCTCCCCTTGGTGGCGCGTCACAGAATGACGGCGGCGGCTGGTTGATCTCAGCGCTTTGCATGTCAAACAATTACCCCAGCATAGCACCAACGACAAATACACGCCACACATGCACCCTCACATAACCCTTTTGTTATCCATAATTGTTTGTTTTCAAAATGTTATTCGGAGCACCAATTTTATTTACGTGAACCGAAATTGAATTACTCGTGTGATTTATTGAATGTTTACTAATTTGGTTACGACGCGCCCCGTGTGACCGATAAAATTACGTCGGAAAAAACTGAATCGTCTGAACGAACTGTGAAGTGAAAGGGCCGCGCTCGGGAAAATTATGTTAAAACCTGTCCTTTGGGCCTGAATTATCCCACAAGAATAAGAATATAAAGGAGGCTTAGAGTTTTCCATACGGCTTTTTGAAGAAGCAGGGTACGCGAGATTTACATACATCCATGTGGGTAAACATGCTCGTTGCCGAAGTGTCTCCGAGTACCTGTATAATAAATTGATTTAAGCGCCTCCTGACAGGTTTAAGTGTGTTTCGACAAACATCGGGGAATTTAAAGCCCCGGTGACAAAACTTTGTTTTGTGTCTGTTGAACGATGTCTATCGAAAAGGCTCCAAGTGAATTTTCCTCGCGTTTCGACAACGTACCTACGCTCCATGAACTCCTTTCAAGGACATACTTAGGCGTGGTTCATTTGAATAAGTAAATACGATACTCAAAGAGCGCTGAATTAAATAGAGATGATAAATCTACTAGAATTCCATTTCAAAAGACATGACTGACAATAAAAAGCCCAATGTTACGTACCCAGACTCCTAATAGAGCAAAATATAAAGGAAAAGGTAGATCTTAAGTAAGCAAGATTGTAAAGTTACCTAGAGGTCACGCTAATAAAATAAAGTCTCTCCTTAGTAATTGTACATCAGAGTCGCCTAGGTTGATAGAAAACATTCAAACTAGATTAATTACGACCTAGCTTAGCTAAACTTTTAGAGCTTATCTCAGCTTGACACAAAGCGTATTAACCGCCATTTTGTTACTAAATCAAATAGAGTAAGAGGAATGATCGCAAGCTCGCTGAATAGTGGTCGTCACATATATGGCGAGCAGGAAGCGTGCAACACTATCAGCGAGCGTTTTCCCATGGCATCTACACTGACTGATGTATTTCTGACCGGCTTGATCTATGGCTAGCTCTCAGGCACTTGAACTTCAACCGGTTATACCCTCTGATTGTAACACGACATACCGCAGCGAAGCAACGGAGCTTCATTCTACCATTTATATGACCACTATACAAGGTGTAATAAAATCCCCATACTATTTGCTGTTACCAAAAGCTTGCCGATAAACTGCATTAGCAGTTTGGCAAATTATGTAAGTGTGGGTTTTTTATGTCTTATTTTGAATAAAAATAAATAAATAAAAAAATATAGTAACATTTGACTTCCTCGTTTGTCTAGGGTAACGTTTGCTATGTTACCATGCCAGAGGTTAAGGGTTCAATTCCCACTGGGGTCCTTTTTTAAAATTATACCAATGCCGTATTTTTAATTATACCAATGGCCTCAGTCTGGGTAATTTACCATGTTTGTGATGCCCTCGTCTGGTTAACATATGCCAGGGTATCCTAGTTTAAGATCAGAAACCGTTATTGTGTTGCTTGTTTTGTTTTTTATTTCTCTAATTATTCAACAGGCACTGTAGTTTATAAAATACGTTTAGTTTTAATTTACTTATGTATAAAGCCCAATTATAGGTTTACATGTAATTGTGTAATTAAAACAGGAATTGAAACTCTTAGTTAAGAGTTAGCTAAGCTATTCATAACCGGTACTTGTACCTGTATTTATTTGTACCTGTACTTGACAATTTAATTGAATATAGGTAAGTCAATTTTTAAAAACTTCGAGTCAGCTTTTATTTGGTTTTAGGACAGTATAATAACCTGCAGACAACATGGCCAAATGACTTTGATAGCTTAAATTGTACTCAGTGTTCCAGTCATATGTTGCAATATTCATGTATATAAATACTAAATAAATAAATATTAAGAGGGCCCTTGACGAAGGACATGTCACTTAAAATTTGTTAGAGTTTAGTCAAATAGACAGAAAAATTTAAAAAATCTTTAATTTTTCTATCGCTAACTCATAATTAATAAATAGATATTTGGACACGTTATATTAAAAGTTACCAAAAGCTTTTTATTTCATCCTGGAAGGATTGGGCGTATATGGGGATATTGTAACACTCTATGCGAAGCAAACATTCGGTGTACTGCAAAAACAATGTCGTATTTACTCATTAACTAGTTGTGGTAATTAAAAAGGCGCCCAGTTTATGTTTGAGCGTCGCCGTAGCCCAGTTAAAAGAGAACTTTCAGCTTAATAAACACGTCTCTTTGGTTTATTTACTCGAACATTAACAAGGCGCTCACTTGTTTGAACGAAGATCACCTTTTTCTGGCCGAAATATATTTCGGAGCTGTCACTCGGCTAGAGGAGGAAAAAGTGACTAAACTATTTTAATTGGCGTCAAGAGATTTGGAGATCACACAAAAAACGCTTCCACTGAATCGCGTTCTCACTTGGCATGTGCAAGCTCTATTTCTCATGGCCGCGTTTTCAGCTGTTCGAGGGCTGCCGAAATATGAATATTTGAAATGAAGAGAACGTAAATTACACGCCAGCTTTTAATTAAGCTTTCTGCTTCAGGAACAAAATTCACAAAACCTCCAATTTATAGAGAAAAACGGGTGATAAATATTTAAATTGAGAGTGGAAATCATATGCAAAGACGAAATATAACATTTATTAATGAATTTCCTACAGGCACGAAAAAAAACTGTGTTACGGCACAGTAGCACTGCTTTTTCAGTTTTAATTAAATGTTCCGAGTTTTAGAGAGCGTGTGAGCAAATACGTGCAGGGAAGCGAAGAAATTTGGATTAATTATCGCTATCTTGCCTTTTATTTGTTCGTTCATTCTCGTTGGTACGTTAGGTTGACGGTGCCATGTGACGGTGTGTGCTATATTGTTCGAGGAAGCACGAGTGCACCAGTGTGCGTATGTGGAGCACGTTTCATAAGATAAAAGGCGATATTGATTCCGTGACGAGCCGAGAGCTCGCGCAGGCTGTGGGAAGCGATTCCTGTCCGCGCTTAATAGATGCCCTCAGGACATGACTCGAGCACCAACAGTCCCGACTCTACCATGTACAGAACGCGATAGTGATGTAGTCCTTATTTCAGATACTGTAAGTTCGAGTGTAGAACAAACGGGGATATTTGGCTGTATTATCAACATTGTCGTGAGAAAACCTCTGTTTTATTTTTGGAAAAAATAATTTTGATTCAAAGTTTCAAAAATAAAGTAAAACAAGGTAGAGACCACAAACCATTTCAGTTATTTGACTTGCGAAACATTTTGTTAGTTAACAGACATGATTTGCTTAATTTCCCAGTCGTATTCTGACAGTTTATTTAGTTTTCACAAAGTTTAGTTGGACGTGGAGCACATAATTTTCTAGTTAAGTGACGTAGACAGGAGGCTGCGGAGCTGGGGCGGCGGCGCGGTCTCGCGGCCGCAGGACTCGCGGCACATTCTTGCCCGGTAATTACGCACGCTCCCGACCCGTTCCCAAGCTTCAGCTCTAACATTTTATGCCTCATTTTGCAGTGTATGATTTGCTCTACTCAACATTTACTGTAATCATCGTGGGAGCGGCTAGCGCTCGCGTGCGAATCGGATTCCATCGATTTACTGTGAAAATTGCAATTACTTATCGTTAATCAAACGATGAATGCTAATTTAAGAATACGATTTGTCGGCACCGGGATTAAGATAAGCCGTTGATGGTGTTGTCAACAAAATGCTCGCGAGCTTCGCCGACGAAGCTGGGAAGATCAAAAGAGGTAGTAGGCGATGATTACATCCGACGCTGTCGCGAGGGGCCGCGGTGTGCCATTATGGCCCACTTGCCGCAGCGAGTGGACTCGGAGTCAAAACAAACGCTGTCGTCGCAAAGCGCGCCCAAGAGATAAAAGCGCCGCCCGACCCCGGACTTTTTCAGTCGCGCTGCCTTTCCGCGAGTTTTTAACGGTTAATTTGTCATTAGCCCTGCATCTGTCAGCGCGCCGTATTTTGCCGCACTGGCTCGCCTCTCGGCCCCAGTTACAGTGCAACTTATAACAGCGGAGATTAATCATACAATGCTTTCAAGTCAAGTGATAAATAAGCAAGATGAAAAATGGATAGGTGTTGAAAGTTGTATAATTGTAGATTTATCAAAGGATAAAACCGCTTTTTACCATT
The DNA here is from genome assembly GCA_934045075.1 of Yponomeuta sedellus. Classification (NCBI taxonomy): domain Eukaryota; kingdom Metazoa; phylum Arthropoda; class Insecta; order Lepidoptera; family Yponomeutidae; genus Yponomeuta; species Yponomeuta sedellus. The sequence continues at coordinate 14,106,254 of OW203722.1, read as the reverse complement.
AAGTTCCAGATACAATCTGTATGGAAAACCTGATTCCACTAGAATGAAAAAATAATGAAAAGAACCACAGAACACGAAATCTGATTACAATTCCTTCGTCCAATCATCACTAAACAAAAGTGTCCCTTCGAAATTCTTTCTTGTCTTTCTGCCTGATTGTATCGATTTTATTTACAAGCTGTCCATCAAATTACAATTCATTGTAAAGGGAATCAATCGAAACGGTTGGCGACGGCAGTGGGCCATCATTAACGATTATAATGGTCGGGGAATTGTTTCTAGTGCGTAATGGCGGGAAGGTAGGGGGCGGGCCCGGAAATTGTCCTCTTGTCGACCAAGCCGCATTAACTGGGGACATTAGGCCAACTTGGCTGGCCATGTGTGTGTGCACACAAACAATGGTGTGCCTCGCATGTGACGTGGGTCATTAATGGAGGACCAAAACAAAATCTGACGTGCGGTGGACGCGCCTCAAATGATGATAAATTCGTCGAGCCAAAAGTCAGTCGTGTGAACACGGCCAGCGAATGCGTCCTCGTCACGGTGTCACGAGAGCTTAGCCGGTCCATTAGCGGCGATCGACGAATCTTCAAGCAATTTAGCTTGAAAACATAATTGCGAGAACTTCTCGAACATAATTGATGTCGGGGTCCTCGGTTCAACTTGCCGTTAGGTTATCGCATATGCGAGCGCGCATACAAACAAGTGCGAGATTCCGATACAATCGGCGAACTCAAAACCGGTTAGCTAATTTACGAATTTCCTTTGATTAGAGTTTTACTCGTAGGTATTTAGATTTGGAGCCGAGCCAGCTCATATTATGTTGCATTGCGACATGATTTTAATTTAACATAAACTCAAGAGTAGTAAAGGGATTAGCAATTTTATTTTGATTATAGAACATTAATGAGTGTACTAAATACCTTAACGTTTTCAGAAAATTGTTTAGCGGCTCTGTAGTTACTACACACGATGATTTAGGAAACAATTTACCTTTTGATAACGTCAAGTCCGGCGGTAATTATAAAGTGATTAGTAATTTGGAATATTTCGAAGAGCATATTTTTACCTACATATTGTAAAATTCAAAGTTATGTGTGTATTTCATGTTAAATTTGGATCCGTGCATTACATGATGAAGAAAATGTAACCAGCAATGAACTGAGATTTATTTAAGACGCAAAAAGACAAAACTTTGTTCCACTTCCTGCGGTTGACTGTGACTGTTAGAAAATAGTCATGGCATTAAGTCCCATGTTTTATTTAGTACACTGGCTTAAGTACAACATAGGTATTAATAGATGAAATAAATGATGTAATTAATTTATCATCACTTTCCAAACGCGACCAACTGCCTTAGTGAATTGACTTGGTATTGGCCCAATGTAAACGATCTTGAAAATAAACGCAAGTAATACAATCAAAGTATCTAGAGAGAAGCCTCGTATACGGCGAACAACAGTAACATTTGATAGATATGCAATTGGATGTTCCATCAATCAAAACTTTCGGGGACGGGCAGGCGCCCGAGCGGCACTCATAATAACACAGTTCAACACCAGGGGCGCCCGAACCGAGGAGGTTTACGACGCTAAAAGCACATTTTAGGAAAACAATAAACACTAAAAACAATAAAGAACAAATTAAAGTCGGACACAGAGCATAGCGGCGGTGTATTGCAGCGCATTTGAAAATATTGCTGTAGAACACGCGAGTGGGGCGATAAGGGCTACCTGCTGGCGCATTCGGTATTGGATCGGCGACGAGCGACTTGCGGTGGCTGTCCGCGGCGACAGGGCGGCCGCGGAGTATCGGTCAGTGACCGGCGAGCGCGGCAGGACGCGACTCTACCTCCGACGTCAGGAGCTGACCGTCGGGTAGGAGCGCAGATTTCGAGCGACACGCGCGGACCGGACGCCCTCCGGAGGCGATTTGATGCCCTCCGCGCGACTCCGATGCGCGCGCACTCGCCGCGACAGGATAATGCCGCCCTATCCCATGTCGAGCTATCGAGTTATCACCGCGGGTGGCTATCGTGCTTTACCCTGACATAATGTCTGCTAGACATATGAAAGCCCGAGCTTGTAGCCACAAATATCATCTATTTGGGCTTCGAGACAGATCGAGATGAAATTAAATACTTTTTGATCTAACAGTAACATAGGCAGACTAGTCTCTACTGAATCGTTTCTTTCATCGAATTTGTATGTTGGGTTGTTAAAAGTTTTCGATGCGAAAGTACGAAAACAAAAATGTTAATCGACTATTTGGCATCCCTAAACAGATTATAATTGGAGCATGCGTGGTGCGAGGGTTGGTTGAGTGAGGGTTGCGCGGGACGGGCGGTGCGGGCGGGCGACGCTTCAGCCGTGGCTGCGACGTGATCTTGACACCGCCGGCTGAGAAGCTTCTTCTATCATTATAATACTGTTATGACAACCGTGCATTGTAAACATGATATTAAAACCTAAAAAAAAGCCACAAACGTATGGTAATCCATCATCATAAGTCATCACATCAGTCATATCAAATTTGTTTACGTTTGGGAAAGACAAGTGGTTCTATTCAACTTATATCCACAGCCAAATATGGCAGCAATAACGCACCTGTTAAGGAGTAATAGCTTGTTATCTCAGTATATGTTAAAGCTCACAAGATCGAGCTTGGTTGTCCGCAGCCAGAACCACGGCCACTCGTCCGCTGGAACGTGTGGATATAAAATCCGTGGCGCGTGACTCTCGTTCACGCTCGATCGAGTTTTCGGTATGCAACCTTATCGCCCGGCTATCTAATAAGGGGTGTAACTTTGTGAAATAAAAAGTAGTTATACTTGCTGTAAACACGATCGGTTTTACGACGTTCAATGTTCGATTCCTAATGCATGGTAAGGTCTACGTGACGATTCCAAACGTTTAATAAAACTTTTTACATACCAAACAACAAAAGATATAAATAGATATATCACAAAATTTAATAGCTTTTAAGCCTTTTTCAGGTTTCAAAAGATCAAAGGTTATGAAATGGGAAGCTACACTCCGAAGCAAAACAGACTTGAATAAATGCACCTTACTTGAACGCAATAAGGAAGCAGCCTATACGCAATATAACAAAGGTGTATTAGGTTGTTATTCAAGGAGCTACCCGTTCTTTAATGCTTGGTAAGGCTTCGTGGTGAGCCACCCCGCGGCCGCGAGGGCCTGGCAAAGGGTTTTGTTTTCTTTATAAACAAGCCAGAAGGTGCTGTTAACGACCCCACGAACAAATACGAAATTCGATCTTCCATTACGCATACAAATAGCTCCCCTACAACGCACCCGCGCCTCTATTGGTATCCGAGAACGCATTGTCTATGCCCCGGCTCTGATTCTTGTCTCTAACGTTTATCTACAACACCCCGTTTGTTCAACTAAAACTTTCGTAATAAGTTCTCTCTACTCGCGTAATTAAATTAAATCCATCTGCCGATACCACGATAAGGTGAAGGGAAATGCAAAATGAGATGAGATATTGATTTTCCCTCGATGTTTTCCTCCTATAACCTTACCGTATTATTGAAACGTAATAAGAAGGAACTATATTAAGAGAAATTATAAAAAAAAAGAATGAATTAAAAACTACGGCGGTGTCCATAATATAAACTTAAAATTTGATGCCTGTATGTAGTGGTTGTGAAAATAACTATGACAAATTCCAATCTGTAAGTAGTTAAGACACTTATAACTTACGACAAATCGACACTGGATCGCATAAGATAAACAATCAACATTTCGAACATTCTTAAACGAACACGTAGCCTTATTCCAAAACGCGGTCTAAATTTAGTACTGGGATTGTTACCAGGTTTAAACCATAGACCAAGTAAAATGTTATTACAAAACGAAGTTTATCGCTATGCCATGGACTATTTATGGTACTAAAGTTAAACTTCTGATACCCCTAGTTTATCTATGGACTAACCTCCAAATTGACGTTCGTTCGAGTAAATTGAGTTCGAGTAATCGAGGAAACCAATTTGTTTGGTTTCGTGTAAGTGTTAGATTGCAATAAATAATTGATATTATGGACGACATTGATATGATGGATTTCGATGATTTGAACGATTTGGACATGCTGGAGACGTCTCGGCGATCCAGCAGATTTCGTCATCGTGTGAATCCCTTCGATTTAAGTGACGAAGATTTTCGACATATAGGTTCACAATACGTTTAGGCAAAAAAATTGTTGACTTGTATTTATTGTATTATTTCATACCTATTCCCAATATGAAACTATCAGAAAATTTTTGACGTCTCGGATTGGCCCGCGCGCTTGAATATTTCATTAATATTTCATATTTCACCCGCAACCTCTGATGCCGTGAGTCGCCCATTGGCTCAATTGGTAGAGCGCTGGTACGGATAGCCAGAGGTTGCGGGTTCGAATCCCGGCATGGGTGAAATTTTTAGCCTCTAAATAGGTTTTCAAATTTGTTCCTTAGCACGGGTTAGTGCATTAAAAATAAAAATAGTGTAATCATGTGGGTACAGTGATATCGTTCCGATGTTAAACCTAACTGCAAAACAGGTAGTCGGGGCTGTAAGTAATGCAATTTGCTTAAGTCAGATGTCGCTGCCTGTACGTAATACAGAGAATATTGTAAAGAGGTTCGAAATTTCACTGATGCCGTGAGTCGCCCATTGGCTCAATTGGTAGAGCGCTGGTACGGATAGCCAGAGGTTGCGGGTTCGAATCCCGGCATGGGTGAAATTTTTAGCCTCTAAATAGGTTTTTAAATTTGTTCCTTAGCACGGGTTAGTGCATTAAAAATAAAAATAGTGTAACAAGAATCATATTAATGGATTCTGTAGCGAAACGAAGTACACCGGGAGAGCTAGTAGAGAAATAATTCTATGGTGTTCCATTATTTGTCATACGCGTTATAAAAATATTCTAGAACACGTGCAGTGCACCTTTTCGCAGTCACATTATAAAAAGATCCTACCATATTTAGGTACATCTATTCGCAGTGCACACAACCTGCCTTGCGATGCGACGAACAAACTTTGTACGTAAAATAAAAAAGACATCCGACAAAAAGTATATTACTAACGTGAATCGAAGCATTCTATTGAGGGGGCATGACGTCGCATAAATGTCGCCCACGAATGTTGTTTGTCACCGCACCGCGCGCAGCCTAGCCCACAGATTAATAATAATCTATAGCTTGAATAGACGCGAAACCATAAATAATTGAATGTCGACATTTTAGGGAATAGAATTTGTACGCTTCGGTGTAAATTACTTATCGCGATGTACTCCTTATTGTATTAAGATTAGGTACTATTACACAGAGATAGGTTCCATCTGCTGGCTAATACGGGGTTAAGTTTCTTACTGCAATGAAAGATCAACAATCAACATAGATGCTGAGAAACATTAGTTTTTTTTTTAATTTTGTGTCAAGAATTTCAAATCAAAGTTTTTTTATTCAAATTTACACATAAACTGTGACTTATTGAACGTTTCAAGTTAATGTGTCCATTTCAAAATCTAGATCACTAAATTCAAGCATTTAAGTAATTAGACTTTAGTAATTTATTATTAAGATTTACGTGGGTTTACCTACTTAACTACTTTTATGATGCAAGATGTGTTTATCTATTATTAGTTATACATCTAGTTCAACATAAATTTATTTTTCTTTATTATTTTTTAGTAACCTAATAATAGTAGATTAGTAGCCAAGAGCTGTAAGGCATCAATTGCAGCCCGAGATATTTAGGCGCACGAGCGCAGCGAGGGCGCCTATAGTTCGAGGGTGCAATTTGGTGCTTACACCCGAGCTAACTATTCTGCTTTACATCTCGATTGTGAGGTAAGTAGAAAAAACCGGCATTGTAAAGTAAAAGTTTTCTATTCCCGCCTTTTTTCATTAAAAAGAATCAAGGAAAGAACTTTTTAATACAGTTGCTCAAAAAGTGGCGTATTACAGTCACGTATAGCGTGCGGGATGTGGGCTATTAAACACTCGTGCTTTTTTTTACCTTTCCCGCACTCGTGCGTTTTCTTTCCCAACTGTCAAACTAATGTCTATTGAAAAGAAAAACCAACCATGAAGTTTTTACTAAAAAAAATCATAGAAGTTTTTATGAGCTACTAATCTGTTTCAATATCAGATTTAATGATTTGATTGAATGAGTTAAGTTAGGTTTCATTTCATTTCATCTCATTAAATTTAATTTTTATTTCATATCAATAAAAAAATTCTACTGAAGACTTGGCTGTATGGGCATAGTTCCCTTTGCCTACTAGAATGGGTGAAGAAAAAAATCTCTGCTTATATTTTTTTACGGTTGGCGCCATTTTCCAAATAATTTTTCTTTATTAAATTGCTTATTTTTTTCGCAACTGTATTAAAAATAGTCGTTCAGTACACGTGGGGAACCGTCATTGCAACTTGTTCCGACTGTCAACCCTCGCCTTCGGCTGCGCCTCGGCTCGGGTAGACATTATTTTGTCGAAACTCTTTGCAATGACAGCCTTTCCGCACTTGTAATGAAATATACTATTAATTTTTTTTTTTTCAAGAACAAAATTTAGGTTCACCGTTCGATATTATTTAAAATTTATGACTATTATACTCACACGAAGACAAGGCTGAATAGCAAAGCAACCTCTTTGGTCATTGGGCTGGATGCATGATGTCTATTGCCAGTATGATGGTTACTATGGTTAGATGTACCCGAACTTTTTGAAAGAAAGAAGTGATTTTTTTAATTACTTACCGCCCTAGGGCTTTTCTAGCTACATTATTACCCCCCATAATTATTCACAACAAGATTTGCTGTGAAGCCGAAAGATGGGGGGTGTGTATGTTTGTTCCTTCTTCACGTCTAAGCGGCTGGACAGTTTTTAATAAGATTTGGTATGGAGTTAGCTGACACCTTGTATTAACATATAGGCTACGTATTACTGCGGGAAAATATATTTTACTGGTAACACACAATTTATTATCCCCAATAAACTGCGAGTAACGAAGCGGGGCCCAGCTAGACATAATTATTTCAAAAACACTGCACCGAGTGCGGTCTCGGTGCAGATTCAATAAGTAATGAGTAACCTTGAAACGGCTGAAAATTTAGAAAGACAATTGTAAGGCAAAAACAGTTGTGGATGACAAATACTTATTCATGTGCAGTATTTAAAAATTACTAATAATCCATTAAATACGAAGTGGACAAAATGCGATGAAACGACTTAAATACATAAGATATGAGAAACGAATGTCAAGCCACAACATTCAAATCCTTCCAATATTTGTTTCCGATAATGACATTCACAGATTAAGATCCCTATCGCCTAAATACAATATGCTACAAATAACATTCGTTTGAAAAACTTAATCAGAATTCAATTTCTCGTCCCACGTAGATACGATAAGCTATTGTTTGTAATGCATTTGGGAATAGATTTAACTTAAGAGGATTTTTACTGTTTCAGTGTATAAAAAACAAATTATTGTTCCCCGTAACGCCTCGTACAGATTCCATAGGCTGCCTTTGAAGTGGCAAAGGAAATAAACAATTTGTAAACAAGTGGTACGAGAAGCAATTCTCTTTCAGATGTTTGTAGAGTGGACTTTATCGGAGTTTACAGATCTAACGTAGCGTTTATTTGGGGCGCCGTCCATTACCCGGCTTACGGGTGCCTTATTGAATTATGAAACGTTCATAAAGCATGTCACACCTCGCGCCTACCGTCCTGTAGGGGGATATTTACTAAGCGTAAGACGATCTCGTTACACTGTTGTAAATTGAGTTCATTGCCAACGACGGCGCGATAAACAAGACTACGTGAATGATGTGTTTGGGATCAATGAGGTTGGAACTTGACTCCGCCCTAGTGTCACCGACACACGCCTCGATATTTTACAGTGTCCTTGTTTATTAGCTGCCAGCTTCACATTTACTGTGGCTTCACTTTTCTAATACCATATCACGTTTAAAAAAATAAAACATAAAATGAGGTAATGTTTCAGTTTTCCTATTTTTTTGCTTGCACTGGATAAACGATCGAATTAATTATGTTTTATCTACGCAGATAAAATTTATTTGCTATTTATTGGAAAGCACTTAATTTCAGAATGTTTGGAATATGGTCCGTTCTTAATGGTCCGATTAATATTTCTAGGCAGGTTATTCCTGGTGTAAGAATACAATATATCTAATATACCTAAAGCCGGTAGAATCCTGTTTCTTTTTACAATTATGTTTGTGGTGTGATGTTTTAAGAAATACTCGTAGAATCTTATTACGTTGTGCTTCATCTATCAATGCGATCAGGAATATCTGCACAAAATAATAGTTTTTTTCTTTCAGCCATAAAACAATTTTTAGCAACTAGAGTACTAATGGTCGGCAGAAAATACTGAAATGAGCAGACGAATAATTGAATTGAGCAGGAGGCAAAATGATCTACTCTTAAATTAATTGGCCAGAAAATTTTGTTATGTTCTAAACTGTAAAATTAATTTTCGTCACTAAATGGAACGAGTCTACTGGTTAATCCACTTTTTCATATTATTGTGTTGAGAAAGAAAAATTAATGAGTGACTATGTAATGAGTGACTGCGCATCATTAATAAATTATTCATCATTATCATTATTACAATTTTGCACATTATGCTGACAAAATAATTATTTGTGTCACTAAAATTCAGTTGACTAAACCTTCTTGGATTATTTGCTGGCCCGAATATTTTTATTGTTTTCTGTTCAAAATGATATTTCAAGACTTTTAATTAAATACATTTATTTAAGAAGGTATTGACTGAGATCATTATAAGCCTATTTTAGGGTTTCGCAGTCAACAAGGTACCCATATCGTCTCGCCATGTCCATTCGTCTGTTTATCTGTATGTCTGTCCACGGCCTAACTCAAAGACAGTAGGTACTAGAAAGCTGGCATAAACATTTATATTAATTATGTCGACAAAAGGGTAGAATAAAGGTGTAAAAAAATAATTGATACATTCCATACACCTAAATTAGGATCTCGCCTATCCTATAGTGTGGTTTATTGTTGGACTGGTTGGTTAAAAAAATGTGTCTGTATAATTTTTCGATTTCCGTCTCCGTTTGCAAAATATCAAGTCACATTTGTTACTAACACTATAATTATGAGCATTGCCTGTAATAAACAAATACAATACAACTAAGCCTTGAAGCGCAAATTGTTGTTAGAGTGTCCTCCCCTGTCCCTGCTAAATGGCTGTTTGTAAAAATGTGAAATAAACCAGGGAATATACAAGGGTTGATATCGATCGAAAGCAAGGTAGTGGACATGTAATGAAATTATCACAGTTAAGACTACCACAGCTTTACAATAGTTCACCAACTGGTCAACGGAAAATTTCGAACGCATTTTGTTGAAAATTACTTTGATGTAGTTGTTAGTTGTGTTAAACAATTAAAACTTCTACGGTATCCTTCACTGCGTGTGGCTCAACACCCACTTGGCCGATTTTTCAGGACAGGCTTTAGTGTTCGGCGTATTTATATTTGCTCTGCTTACGAATAACGATTTAACCTTTTCTATTATTAAAGCCAATCAAATTTGTTCTCCACTGTCAAGAGTCGTTCGGGTTGTTCTCGCATATTATTTTGGGTTCAAGTAGCTGTCTGACTTTTATGCCCTTGTTTCTCAATCCAAGTCTGGATTTATAATGATTTTCTATTTAAATTAAATACTTAGTCCACTATTGTTCAATTAATTAAGTAAAGTTTAGGTAACTTTCTTGTTTGCATATTTTACTTAACATGTTTTTAGGCTCAACGATTTGCTGCAAAGCAAATCGTTGAGCCTAAAAACTTGTTTAGTAAAATATGCAAAAAAATTGTTTAGGTTCTTGGACTTGCTATAAATAGGAACACGAATTGCATAATGTAGACACGAGCGACTCAAACGTGGAAAACCCAAGTTGAGCTTTCGTACCTATTTGGCAGAAGCAGCCTCAGCCGTCGATATATTATACGAGCAGTGATAGGTTTACAATCCCGCACAATAACACTTTTAGATCTAAGCCTTACACGTTGCATTTATGTACAGCGGGCTGCATCGAAGTAAAACTTTTATGCCCCCGCCGCGTTTTACAGCAGACGCTTTTATTATTTAGTGAAAGGAGCGACGGTGACGTCATAAATCTCGGCTCCTGCGTGAACTTTCGCCTGTTATCTCGGCAAAGAAATTATGGAACTTTCTGGCTCTTCGAGACAAAGTGTTTGGCTTCTCGCTGGCACCGCAGGTCACTGGCGTTACACAAATTAACGAGTCACGGGGAGGATGTTAACAGAGGGTGGCATATTCTCGCACTGATTAGTTCCCAACTTATTAACAACTACAGTAATTTGTTTTTACTCGAGTAAAGTCACAATTTATATATTGGGAACATTCTCTAAAGTGTGTCAGGTAAGGTTTCATATTTCATGCGAAATATAAGCGCCAATAAATAAAGACTTGATCACTCTCCAGGCACATTATCTTGATCCTTATTCTAGTCTCCACTGAAGTCAAAATTGTACTAGAACTTGAAACAGTCCAGGAAATAGCCGTTTATTAGAGATAACATTAATAATCGGTATAAGGCGGGAGACACAAATCATTAATCTTCTATCTAACCAGGTCTGTGTGGGCTCTGTGACAAGCATTGCATGTAATTAAATTATGTTCAAATTGGTCCGAACGTTCAGCATTTAACCATATTAAAATGCTTATACTTGAATTCTGGGGCCCAGTGCGGTTGAAAGACAATGTTGACAAAATTTAGTAACATACATAATGCGGCCTAATCTACCCTTATGTTTTTTTGGTATCAGTTTAATGATAATTAACGACACAATGTTGCCAAAAAAAACTATATTCAATTCTCATATTATATGCCACACGTCATACCTTTCTTTTATTTAAGTCCACACATTTGAGTCGTTAACCACATAAAGTATTTCAAATGAAAATGTATATGTATGGTTCAAATTTTCTAGAAATTGGCTGCCGACTAGAAAGTTAGGCAGTAAGTGTTATACATCTACTTTAGGCTACAGACTTTCTCTCGGAGAGAAATCATGTAAAAGCCTGGCAGCCCGAGTTTATGGGATAGGATACATACTCAGGTTTATGTGTGTTTTATGTAGGTATATATGTATAAGTCGTAACACATTTTGATAATTCGATCCTTTGCTAATATCCCTAATGTTAGCGAACAGACGGATTTTACAGAACTGCCGTTCTAGGACCATTGCTAACATCCGATTTCCTTTTCAGGATGTTTAAAGTCTTGATTGTTTATTAGTTTGTTTAAGCATATATTGCTTTGATGCTCTGAGTAGTCCATATCATGGAATCTATGTTAAAGTTACATATTTCCTAGACTCCTTGACCAAATGGTAGTCTTCTATAAATATTTTTATAATTATGTTTTACGGCCCTGGATAAAAGGTCTTTTGAGTCAAGTCGCCTTTTTTATATTAAAACAAGTTGACCCCAGTACCGTCTGATGGTACTGGGATGGATGACGGGATTTAAGTCGTTATGTCGTTCTTATCTGTTATATGCCTTAGATTCTAACGCCGCGAAGCACGTAGCGAGTGTCATAGTATATTGCATGCCGCTTTATTTGTCTGTAGTTTTCTAATTACAAGTCTTATTTTACACATTTAACATTTTAACAAGATCCCTGAAGATTATAATAAGCTTGCCAGAAATGCGGTTTAAAAAATTTATAAAGCACACATTGTGGCAAAAGGGCTATTACATTAAAGATTATTGAGATGACAGAGATCTCGGAATTAAAGACAGTTTAATGCATGATTTCTAGGTTTTAGAATAATTATGTAAACTCTGTTAATTAAGGACATTGAAAAGACTAACTTTGGAGTTTGCTTATCCATTTTTTCTCCAAATTATCTAGATTTTGAAATAATTTAGACATCTAGTTTAACTTGCAACGTTCATTAAGTCGCTGTTGCTGTGCTGCTTTGAATAAAAAATTTTAGAATTCGAATTTATTTGTAGCGCTAACTTTTCCTGCTCCGAGATGTCTTGATTTCATTTTCATTTCAGTTATAAATAATACTATCGAAGATAACTAATTATTAGATATTATTATCAATTATTTATTGCACAAAAGATAATATGTCAAGAAGTCTAGGAAATATGTAAGAAAACAACCATACCACCACATATCACCCCATGCATACCATAGACTAATGGAACAAAGCAATGAATTGGCGATTAAATAAACAAATCAGCAGCCTCCTTAAACTAACTCGTATCTCTAGACAATATAGAAATAATTCTGTAGTGCTACCTATATGATCCGCTTCAACCTATTATCCTAATTGCCAATTATGTACCATTTTACTTAGATACAAGAAACCATTATGTATTTCGTTCTTTTGGTTGTGCTCTAAGATCGGCATCATCAAATATCCTGCGACATTATCGAAAATCTTACGTTATTAACGACATAATGGTAGGTACTTAAGTTTCCTCATAATGGTTTCCTTCAGTGTTTTGATTAAAATGGTCATGGTAAAAACCACTCGCCGCAGTGAGACCATAGTAAAATGACAAGAAACCTCTCATCGAACGTTGCTTCGGTCGCAGTGCGGTTGACGAGATAACATAAAGTTAACGAAGCGTCGTGCTCGTAAATATGTTCACTTTATTATCTATAAAAGTCAATTACTAATTAATTGAGCAATGATTAAGTGCCCTTTTTCTGTGATGCGCGCCGATTCATGCATTAGGGTTTTATAGAGTTCTTAGCGCGCCTCCAATTTGGCTGTCTTCATCTTATCGCAAGGTATCGGTTTTACTAATATATCTAGTTTTATACACGTCCAGTGAAATTGCTTACACATTTATTGCTCGGTTTGATTAAATTGAACTTGCAATGGTCTAATTCTGTTTATATCTCCGGTTTTCGACTTAAACAAGTCGTTTGTATAGAAATAGATTTCTATTGTAATTTTCAAGGTCATGATTAAGGAGATTAAGCTACAAAATGTGAACAAGCCTTAGTAGCCTCTTCAATTTGATAAGAATAATTTTCTTGCAACAAACAACCCTATTGAACGTCGGGCCTCCTACGGGCCTACTACGCTAATGTTTTTCATGAAGCATTGCACAAAACAATCTATTTTCAATGCGCAAAACATTATTTTTATTTTTAGAGCAACAAAAATGTTTCTAGCTGAAGGCATGTCTTGTAAGAACCTTATTTTAGCCAGACTCTTTGTTTTGAACAAAGTTTTTTGTGCGTTCTGATTGCTTAATGTTTTTAAGTAGGCGGGTGCGCTTTTAGGGGAAAGTGCTAACTAGAACGATCAATGAGTAACAAGTTCATGTGATAGATCGCGTGGAGATCTCATTATTCAGGGCTCAAATCCGCAGCAGCGACCGGGGCGGGCGTGTTGCCCGTTAATGCAGTCCACCTAGGCTCCCAGAGATAAGCTAACAAGCTCTTTAGCTAAACAAGAGGCGGCCAAACAATAAAGGCGAGTTTAAGCGTCGTGAAATATGGTAGAGACGAGCCGCGATAACTCAGTGTGCTCGGGTGGCCGCTTCTTTTCCCCTAATTAGCCATTCAATTCTCGTAATCTTGTTTACTCGTCGGGCTGAGCCAGCACTGCCCAGGTGCGATAATGGCCACGCTATTTGCATGCCGCCATATTGTTTCCCCATGTTCGGCTCGGTCCACGCCGACGGGCGACCCCCGCTGTTTTGGCCGGGATTATTGGATCGGCTTGCGATTACTTTGTATTGATCCCGCCGTCCATTATCTATCTACATTAGTTTATTCTCCTATCGGGGTAGGTATTGATACTGGCCGGCTGATCCCTCAATCTTATAAGACTTCGTTATTGTAATGATAACTTGGTCGAGATTTGTTTTGATTTACCTACTGTTTACGCGACTAATTAACCATAAGCTACGTAGTTAAATTTTAGTAAATTTTTGATATGAATACGGGGTGTACAAAAGGTACTTTACTTTTCAAAAACCAAGTATTTTCTGCGTCATTAATTTTTTTAAAGGGCTAATTATCATGAAGGCTTATTATTGAACAAAATAATAATCATAATTTAAACGGGTCTAATCGCGGTTATTTATTAGGTCAAACGTAATTACCTTATTTTAACAGAGAGGATGGTTTCAAGCTTTCAAGTGAGTGGAATCCAGTGCTAAGTAAATACAAATCACGTGCCTTATCACCTGTCCACGGGCGTAATGAGTGTTGTGTGTCGGCTAGCTGAGAAAACTAAAAGTGACTACCCATTTGACTATACTCGCCATTTCAGTCTACCCTACCCGTGACTACGGCAGCTGTAACGCTGCCGAAACGTAGGGAAATAAGGTAATTACGTTTTACCTAATAAATAATCGCGATTAGACCCGTATGATATATAAGTATGTATGAGTATCGCGAATATTTTTTTAAAATAATTATCATGATAATTCATCATGAGCGTCGTCATCGATCTTTCTAATTCCAATTTCGCAGAATTGTACATATCGAATGGAAGATCGAACACATCTTCCCAAGGAACTTTATCACATTATTCAAAATATCGGGATTTATGTCGTGTCATAGTACCGCTGAAAATGACGAGTCCATTGCATGGAAGAATTTTTGCTATTTTAGTAAACAAAAAAACAATGATTCCCCAGCTACATTTTATGGCTTGAGTAGTTTGTTTTGGTGTCCAGTACAACACCCCATACAATTGTTCCACAATGAAGATACCTAATTAATTATAATAGGATTGTGCGTAGAACAATAAATTAGACGTGATAATTTTATACAAAGAAACACTTAAGAACGTTGTTTGTGTAAACTGCTGTTCGCTCTTCCAAATTCCCTTCAACGACTGTAGTTACTTAATTACATTATAACGATTTATCATGCCATTTTACTAATTAACAAAACTTCGCTTTGTCTTGTAAAAGTTCTAGTACGTATTTCACGATACGAGGATCACTCTATTAGATCCATAGTAACTTTGTCTTTGTTCACCCAGTTATTTATATAAAATCTAGGTATGCAGCATCCAAAATAAAATTAAAGGCGATTGGATCCTGCACCTTCTATAAATACATTACTGAACACGCTTTATTACTTCGCCATCTTCATCCAATCTTATTAGCGTCTGTTCGCGGGCAGCTTTCCGCTCCCAGCGAACGCGTTCACTTTTAGGTGGCCATTTTTTAAAATAGTATTAGGGTTCGATAATGGCTTTAACACGGTCGCCCCGGGCTAAGTCTGCTTTATGTAGCAGTGTGCTATGGGTTGGTGAGGAGAGCCGAGCGGGTCGAGATATGCTAAACCCGGCGTCCGCTGACGCCGCGTCTGGCGCAAGGCCTGCCTGGTATGATATGGAGGACTCGCGATGAGATACGATAATTTAACGACAACGTTTCGACACGATTCCTCCCGAGCACTGATATTACGTCACGTCTTCGACCAGATCTCTTATAATTCAGACCGCCATAGGGTTGAATAGCATTTTATAGTAAACTGCATTTTCCTTGACTATAACTTTGCATTAAAGAGGTGTTTCTCAAGCAGAAACCGCCGTCTAATAAGATTAGTATCATTACACTTTGCCTAATAAAGATGTTGGGCTATTTTAACTCGATTTGCTTAGCCGCTAAGTAAAAGAGCTTTTCATTTTTAGCGCAAAGATAAATCAGCTGTCGTCAGATTTACTGTAGTTACTTAGTGAGGACGCGGGGCGGGTCGTAGGTACAGCCATTTCAGGCGTTGTTTGGGTTTCAGCGAAAGTACCTACCTAAAACCTAATTACTCATTCGTTTACATACGTACACGCACAAATTATACAATTCAGCGACAGAAGCGGGGCGGGCGTGATTTATAGTGTCGAATAACTTGAAAGGCAGAGCAATTTAAATCCGCAACGCACATTACGTTAATTACCCTGTGCGTAATCTGTGCGTATCAGCTCACGGCGCTGGACCTGTATAATTAGGGGTGACAACACAATGCTAACGCCGTGAACACAATATGTCTGCTCGGACCACATGTCAATTTAATTTGACCCCAGATCTAAGATGGCCGCTGCAGCCCCCGTGCTCGCTGCACTGCGCGTGGTGTCGAGTCGCTCTAATGCCTGTGGTTTACGCATGTGCGCTACGCTAATTGATGTGTTTTAGAAAAACAAACTGGCCAAAGCCGAGACGGACTCGCGCACTAAGGGTTCCGTATGAGCACATAGTTATACTCGTATTTGAACCGTTTTATCCACAACATTCTAATCCACAAAAAGTTATGTACAATAAAATGATGTTAAACATAAAACGTAAATCTGTCCGATATATGGTTGCCTAAAAGAAATTTCTATACGCAATAAGGTCGCCAACTGTACCCATTCTTGTGTAACTGTTGTCGCTGTAATTATTTTCTGGTGTACAATAAAGAATACTCTTAGTCGTTATTATAAATTGTGTAACCCATGCAGACAGACGCTCATTAAGCATGGGCTTAGTAATAGGGTCCAATTTGAAACTTTCGGTACGGAACCCTCAAAACACAGTGTCTGTTTTTTGTCAGAAACGTATGGCCGCTTTTTCGGTCGGCTGTTTGGTTTATTATAAGTTTTATCTATTCCTGACTTGAATTCAAATGTGTTACCTTCAACGAGTTTACTAATTATCCTTTGTACAATTTCTGTACAAATCCGCGGTTTCATGAACGAGTAGATAAGTACTTTACAGGTCATATTGTTTAAGTGAAATTAATTTAGCCTCTTGTTTGAATTAGCAATCTAATAAGTGCTTGTAAGTCCTATACCTTATTTGTGCTACGCAGTAAGAATAAAATGAAATAATCACCTTAGGAGCTAGCTCGGGATTTATTGCTGGAGTTAAAGAGTCGTAATGTTTTATGGAGACTCACGCATATACACAATATGACGTGTGAGATAAAATGAAATTTATGGACAGTAGCCCACCATCGGCCACCACGACTACTTGACATTTTTACTAGGTACTTACAAGTGAGGATAGACGGTAAACATGCATCACTATTGATGTTCTTTTATCGGAACAATTCTAATGGCAAATTCGAGAATCATATTAAGATATTTCACAAAGAAGGAAATAAAGAATAAAGTAAAAACAAAAATACCTCGAGCGCATAAAAAACATAAATTCCATTTTTAGAGACGCTTAATATCGATATAAGTACGTCGTTGGCCCACCAGTTATGACTATTCTGACGACAATTTAAATCATTTCTCGGAAAAGCCGCTTTGACGACGACGTTGTGATGAAAGGCATAAGTCGTGCTGCTGGAGCGTCGATGACAGATATTTCGCTAGGACAACCGCGCATACAATGTCTTCTATTTTCAAATTGAGAGCGCGGGAGGACATCAATGGACGCGAATGACATTAAATTGGTTAAATTGCTTCGGCGAGCTGCGCCCCGCGTCCTGCTCTCCTCGGGGACGCCGTACTGTCACCCCATCGATTGTCGGCTCCCACACGTGCAACTTTCATCACGTTCGAGAATTGTCTCCCATATGATCACCTTCTGAGCTTGAATGATCAGATTTATTAATTAATGACAAAATGTTGTTTTGTGTTACTATACCCTTAGATAGGTAGATAGATACTGTTTAAAATAATAAAAAAAACTTAGAAAGAATAGTTTCTAAATAAGTAGAAACAATTTTTTATAAAATTTTAAATAAAGAAGGTCGTTGCAATATTCATACAGAAACGACTTCCTTCATTTGTAGTATTAAGTAGTAAGTGTAGTAAGATCTACCGTATCCCTAAAAAATCTGGAGGTGCGTCTGTTAGTTTTTAAGTGAACTATTTACATGACCCATGGCAACCCCGTTGCCATACTTTCCATGATGAAATAATGATAACAAAACTATATGTATTTGTATGTAAAAATGTATTGACGACGGCAAATTTGGCGACAAATCGCATCTTCGATATTTCAAAACCTTATGATAAGTGCATCAAAGTCAACTTGCGGAGTGAAGAATATAATTACTTATGTATTATTAGTGACTTAATTAATTAATCCATTAAATTAGGCTTGGAAACATAAATATTTCAAATTTATTTTATTCCTGCTGACTGGACTTTTGCTGAAAAGCAGCGTCGCCAGCGGAGAATGTTCTCCGGCGACTTGAAGCTGAGCATAAGTTCTTTTGTCAAGTTTTTAAGATTTATTTCAGATATATGTTTGATCCATTTAATATATGTACCTTTGTTGGCAATAAAGACAATTTCACTTTCACTAACTGAAACTAACTCTGTGTATTTCGGGATCACGAATTTTTTTCTGCCGGCGTCTATATCCTACTCAACGGGGCGTATCTCTTTTCGAGTCGAAGCGGGTGACCAAAATAGTTAAGGACCCTATATTATTTAGATGGATTGGCACTCTGTAAATAAATCTATTGAAAATCTGAAAAAGTGCCGAAACATCGGAAACTTGTAAAAATGTAATAAACGAGTGAAATCCGTATAAAAACAGTTTTAACTATTGAAAATCATTGTTCATAACTCTGATAACTCATTTTTGTACATTGGTTCCTTTGTAGTCCAGGCTTAGATGATCATCGATAAAGATTAGCGACCAACTTGGAATATAAAGTTAAGGTTTGTAAAATAAGCCTCACACAAAGGGCTTCAATGAGGGTTAAATCCCGATCAAAACAAACTGTCCAAGTATTGAATGAGTGGTTGCAATATAACTGACCTATTAGCAAGTTAAGTATGCGTATTGTATTGGGACTGCAGTATTTTCTTGTTTCATAAATAAAGTACCTGGTATTTGATATGTTCTTTATATTAAATTTCTATTTAATCTAATAAATTTATATTTTTTTTAATACTCGAACCAATGTAATCCGAGTATTAAAATACACATCACAAATTAGGCCAATGGTAGCCACTGGTAAGCCAATATTGATGAAAAATAACGTATTTGTCGTCGATAACTATGAACCTTTGAAAATTGAATAAATAGGTACCTTACTGAAAAATGCTATTACTCACTACAATAATATTACCATGATAAATAGATTGATCGTAGATGAATGATAATATCAATGAATACCAGTGCTGCCAGAAGGTGTTGATAGAAGACGTGATGCGTGCTTATGAATATGAGTATATAAAAATACTGATATAATGTTATGTATGAAAAATTATGAAATTTATTATATTTTCTAATCTCAAAATCTCGCAAAATCTTTATTTAGGTTTGATAGTTCAGTATTTAAAAATTAATTTCCTTTGTAGTGAGATAAATATGTAAATTGTATTGTCCTTACAGGGCGTTATGTACCTTAAAAATTATTCTTTACTACCTGTAACACTGTGACTTAATAATAAATGATTGATTTCAAAATATCTATGCTCAAAATCATCTCAGGCACCCTATACGATGGATAGCTAGATTATTATTTTCGCAAAATGGCGGTACTAAACTTCAACGTGTGAAATTAATCTGTTCCCGGTGAAGTGATGCTTTAATCAATTACTTAATCTGCTTTTAGGCTAATCCAAGACTGACTACAACGTTTACTTAGCAGGTCCGTACAACGGCGTGCGTAGATAGGTACTTCCACATAGGTGCGGTTGTCTATCAAGCGGACCGGTTCACCCGAATCCAATCAATCAGCCCGGTGAAGCGTCACGACATAATTGAACTCTTCCCCCGAAGCAGCGCGATTCAATAGATAATTACAATCGCAAACCAAAAATTACACGCGGCATTAAACTGTAGGACCCTATTACGTCTCACAAAGCTGGCAGCTGACCGGCGATCTTTGCCACGGCGAGGATTAACTCGCCCTCCGCCGGTACAATGCCGGCCGTCCTCCAGAGATGAGTCGGTGGGATGTGTTAATAATAGTCTCCGTGCTGAATGGACCACTTACATGCTCCACCGGGGACCTCAATGTGTGACTATCGCGTTAGAGCAAATCGAATCGAACGGTCGCCCGCTCGCTGCAATTTTGGCTGCGGTCATTACGACGACGGCTAATAGAAATTATTGCTCTAGACAAAGAAAAGATTGTCCAGCGACTAGGTAGGTAGTAACCGATCAGTATGAGTGTTTTACCGAATGGTTACAAAATGTCAAACTAAATTACTGCTACTTTATGCAAATCACAGTAACGGTAATAACTCATAACCTTTTACAAGGTTCAATAAGGTTCAATGCACTCTACTTTGCAAATTGTTGTTTTCTTGTATCTTATACAAGTTGCAAGAGATAATGGAAAAAGTTTCGCTGTATTTATTAACATATCATTTTCAGCAACGAATCGATTACTCAGTATTCTTTCATGAAATTATTACAATGACGGAGATTCAGCTAGAAAACATATCGGGGAGTCTAGAAAAGTTTGAAGAAGAGTATTTTACTTTTAATGGAGTCACCAAAGTTTACAATGGAAATTCTGTGCAGTAGACCGCACATACGTAGTTTAGTTGTCTCGTTGTATATTCGCAAGAAAAATGGAAAGTTGTCTGGATAAGAGAACTTCTATTGAAAGTCGATTTCCGAAGTTGTACGTCGCGGACGGCGCGGGAGAGGCTTTGCATACGAGACGCGGCGGAGCCCGCACGTGATCTGTCCGACTGTGTACATTCAGTGAAACTCTGAGTAGCTTAATATTATTTGTACCGCTTTTGTCGTATATAGTGTTTGCAGAAACCGTTGCTGACTGTATTACCTTTACTGCGCCTAGACTACCTGCGCTGTCATAATGAAGTTTAGCCTCAGTGACAATCCTGTTTGTGTCATTCATAAGAGACAAAATATTTAACAGCGACACCCAAACTGCGTTAAATCACTGTCTAAAGTTTTTCAGTAGATGTGCTCTATGTCCAAAGCCCACTATTTCAGGTTTAGGCAGCCCTGCGGCCCGGATCCCCAATAGCTGCGTCATCTCTATCACCGGGTCGCCGGCCGGTCGCCGGGGCTTAGTGCGCCCACAAAGCGTCCGCCGAGATGCGGCCACTTCACTCCATACATGGAGGGCTTAGCGCGAATCGGTCGATGCCAATACAAAACCGGTGGCTTTCCGAAATGCGGAATCCCACGATAAGTTTACGACATAACACACATTTTCTTCTTTCGGTTTTACGTCGATTACACAAAATGCGGAAGTGATAACTATCCTAGCGCCAAAACTTAGACATTTGGCAGTTAAATAACGGTAACAGTATGGTGTAAGATTACCTGGGCGATAAAGAACAAAGATTTTTACAGTTTCTGTCAAAAATTTAGTTCGTTGCGTGTATGTAGCACGTAGCATATGGTAGGCGTGCTACGTCGAGTGCGTAACTTTTTCGTAGCATTCGAATTTTATTTTATTTATTTATTTATTTATTTATTTATTTAACATAATAACTTATTATTACAGGATTAGCACCTAATGCAACAAGTTACAAACATTATAAAATCTTCACAAACAATAATTAACAATTGAAAAATACAATCGGTATCTATTTTCCTACTATTATACTATTTTAACTTCTTAAATTCTATACACCTTAATTATAACAAATAATATTCAATGCCGTCCTAGTGAATTCACCCTGAGTACATCCAAAAACATCAATTTTGTCCGAGATGACATTTAGAGTGCGGAGTGCGCGCGTCAGCGGCGCCTCGGCCAGCAGGTTGGTGCGCGCGCGCGGCATCCGCAGCAGCGGCGGTCGCCGGCGGCGCCGCACGTAGCCGTCCGGCACACACAGTGTCAGCTGCCCCAGTATTGCCGGGTTGTGTATTCTTCCCACCAAAACTTTGTGTAAATATGAGACTAAGGTGAGATCCCGCCTCACTCTAAGTTGGTTGTATCCCACCATCCCTAATACAAAAAGAGTGGGATATATAATAGGATAGGAAGGATACACCCCGTAATACCGCAAATACAAAAATCGAACAAATTTATTTTGTATTCGCTCCACCATTGTGTTGTATTTGGCCTCATGTGTGGACCAAATTTCAGAACCATATTCTAGCTGACTTCTGACTAGACTATTATAAAGAACTATTATTGCTTTCACATTTGTAAAATTACGAACCCCCCGTAAAACAAAACCTAAATTTCTGTAAGCCTTTTTACATATATTTAAAATGTGTTCATTGTACTTCAAATCTGATTTTAATAAAACACCTAAATCTTTTATCGCATTTACTTTCTTTAAATAGTGATCTTCTATCTGATAATTAAAAACTATTGGTGTGTGTTTTCTGGTAAATGTAATTGTAGCGCATTTTGAGATGTTAAATTCTAAATTATTTTCAATACTCCAGTTTATTACTCTATTGATATCGTTTTGTAGCTTTTTACAGTCCTCTATTTCACTGACATTAATGCACAGCTTTAAATCGTCCGCAAATAGTAAACAGTTTGCATTTTGTACAACATTTGGCAAATCATTTACCATTATTATGAATTCGAGTGGCCCTAGGTTGCTCCCCTGACTCACTCCTGATCTAGTACAGTATCGCTCCGATATATGCCCGTTATAATCAACATATTGCCTTCGGTCTCGCATGTAGCTGGCGAAGAACCGTAGCAAATGCGGCGTACATCCAATGCCTGCTAGTTTTCTCAGCAATACGTCATTATCAACCAAATCGAAAGCCTTTTTATAGTCGAAATACGCCGCATCTACTTGGCCTCCACTGTCCACTACTGGAACCACTTGTGACATGTAGTTTAGGAGGTTACTGCTGGTACTTCGCGCTGGCCGAAAACCGTGTTGAGCATCTGACAACTGCCCCTGAACTAGAATAAGTATTTCTTTTTGTATCGCCAATTCGAGTACTTTTGCGGGTGTTGAAAGAACCGCCACTGGTCTGTATCCCTCCACTTGGGTACTCGGTCGTCCCTTGGGGACTGGTACCACCCGTGTAACTTTCCACCTGTCTGGGAATATTGCTGCTTTTAAACATGCATTAAATAAATATAACAATGGCTCTTGTATCGCAAAACGACAATCCCTAAATATATATGGAGGAATGCCATCCGGGCCCGCAGATCTTTTAGGCTTCAGTCGCACTAGCGCAGCTTGTACATCGCCCAGCTGAAGCCTGTCCAGGTGTATACGCGCCGCCCCCGTGTTGCCTGCTTCATTTATTGCAGCTGCCACGTCCAGCTTGGCTGGCACTGTATTGTACACCGAGTGGAAGTACCTCGCATACTCCGTTGCACACTCTTGAGCATTTAGAACTTTATCCTCTTTCACAATTTTTTGCTGACAATTGCCGCCTCTCTTAGACTTAATGTAGTTCCAAAATGTCTTAGGGTTCTCTGCTAAATGATTTTGCACGCGATTTTTATGCTGTTTTTCAGAAAATATAATCGAACTTTTCACCCTTGCTCTACAGTGTGCGAACTTTTCATAGTCACTACTACATTTAGTCTTTTTGTATTGTTTATGAAGCGAACTTTTTAATTTAATATCATTAATTATTTCTTTTGTGTACCATTCTGGATAAATATAGTTAGCTGACTTATTACTATAAGGGCGTTTTTTAGGAACACATTTGTCAAAAATATTATTTAATACGTCGTAAAAATAAGTTAACATTGTTTCCACTGTAGTTAATTTATACAAAGGACTCCAATCTATTGTCGCTATTGATGAATAAAGTAATGTGAAATCAGCTTTATTGAAGTTCCAATTATTAGTGTGCGCATCTTGCGGATCACTGACCGCTACAGGCAGTGGCGGCGGCGACGGCGGTGGGGCGCAGCGATGACGGCGGCCGCGCCCGCGCACCGACACCTCGAGCGGCGGGTGGTATGCGTCGATCGGCAGTTAGTCGACTCTTAGATTCAATCTAAGAGTCGACTAACTAGATATTAAAAGTTCTAGAAGGGTGTTTTGGTGGTTGATTCGCAGCAGATCATCAGCCGTCAGCTCGCGAGAGGCTCATCTAGAATGCGCCACTTCACGCGGTCCCGGGAACATAAAGAAGCGTGCAACAAGGCGATGTCGAAAGGAGATTGCATGTAAGCGGCGCGTTTCCAACGGCGAGCGACTTTATAAGCTTCCAGTGCGGGTTCGTCTATCTGTACCGGGGCAAAGGCCATAAAAACAATGGGCGGTACTACGCCTTCGGAGTCAATCAGTCGGCCGTTACGGCTCCTTACACGGAACAACTAATTTCCTTTGCGTTACTTTTGCAAATGGGACCTGTTTACTGTGCGCATCCTTGCGTACGTTGCTACTGTGACTGATTTAGATTGGTTTTCACTGATAAATATAGTATAAATGCTAGGATAATACAAATTGAAGCAGTTTTGTGCAACAGAACATTTATTTATTGATACTTTTATTGCACTTAAAGTAATGTAAAATACAGCGGACTTAATGCCATAAGCATTTTCTGTGAGTCAATCGCAGGAGGTAGAAGAGAGATAGGTAAGCGTGCAAAAAAAAGAGGAGGACAAAGTAGAAATGCAATTTAAATCATACTTTAAACAAATTAAAAAGTACAAAGTATTTATCTGGGATTGTATGGGACTATATTAAATGGGATTGAAACATTTCTTACTCTTATGATTTTAGTGAAAATAACAACATACATACATAACCTCACGCCTGTATCCCAGAGGGGTAGGCAGAGACCAGGGACTGCCATTTGCCACGATCCTGACAGATCACCTTCGCTTCATCAACGTTCATAAGTCGTTGCATGCACGCACGCCGGTTCCGGGAACTTTTTATCTTTCCCTTTGCTAATACATCCCCTATTTGGTCGATGTAAGTCCGTCTGGGACGTCCCTTACCAGCCCTTCCACTCACATTCGCAATATATATTTGTTTCGTCAATCTTTCTTCCTTCATCCTCTCCACATGTCCAAACCAACGCAACATTCCTTTCTCAATTCTAGTCACTACATCCTCTTTCAGTCCACAACGTTCTCTAATCAGACTATTGCGTATCCTGTCATTCAAAGTAACACTACACATACTTCTCAAGGACCTCATTTCGACTGCATTAATTCTACTTTCTGGCTTCTTTCTTGCTTTTTTGCTTCTTTCGAAAATAACAATTTTATTGTATATAATATTACAGGTACTTCTATACTTCTTTTAATTAAAACAATGAGTTAACACTTCTGTGGCTTGAATCAGGAAATGCTGGTCATAGGGACCAGGTGCGAAGTACGCGCTACTTCCGTTTCCGTGGCTATTGAAGGGTCAACTGTCCACTTCGATCGACAGATGGGGAGCATCGATCGATACCACATATGTTGGACTTTTATTAACTTTTTACTCAAGTGCTGTTATTATATGACTTGCCCAGCGTGAACATTATACAATGCAATAAATACCCATTTTTAATTAACCTTAACAAGTTATAAAAGCTCTTCCATAACATACATAACTTTCACATGAAACTATACAAGAGAGGCGAACGTTATTCATCTCGGAAATAGACTGTCTTCTCAAAGGCAGCAGAATAAAAACAAAATTGCCGCGATTCTCTATTGCTGCAAGTCCGAGGCAAGTCCGTATGTGTATTGTTGCAATTTCAAAAATTCCCATTATCGTGGAGCGTGAAAAGGAGAGAAATAAGAAACGGACAATGGTGGCGGACTGCGGGCAGCGGAGCTTCCAGAACACTCGCTCGCTGCACCGCTGCCTGGCGCAATCACAGTTTCTCTTATGAACACACACTTTTTTAAATTCACGCTTTAACTAGTGCCGCATCTAGTACACAATGTTTAAACGCTAGAACCCGCCGGCTTCAAAACTAGATTTTTTCAGAGAAAAAAATTGCACTGTGAAAACAAACGCGAGGAGTAGTTAGACACAATGATGTTTGAGCTAAAACTTTCGCATGCATGATGTTTTCATAATCCAATATTAGTTTTTGCAAAGTTCTAACAAACGAATTAGATTTGTGCACATCTGCAGTGGACAGGGCAGCGACACTTTATTCATAGAAACCAGTTGTGCTCAAATATTCAACTCAGACTGAATAGTTCGGCTTCATGTGAAAACACAAATCATACAGTTAGTTATTCATGTGAAATGCATATTATAATTGCGCCTCGTATTCATATAGGTATATGCGGTTCTTGGATATGACAGGAAATGAATTTAATGGTCGAAATAGCGAGGCCAGTCTACCGAGCCGCGTCTCATAATCTATTCCTGTCACATATTGACTGCGCGCATTTTCTGACATACCAATGCGATATTATTTGCACTAACCTTTGCTTCATAATAAATTTGATGTGGCAAACGGAACAGAGAAAAAGAAATCGAGCTATGTGGTGACAGTTGATTGGCCCAGGAGCTTCCCGGTTCCTGTTGTACTCATATGAGCTGTTACTTAACCCTTAGGTAGGTAATGACTAGCATAGCTTCTGATAAACGCTACCTCTAGATTTGAAAAGCCCTAACCGCATTCCTTTGTGCATGTTCTGAAAACCACAACGAGTCGGCCTCTATCTGAAACCAAACTTGGAGCCGCCGCGAGGAGGCTCGCAAAAAGCTTCCTTTTCTGTAAGGAGAGGAGAGCCGCCATCGATCGGCTTCCGCCGTCTTCTAATAACATTCCGGGGCGATATTTCACGCACCTCGATCGCGACTGTGTACACTTAGCTCGACACAATGCTACAAGGAGGATTTATTGTGTACAACCAGATAAGCCTCTAGACAATGGCCGCTATCAGATGGCGCACCGATGGCAGGCGACACGTGTATGCTTTTAGCTCTAGACTTCGACACCCAATTACCTCCACGCTGACGGCGTCATTCATCACAGACAAACGAGCAATTTTTTATTAAATGCGCTCGGAGGTGCAGGAAAAAGGATGCCGGCTGTAGTGAAGTCTAACGATATAATAAGAGACCGGAGCTAGCTGAATAGAGTATTGTCAAGAAACTTGACCAATAAAACCTAAATATCTTTTTCTACGTCGATGAGTGTAAGTAGAGACTGTGTAATGACATTCACAGTCTAATGACATTTGACACATGAAAAAGATGATAAAAACAAAGTGACTCGGTCTGATTTCCCTGCTACTAATTGGAGCCATTTATTTTCAAAGACTGACAGTTGGCATTTGTCGCTTCCTCATTATCAGGGTACACATTTAACGGTGTCAGGACTTTCATAAAAGCTCATTGTGACATAAAAGGTGGCGTCGAAATAATAAGAAACGCGGATGCGAGTGCTTTGCCCCCGCTGCGCGGTGTGCGGTGCGCCTTATCGAGGAGCCGTCATTAAACGACACGTGGCCTCCGTTCACACACCACTAGCTAGATGTGTAATGTGCCAGACTGCCATGCCACGAACGTTGAACCTCCCGTCTCTTCATACCTTTATTCAGTTGACCCATATAAACAGGACAGAAAAGCAATCTCTTAAAACGCTCCAGCACTCCGATAAAATAAAGGTGTCACTCGATCGATATTTTTTCCACATAGGTTATCAACAAGGGCTATGTTGATTTAAAACAAGATATTGTTTGGGTTTAATTCTTGCTCGTACAGTCGTGCAGACCTTAATTTCCCCGTTATGTAAAGTGTTTCCGTAAATCCTATTTAATATTATAAATGTGAGTTTGTGAAGATGTTTGAATGTTTGTTACTCAATCACGCAAAAACGGCTGAACGGAGATTACGGATTTACATGAGACTTGATGTAAACGAGACAGACAAAGATTTGAATTGAGACATAGGATACTTGATAAGGTAACCCGGTAATGCACCCTGCAGTAATCCCGACCAAAAAAAGTCGCAGGCACCAGCTGGTGGATAATAAATAAAAATGTTCTATGTACATCGTTTAAACACCCTTAGAGTATGCTACTAAATAAATACTCCTATATGTTAAAAAACTTTAATTAAGTTCATCGTTGAATACAAATGAATACAAAATTGAAATAATTGAATACAAAATTATAAGCTTTTATCTATCTAATGAGCGTCTATCAAGGTGCCAAAGTTGCCGCGATAAAGCGAAGGCGTTTGTTTACAATTCGCTCGAAACTGCTTCGATTCAGAATGAAATGAGTTTCATTACAAAGCCGGCGAATAAGTTCATGATCAAGGACAATCAATTCAGGTTTCGACGAACCAAAATGTATCTGTTGAGCCACGCTTAGGATATTGTCAAACATTTTCTTGTTGAGGCTCCGGCGGCGTTCCCCGGTGACATTTATTGAGGCCGCATCGTGTGTCACAATGCCGATAGACATCAGTTGCTGTCGCCTCGTGATGCTAAAGTGATTTTTATTACATTCGATTCGCTTGCTTTGTTCATACCTACCCTTTCTCCAGCTTTTACCGCTGTAATAGCGAAAACAAAAGCTCTATCTTAGGAACTTGCGGCTCTTTTGTTTCGTTGAACTCTTCTTCAGTTCAGGAGTGAAGTTTTTAGCTGGTATAATACAAGTTGAGTATTTTTATTTTCATAATTATAATTTACAATTCTTCTTAAGGCGTGTCAATGGCAATCCATAGTGGTAAAAGGATTTACCAATCGGCGTAAGAAACACGCAAATTTTTTCCCAGATTGTTATAATTTACAGTAAAGATCGGTTTGCAATTCAATATTTAAATATTAATTCAATTCAATATTTGGGAATTCACTTGTTATTTATGGCACTATTATTATGCTGAAACCTACTGAAAGAGAATTTAGTAGGTACCTAACCATTGTTGACTCATCATCACGAACCACTGTCCGAAACGCTAAGATGTCCTTATCTATGCAGATGTTTTTAATTTGTGTTGTGCTTCCAAAAATGTTCTTGCAAGCCTCCACCAATCTAGACTGGCCCCCGTGGTGGAGTATGGACAATGCCTTCCTCAGGGAAGAGGCCCGTGACCCTCGGTGGGGACATAATGGGTTGTTGATGATGATGGTGATGATTTGAGAACAAATATTCGGTTTTCGTCTAGTCATTCTAAATCCCACAAACTAACGACCTGTGGTGATACGCGGCAGGTTTTGCGCGCGACATCTTGAGAACAAATATCAAAAGCGTGTCTCTTTGAGTTCTCGGGTTTCGAGGCTCGAGTCTGGCGGCGCGGCACGCGACCCGATCACGCACCGCCCCGACTCCGGGCTGTCGGTCAGCCGGCCATGATTTACACCCGCCGCCCCGCTGCCAACGCAAACACATTATCATAATATTCACTATCATATCACACGAGTCACATTTGCATAATTGAAGAATTGCCCCGTAATATTGTCTTATAAGGTTATGTCTAGCCGCAGCCCTGCGGAACTTTTGTTCTGCTTACGTAATGTTATTGAAATTGAAAAACTGTTACAAACTAAGTTCAATCTCAACTTAGCTCCATTGATACTGATTGGTAAGTACGCTGAGCTCCCATCCTCACTAAGAGGAGGTACGGTCTGCACTCCGCATCTGTACAGAGAATACACTCCTGAAAGTGGCAGATGAGCATAAAGGAGCAGCGTTCTTAGAGATAGGCACTCTGCGCCGCGGCGCACCGGCTTATAATTTTAGATTCGGAACCGCTCCCTCGCAGGCCCCTCTTCAGTCGTCTGCGGATTAAAACCCGGCGATGTTAAGTAAACATTCCGTTTGTGAGGTTTTCCACTAATAACGCAATAGCAATTGTAAGTGACCGAAATTTTTACTAAATCATCTGTTACAATGAGCAGTAGAGCTAGTTGTGTTTGGTGTAAAAGGCAGGCGAGTGATACGTTTTTATTAGAGTCACTTTTTTGCCGACAGTGGCTCGTGCTATACGACATTTATCTCGAGGCGACGCAGCCGCGGATGTCTCTTTGTAAAACGTTTGCGGATGAAAGATTTCCCTCTTTTTATTATTTCACATGTAATTTATGGCACTTCTCAGGTTCACGACTTCCGAGTATACAGAATCTTTTGACTCATAAGCGCGCAATTTTCCTTTGACATTTCTTTGATTGCGCGATTTATCCTCGAGCGCCCTATTCAGATTCTGATTAATTATAATAATATGTACGTACCTATTTTAGTAGCGATTTAGGATGCATTGTATCTTACTGTCAAAGTGAAATTAGAAGAGAGTAGGAATTGAAATGTTTCGTGTTTGCCTACGCTCCGGGAGGCTTGATGTGAGCAGTGCAAAGATCAAAGGACTCCACGCATCACATTAAAGTTTTATTCGCCGCCGCCGTCCGCGTCCGCCCAGCCCGGCAATTTCCTTTTCAATTACGCCCACTTGAAATAAAAAAATACAATTTTTATTCGAATCGTGGTAATTAAAAAGGGATTCTGTAATGAAAAGATATACCGTCAGTTCCGGGCGCTCCTCTCAATTTCGCTTCCGTTTGTTTGTTCCACACGGCCACGCCTTCGAGGGTTGAATGAAGGGTTGCGGCATCAAATGTTGCGTGCTGATGTCATATGTTGCTAAGTAGGTACTGAACGTACAAGCCTTTTGTTTGATGTAAGAATCTCGTTCAAAGTGAATAATTTTACGATTGATCAAGCGCAGGTCCAGGCAGCTAATATGGTTACAGTTCCTGTGTGTAGATTGCCTACGAGTCTAGATACAGGAACTGCAAATATAATAAGGACTGCGCATTTACCTCTTCTAGCACCGGATTAGATGGTGCCGTATTACATACAGCGACAAAGGCTTCAATCAGACGGATGTGCAACCGATTGCTTCTACACTCGTGGCAGCTTCCGGCGCCTGAGGTGTTTCACTTAATACGCAACAGACTGTGACTTTTTGTACGAATCCATGTACGGGTATTAGTGGAAATAGAACCCACGATTTTTGTCATGATAATTACACGTATGACCAATGAAGCAGTAAAATTCACAAATTAATACTTTCTTAAAAGTTCTTGTCTGTTCTCTCTGCTGTCATGATCGAAGTTATTAATCTAAGTATATTCTGTTATGAAGAATGGTAACTTTACTCTATTTTATTACAAGATACAAAAGGGCATATTTACTCAATACGTAAATAATCTCTTGAGTTGAATCAATTAATAAGTGTTATAATAAATTTTAATATTTATATTTAATATTACTGTAATATAATTATATATTACTCATCAATAATAATATATTATGATCAATGTCAATTAAAGAAAGGGACTGAACAACCGTTTTCTTATCGTTTTTGTGATAAAACCATTTATATTTTAAGAGAAAGACGAGTAATACGAAGGAAAGGAAATAATTATTCAACAACAAAGGATTATAGTTTTTTTTAGTAATAGTCGCAATTAGAACGATTAAACCTATATACTAATAGTTATCCTTTTATACTAAGAGTGCACATGCTATATCGTATAATACAAACTTTTTGCAAAATAAATATAAGTGCGACTTTGAAAAAAGTTTAGCAAGATAATAAGATCAATAAGATAACGTAAGCTCTATAATCTATTGCGCTTAGAAATACCTAACCATTATTTTAGCAGGCTTGAACATATTCATAACTATACGTAAGTACAGCTTAGAATTTATTATACCCCGCTGACCCCGCACCAGATAAGGGGAAGTTCGCCTTCCAGACAGAGGTTAGTCGTAGAGAACAGATTTAATTAAACGAAGGTAGGTACAACCTGAACTACGTAGAGCAAAGCCTCCCGCATAACTGTACAATAATACGCTTGAGTTATTTTTAAACGTCTTGATGCTCTAGAAATGCTGTTAGCGAACGAAACCATCTATAAAAGTTGAGTGATAATGTTTAACGAACTTTCATATGAGCTACTGAGGACGAATTTTATAAAACGAATTCGAGGTACATTGCGTAGAAAAGTATACTACATGTTAATCGGTGGCTTAATCAACTTTGCAATGTACATCGAATTGTCGTACTAAACCATGAAAGAGGCTCAAGTTCTGCCAGCGCGAGTATGCAGATAACCGCCAGCCGGGCCATTCAGGAGACTTGAACTTTGAAACATCAAAGTCGGCTGAGGCACTTGTCACTTTCAAAACGTTAATTATCGCTTTATATCTTCTTTACAATTTTCGAGTGCTGCGCCATCTTACTTAACCTTTATCTCCAAATAAAATAAAATATACGCGGACCCTGAATTTTATAAAGAGATAATGCTTTTTAAACGCTAGAGGCCCTACTGAAATATTCTGAGCAATTTGTGATTCAAATGTGCAAAGCCATTTAAAACGCCTAAGAAATTAAAGGCGGACTTGTTAAGGCAATAATTACTGATTATATCGCGGCGCTACCTTCTGTTTTTCATTCTGTCTTCTGTGGGAATCGCATATGGGTTAGAGTTGAATAGCGGTTGATAGACATTGTGCAGTATGTCTGTATATAAACAAATCAAAACTTTATGGATCTCATGAGTTGAAATTATAAACATTTTAGTGTACCCAATGCCTGAAATTGAATTCCACATCTTTGGGCTTTACTATGCAGGGTGTAGGGTAAATAATAGATAACCCGAAAACTACTGACAATTTAAGAGAACGACCTCTAGCACGGATAGCCAGAGGTCGCGGGTTCGAATCCCGGCATGGGTGAAGTTTTTAGCCTCTAAATAGGTTTTTAAAATTTAACAGAAACTTTAAATTTATGAATTATTTTATTTAGGCCCACTTGCGTCAGCCCGGGTTAGCTTATTTAACTCAAGTTAAATGAACTAACTCGGGCTGACGCATGTGGGCCTTATCATACGATTTTACTACCAGTGTTAACGTGTTATCTATCTATCGAAACGGTTTTCTATCCAAACTCTATAACCTACATAAGCACCCTAAAATACGTCCCTTTCTACAGTCCTTCTTGAGAGGGAGCACCTTGGGCCATGATAATTAATTTCAAAGTCGGTCGGTATAAATAAATGCACAAGTAGAGCCAACCCTAAAAAGCAAGTCGCGGTACAGAGCAGAGCAGCTGAAAGCTTTCATAATCCGACCTTCCGCAGTCGCGGGTGGCGCTCGAGCTTTTTAAAACCTCACCCTGCTTTCTGCGATTAGCACCAATAGAGATAAGTCGACTTGTCATCATACTCTCGGATATTTTATCCGAATGTCCACGGGGAAGGAAAATAAACAGACAAGAGATTTAATCTATAAGCGTCCCTATGTCTGTTTAAATAGAAGGCAGAAAGACTGGCGTCGTCTTATCGACGAGGCTCCTCTACTGTTTGTCGAGCCGCGCCGTGCACCGCGGTAACTTCCCTTGTTTGTGAACTCGGATTGGATCTGCGTCCCACTTTCCTTAGGACATCCGCAATCTCTTTTATGACTTTAAAATGTTGGCGCCGCTGACCCGAGTGCTCGCGTCTAACTTAACACTTGATTAAGACAAATAGCGCTTGGATGTACTTTCTCGGTTTGATTTATTGCTCTGGTCGTGTTCTTATTAAGTTTATCATATCGAAGGTCTTTTCCAAGAAGTCGCGATCGGAATTGATCGCGGGGTGGAGCGCGGCGGCGGCTTCACAGTAGGAGTTCGACACGACAATGCCCAATTCAAAAGATGTCTGCGAGCACAGTGCAGCGCACAACAACACAACACAACACGCCGGTGATTTCATAAACGGCTTTGACCAATTGATTTTTACACCGCTTTGTGTCCACCATGAATGGTGTCTCGGAGCGTTTGTGGCAATATTGGGAAACCTCTACACATGCCGCAGTTAGGTACGCTTGTTAACATTTCTTAAAATCTTTTTCCATCACAAATCTTGTTTACTTAAAAATACCTCACTGTTTATGGCCGCTTGAACGTATTAATCAATAATCAAATGGGTAGCTGTCTTGGGCTAATTTAAAACAACCACTGTTTAAGCTACATGTCGTTTAGAAGATTTATTTAAAGGTTGAAAGGTATATGTTAAACGGGATATAATATAAACAAATGGTTGTGTAGACATGTGTCGGGAAGCAAGTGCACGCAGCGCGGGCGCAGCGCTCCCAGCCCTGTGAGGGGCTTTGTTTAGAACATAAAATTATACGACACCAATAAATTCCCTGTTTACCCGATAAATGAATGCGTCCGTCTTCAAGACGAGCGATTGACTCTGCGTGACTCCTACTATCAAGTACGATTATTAGCTTCGCTTGACTTGTCAGCATCTATTACGAATGTTTGGTTTCAATAAAAAAAAAATCGAGTACAGTCAGTATCTGCTGCATGGGTGATAAACGATGATAGATGCTCTATGAATCCAATGGAAACTCATAAAATGCACTTTGAAAATTCCAAACAGAATGATGATTGTTTCTGAAGACAAGCATGCTAATGAAGCACCTAAACAAGATTCTATTGTCGAAACACATTCGACCCTACAAAAGTTTACTAAAAGAGAAAAGAAAATGTCACCTCTTTTTGGATTATCTAGTACCTGAGGCAGGCTCGGGCAGACAATGAAGTCGACAGCAGATGTCTCCGCAAAACAAACTTTACAACAAAGAATAAATCATCGAGGTGGGGTGAAAAAATTCGGCATTAATTATACTGTATAGAGAGAGCTAGCGCGGTTGTGTAACAATAAATTGTCAATGACGTGAATCGCGGTACAAATGTTAATACCGCGTATTATGTCAGCGCACAATGAAGTATTGTATAGGGCCGCTGCATGTAGGAGACAACACTCAGATACGCTCAGCTGTGCCCATGAGTGTGTGAGCCGCTTTTTTAAGGTTTTATAAGAGCGATACTGAAAAGAAATTACTCTGTTTTATTCTGGTTCTAGATTATATTAATACAGACGCCAGCAGATCAATCTTCTACATAGGTAGAGTTATTTACAACCCTACCTATGTAGTGGTCGTTTAGAGACCTTTACAAACTCTTTCTATTCTTAATAATTTCAATTAAATTATTTTTGTGCAATGTCGTGTCTACGGTGTTTGCGTGTTCAGGTACTGTTGTCTGTACCTATATTATAAACGTAAATGTAGTTAAATCGGCATTTTACAAAGTCGTGCTATACAGTAATGATTGTTAACATGTGTCATTCTTAGATATTCCAATCGATGTCCTGATGGATGGCGGACTTCACTTTGAATCGCACATCCAGGAAGTGGTCCGTAATTGTTTTTATAGGCTTAAGTTATTGTATCGTATAAGAGGCTACATTAGTACACAACTTCGAATCAGACTGTGCGAGGCTTTGGTGCTATCCAAGTTAAATTATGGTGCAACAGTATTTGGTTCCTGTCTTCTCAGTAGGACCCAACGCTTGGTACAAAGAGTACAAAACGCGTGTGCTCGGTACTGCTTCCCTGTCCCTCCACGTGCGCATGTGACTCCTTTCCTCAACGGTGCGGATATGCTGAAAATGGAAGCAAGACAAAAGCTCCATTTAGCAACATTGTTATTCGGTGTTATAAGGTCGCACAATCCGTCTTACTTATACGCCAAACTAACGTGGCGTCAATCGAATCAGGCAGAGAGGGTAAGAAGAGTCACGGTACCACTTAGTATTCCAACACATAGGACGGCAGCTTTTCGGGGCAGTTTCCGATATGCAGCGACAAAATGCTGGAACAACATTCCACCGCCTATTCGAGACTGTAAGAGCAAATTCCGGTTCAAAATACTTCACAAAAAGTACATGCTTGATATTCAAAAAGGGCTGGTCGTGAGTCGCTGCTAATCTGTTTATGATCTGGTGAAATAAATAAATAATCTATATCTTTTTATATATATATTTTTTAATTAGCCATGACTGTGTCCCACTGCTGGGCAAAGGCCTCCCCTTCAGATTTCCACTCCTCTTTGCTGACGGCCAATGCTTCCCACCCAGGTAAATATTTGGTCAGGTCGTCACACCATCTCCGCCTTGGTCTGCCTCGTCGTCGGTAGCCATCGCACGGGACCCAATCAGTGACGATTTTCGCCCACCTTTCCGGCTCCATACGTCATCTTTTTATATATCTCTTCTTTTTTTTTCTAGTGTATTATTCTAAGTATAGTCTGTATATTGCCTATTTTACCTTTATATCACCTTTGATCCCTTGCTTTGAACACCGCTTTTTCATCTGATTATATACATATTTTTTATATTTTGTATAACATCACCCATATTTACACGTAATCACTCCTGCATCTTATATATACTCGTACATCATTCTGTGTACTAAGTATCGGGAATTTGCCAATAAAACAAAAAATACAAATTATTCATCTAAATTTATTTTATCGCCTTCAAAGTAGGCCCCATCGCTTGCAATACAACATCTCCACCGCTTCACCCAGTCTTCCATACATTTTTCATAGGCTATTTGCGGTATGGCCTTTAGCTCATTCAGCGAATTTTCTTTTATGGCTTCTATCGACTCAAAACGTTTTCCTCGAAGTGGTAATTTTAACTTGGGAAATAAAAAAAAGTCAGACGGAGCCATATCAGGTGAATACGGTGCTTGGTCGAGAACTTTTGTTGAATTTTTCGCTTAAAAACTCTTTCACTATAATGGCTGTGTGTGATGGTGCATTATCATGGTGCAGCATCCATGAGTTGTGTTGCCACAAATCTGGACGTTTTCGGTGGATACTCTCACGCAAACGCTTCATGACGCCTAAATAATATTCTGTATTCACTGTTTCTCCCTCTGGAAGGAATTCGGAGTGAACCATACCACGGTAGTAAAAAAAAACTGTCACCATCACCTTGATTTTGGAGCGACTTTGCCGCGGTTTTTTGGGTTTCGGCTCGTTTTCGAGACGCCATACTGAAGACTGTTTGCATGTCGTACTCATAAACCCATGTCTCGTCGCCAGTTATTTTACGTTTCATAAAGGTCGGATCCGTAGAAGCTCGAGAAACCATGTCTTCAGCGACATGCTTTCGCTGCGCTTTTTGAACAAAATTGAGCTCTTTTGGAACTAGTCGAGCGGCGACGCGTTTCATGCCTAAAATGTCAATGAGAATGTTGTGGACGGACTTAAAAGATATGTTCACCTCACTAGCCAACTCTCTCAGACTCATACGTCGATTTTCGAGCACTAGCTTCTTGACGAGGCAAGTCTACTACTACTTCTCGGCCTTCTTTAAAAGCCTTATACCATTCATAACCCCTTGTTTTCGATATACACGATTCGCCGTAGGTATTTCGCAACATTTTTAGTGATTCACCACATAAAATATCATTTGAAACACAAAATTTAAGGCACATTCTTTGTTCAACAATATTTTCCATTGTAAAAATCGCCGAGGACTCAAAACTATGACCAAGAAAAAGTGTAGTTTAAAACAAATTAAATGACAGACCCCGCTCAAATTTTGCGCGCTAAATCAGTACAGTGCTACCAACATGCAGTAAAAAAATTAAAACGACCTCTTTTACGCGGGTCTTTTTATTGACATATTCCCGATACTTTTTACACAGAGTAGTATAACACTAACCGTAGAGGGAGTAAAACTAACACATAGCACAGTTTTTTGTCCTTTTAATCTCCGCGAATAGACCGCAACGTGGTCTCGACAGAATACCAGAGTTGTGGGTAGGTAACACTCCCGCAACACATGCTGAGTCGAGTCCACTTTAGGGACTCAATACTGAAAACCAATATCTGTTATTACTGTTGTTTAAATGTTTATAATTGTTGTTTTTATTTTAATTTTTTACGTATAATTGTTTCTATTGTTTTTACTTGTGTTCGTATTTAATTTCATTGTTATTAGTCCGTTTCGGTATGTTCGTTTTTAGTATTGTGTTCGTAAATAAATATACTTCTTGTTCTTCTTCAATCGCGATTGTTTATTAGGTTTATGGATTGTTTATTATTTCCCGACGTTACAGCGGCAACTGTAACGCTGTCGACACTAGGACACCGTGTCGTGGAAATCAGAAACAACGACATCACAAACACGTAAACATCCAAGACATGGGTTTTTTTGTCCCCAGCCGAGGTTCGAACCCGGGACCTCTCGCATGGTAGAAAGATGCGCTACCGCTGCGCCACAGGGGTCGTCAATAAATAGTGCAGTAAATAGTACATTGGTATTATTTTACATACCTATTTAGAGGTTAAAAATTCCACCCATAATTATATAACTAAGTATAATAACTTTCTCAATTAAGCATGTATAAATCATAGGTATCTGAAATAATTTGATTTGTTTGTACATCTACTTCCTTCTCCAATGTATTGCTCCAGTCCATCCAACGGTTATCTGATAGATATCACTTTCTTTAAAAAAATCGCATGGCTTATCGTCTGACATTGTCAGTGTAGTGTGTCGCAACCCTAATAGTGCTTTGTGATGGCTGATTGAGGGATGTCTGAAACCTCATCAGCCGAAGATGCGAACGGGTGCCAGCCATCAGTCTTCTCATGACCACGATGGATGTAACGTCGTCGAAACGTCGAGGTAAAATAGCAATAAATTACGCGTTTAAGCCCCGAAAATATTCTAACGATATCACTTTTAGCGATAAGACCGCCGTCTGTACTCTTAGGTTAAAATATATCCGTGTAATTTTCTTTTTTAACTGAAAACTACCAATTCTGATAATAGTAACTGTTAATAGTTTAAAGCGCCTAAAATTCTATAGAATTTACCAAATTTGTTGAAAATTTACCATTCATTAACAAATCAAACTATCGAATGTTGGCGCATCTTTCGAAATACTAAGAATTTAATTGACGCTACTTATTAGAATGAATAATTAAACATATTCGGTATGTCTTCAAAAGTTCTTTAATTTATATCATAAAGAATTCCCAAGAAATATTCACTTTCTCGACAAGATTTAATTTCAAATTGTTTGTTGTAAACAAATTGTAAAGTTTTAAAAAACCTATTTAGAGGCAAAAAAAATCCACACATGCCAGGACTCCTTTTTAAAATTGTCCTTAGCACGGCTTAGTGCATTAAAAATAATATAAAATTGTAAAGTTGTACATTTACAGGTTGAATGATTTACTCGTACTCCGTACCGAGTAGGAGCCGCCGATTTATGTGCACTCTATTCAGTTACAAAACTGTTGAATTTGCAACAAAAATGTGTAGGATGATCATGATCATAGGATAATTAATACCAAGCTTACTAAAAATGTCGATGGAAAAAAGAAGAAAAATACTAATCCCAAGGTTGTCTGGAAGAGATCGCTTTTAGCGATAAGACCGCCAATTGTATACGGCAATAGCTTAGATGTGTTAGCCTTTTTATGTATTTTGTTTTCTGGTGTATACAATAAAGAGTTCTAATCTAATCTAATACTAAAATACTATTAGGTCTTTACGCATGAAATTGGCGTTTTATCGTATACTGACGACTTTGATCTGATCTTTGGTTAAGAAATCCAAATACAAATTTATTAACTTATTTAGATGGTATATTTGAGTTTCGAAAACAGTCATTTAATTGTTTTTTTGTTAATTTTTTTTTCTTTGGCGGCGCTCATCTCACACATTGGAGAACTTGAAATATCACGTTATTGACGAGTACGAGTTCCACCGTGGCACCAGTGCTGCAGAAACGGCTTGATGGCTTAATGATGTGTATGGCGGCGGTGTCGCAAAAGAAAACACAATTTGTTTTTGGTTCCAACATTTTCGTTCTGGAGATTCCGACCTGCAGAACAAGGCCAGTGGACGGCTGGAGACCAAAGTTGATAATGAAGAATTGAAGGCTATTGTGGAAGCGGATTCGTCTTAAAATACGTCCGAGTTAGCTCCAGGCTGCGGTGTTAGTTATATGTAGCGAATATGTGGTGGTTCATGCGTTGTGATGCGTTTACTCTATCTCTCTAAGCCTACAGTGGTACGTGTACCGGGTTATTTCTAAAATGAGCAATTGCTGAGACACCTCAATTACATATGATATGATTTGGCAAAAGCTTTGTTCTGTGAGTTTTTTCTCGAATATTTTAGAAATGTAAGGGATTATATAAATTAAATTAATATGGCGCTTTGCGCGTTTTTCTAACGTCACAGCCTTGAAACAATCCTTGTTCTACATATATTTAACATATAATGGTTCCAAGCTATACATATATGATTTTTATTATGAAAATCTCAAACATCGTCTCTCTATACCAAATAGAACCGTAAAAATTATAGTAAAAAAGGTAAAGTAGTAGAACAAAAGTAAAGTTGCTGTAAATGACAAACTCTTACCAACAAGTTTTAGAAATTGTGCATTTAAGATATGTCCCTCTAAAGGCTGCATTATTATTTCCGATATCGACTTTCACCACTCCTATGTTATCTCAAAAGTATATTTGCTTTCTTTAGTCGGATTGTGCGCATTCCACGAAGTGGAGTTTACGATAAAACATTTTGGAAGTTAACATAGAGCGGCGCAGGCTGCGACAACATATTTTTTCTGAACCTTTATGAAACATTAGTGACTTGCTCACTCTGCTTGTCGATAAATAACTAAAGTAAAACTTTCACACTATCATATCACTTTGATGTAGATTAATGTATCTTTACTTTAGTCCAAACTAACACAAAACCCTAAAGGCATTATGCCGTCAATACTAAGCCTGAAAATATGAACACGTAGGCGTAGCATCCCTAAACTTAGCTACAATATTTGTTAGGATCAAACTTGCTTACACACACACAATACACATAGTTGCCGTACAAAGCTGAGAGGATTTAGCGCGCCATTCAGCTCTATCGATAGGGATCGTTTTAGGGCATCCCTACGTGCAGTTTGCATTATCCGCCGGTACCTGACCGAGGACAGGTCGCCTCTCCGCCCAGAGCGGATTACGAATCGTCCTCCAGCCGTCTTTATCCTTAAAAGGAAACGAAATTGTTGCTTATGCAAGGCCGCTTACCGAGCCAAGTTTCTGCTTTAAGAAACCTACCGGAATATTTGATTAGGGTTCTCTTTATCTGCCTTTTACGAGCTATTAAATGAACTCATTGAATATACTTTACTGTGTTAGTAGGCATAATAACAAGAGGCACCACAAATATTGGTGAGGTAACCGCTTTTAATAAATCCAACTAAAGAAGGGAAGCGGCGGGCAACGTAGTACGAAATGCATTATTTATTTGCTCGTAGCGTGTACCCCCCCCCCTGATCGTTACTCCCCGCCCCGCTCCCCGGTCCCTGGCGGTTTCATTACAGGTTACTGAAAGTAATATGGGTGCGTTATTAGCTCAGCCGCTCGCAGATGTCGCCGGTCGGCGGACTTCGACTGTGCGACGGATAACTATTGTGCTCTAACCTCCGTTAACACACACAAACATGTCATTACCCAAACTATAATAATAACAAAGCTCCGGCAGACCCACATAAAGATATATCTATACGCAATCGCATCCCCACGACGACAATAGGTCCTATCTTGTTAATTCACGTGTATTATTTACGATTCGTTTTGCCTCTTTAGTAGAGGAGTTGATAAGATCGAGTTACGATACAGCCTATACCGTCTCGCGTTACCATTGTTACCGTGGATAATAATAACATTCCGCCGGTATTGCGCACTCGACAAAATTGCCTTACGACAACATTGTGCGACGATATTACGAAAACTAAAACATTACTTATTGCTCGATCAAATCAATTAACCCCAAGACGACTTTGTATGCAAACAAGGGACGTTGTCTACAACTAACTGTTTTAAAGGTCGCTTAATCACTCAAGGGCAAGGAGACAGTTCTAACACAAATATTAATTAATTCTGCTATTCCGGTTGACCTAATTCGGGGATCTGGCCCGGATCCCCGTGTATCGGGATACACAATTAAACTCCAAGCTTGATCGAAGTGCTCGTCCGCTGAGAGGGAGACACTATTGCCGTGGAGATGATGCGATTACAGAAGAAAGGGCTTAATCAAATTCAGTCCCACAATAAACGTGGTGGGGGAGTGCTACAAACACAATGGAAGCGGCAATGTTGCAACTAGAGACTTTAACACAAGGGCAGAGAGCCAAATTTTAATCCTATAAAGATGACCGAAAGGCTACGCCTGTATAGGTGGGATGAGTTTTGAATAGGGCCAAGCGTGTGGCTGACGAACCGTGCAAAATGATAATTAAGAGAAACCGCTCAGTCATCGTTAATGCGATAGCCACCATATATACATTTCAACTGTAGGTACATAGGAGTGCTTATAACAATACTCGCAGCTGGTTTTCATTAAAATTTAATAAAACTAGGGAAATGAAATGGGCACCTGAAATCAAGCACACAAAATGAGTGTCAGATATCATTCGCATAACGCATTTCGTAGTTAATGGGGTAAACTCTTAAAAGATATGATTTATTCCAGTTGAGCATAAAATAAAACATCGAA
This sequence comes from Yponomeuta sedellus, assembly GCA_934045075.1. Classification (NCBI taxonomy): domain Eukaryota; kingdom Metazoa; phylum Arthropoda; class Insecta; order Lepidoptera; family Yponomeutidae; genus Yponomeuta; species Yponomeuta sedellus. Next base: position 14,064,005 of record OW203722.1, on the reverse strand, counting down.
AATGGTGGGAGGTAACCGTTTCAAGTCACTTGTGAGAAAGATTGCGACTTGTGTTCGCCAACTCCAACTCGGCCTGTTGACGACACCCGTCGACGAGGCATCGCCTTGAGGGTGCTCTACTTATTAAAAGGAGCACCGCGTAATAGACGTGTGCGGCTCTTGCGAGTACTACACAAGACGGCTCGGTGACGAACTCTCTGTGCGAGCCAAATTATGCAGAATAATTGATCATACTTTTTGGTTTTACGGTTCCTTTGTTATAGACTACGTAGAAAAAAATTGTTAACGGTCCCGGGATGTTCAAGCGTCAAGTTCAGTCGACAGCACATTCACAATCGTTACATGCGTGCACTTCAATCAGTTACATTAAGGACGACTATGCAACAAAAATGTAAAGATTGACCGGCTGTCCACCTGGTGGACGGTATACTTGAATGTCCATCAAACTGGCATCAAGTCAACCTTTAAGTGTGCCACATCAGCTACATATAATAGGTACACAAACCAAAATAAGAAATCTTTTATAAGCTACTCGAGTTAAAACTGCACACTGTAAAATTATTTTTAATAAAAAATAAAGAAACAAACGAAAGAAACAACAAAAAAATGCAAATTATTTGTGATGTGAAGAAAAGTCTACCTACGGCAGTTTTCAGGCAATGTGCTACGTACAACACTTAATTTAAAACATGCTATGAAATCGTTACAAAATAACCAAACCGGACGTAAAATGCATGAAGTTGGATGCTTGTTAGCATTTTAAACGATCCAAAAGAAATGAAAAATAACAAGGAAGTTCCGCAACAAACAAGAACACAAACAAGGCCATCATATTTTACTGCCGGCTGCCAGAGCAGAGGCTGCTTGTATCTCCTGAAAGGCACTGTACTGCTAATACGGGCTATGGCGGCGATGCAGCGGGATGCGGCTAGTGGCAGAAGTGGCAGTTGCGCCTTTGGAGTGTCATCGCGCACCACATTGTCTGGTGACATTGTCTGCGGGGCGCGCTCTCGTTACAACAGCGTTCAACTTTTTATTTACGCCTAAGTGCACTTCGTCTCTGACGCGACGAGAGCTGAATTAAGTTTCCCGACGTTGATATGGGATCATTCAACCTTAGAATATCGAATTACGCAGTGCGCTGGGCGCTTTGTTGAAGACTTGCACGTGATATTCGTTCTGCAGACGCACGGTGCCGCGCGAAGGGCGAATCTCTTATACGGCTTCTGCCAAAGCTGTGCTTTGAAATGAGTTGTGCCTTGAAGTCACAGCTACTTAACCAATTGTGTTATGCGAACGTTCCTATGAAAAGTGAACGTTCGCATAACGTCGTCGTCACGTTACTGCACCTTCCCTATAGCGGAGTAAGTATTTTGTCGTTGAAAACGTTCCATCTTCGATGTTATGAGCTCCTTGAGAACTACTTGGAAATACTTGGAGAACGCTTTGAAATGCAATGCCGCGATCGCTTATTAGTTTCTCTGTTTTTTCACGCTCCATGTCGCTTGAACTTTGTTTCTGCGTGGAATGTGGAGGCAAGTTATTCGTGCCGTGTATCTGTAGACGTAAAGATGACAAGGACTTGTACGTACATGTTCCTAATTTTTATTTTAAAGTTTTTCTTCGCCTTAATCGTGTAATAATGCCTCTACGCAAAATGTAGCGATCTAGGTAATTAGAACACAAATAAATAAATGACCACCTTACAACGTCAAATGTCAAGACAAACTGCCGTTTACAGACGTTAAAATTTCCCTAAGTAAATAGTGAAGTATTGTTCTATCTTTGCAAACTAAAAGAGACAATTAAAAAACCGGCAGTGAAAAGAATGATTAGGATCAGTTATTATTTTCTGTTTGTCTGAAATTCCCATCCCATTCTTCCCTGTAGAATCAAGCAATGCTCGATGAATGGTGTCCTTAATAAGGGCCCGGCCGGATATTGAATCTGAAGCTACGCAGTTTCCGGCAGGCACCGCGCTTCCTCTCCCGTGGCGCCTGGAGTTCGCACCGTGTGGCCGCCAACTATTTATTTTAAAATATACAACGTGAACATAAACGCGCAATCTAAAATCGGTTTCAATATTCATATAGACTAAACACTCGAAAAAGTAGATTATATTCTTTTTGTTTCACTAACCCGTGCTAAGGACAATTTTTAAAAACCTATTTAGAAGCTAAAAACTCCACCCATGCCGGGACTCGAACCCGCGACCTTTGGCTAACCGTGCCAACGCTCTCCCAACTGAGCTAATGGGCAAGTATCGGCATCAGCGAAATTTAGAACCTCTTTACAATATTGTCTGTATTAAGTACAGGCAGCGACATCTGGTAGAAGTAATTTGCATCACGTGCAGCCCCGAGTACCTACTTTGCAGTTAGGTTTTACATTGGAATGATATCGCTGTACCCACATAATTATATTCTTTTTGTTGCACTAACCCGTGCTAAGGACAATTTTTAAAAACCTATTTAGAGACTAAAAATTCCACCCATGCCGGGACTCGAACCCGCGACCTCTACCTAACCGTGCCAGCGCTCTCCCAACTGAGCTAATGGGCAAGTACCGGCAACAGAGAAATTTAGAACCTCTTTACAATATTCTCTGTATTATTTACAGGCAGAGACATCTGGCTGATGTAATTTGCATCATGTGCAGCCCCTAGTACCTACTTTGCAGTTAGGTTTTACATCGAAATGATCGCTGTACCCACATGATTATATTCTTTTTGTTGCACTAACCCAATTTTTAAAAACCTATTTAGAGGCTAAAAATTCCACCCACGCCGGGACTCGAACCCGCGACCTCTGGCTAACCGTGCCAGCCACAGAACATAAAAAAAGAGTAGAAGTGGTAAGTAGGCGGTGCCCGCGTGCCTCGCATTAGCACTGTATTGCCTATGCGTAGAGTCTGACAGTTCTTCATACTTCAGTTGTCGTTTGTTTCTAGTAAAGAATACAATCGTAAAAACTCTACTAAAGTGCCTTCTTGTGCTGTGTTAGAATGTAAAAATAAGAGTTCGGGGCTAAAATTTACCAATCTTGCCGAAACAGTTCATCGTTATCAACCCTTCTATGTCCCCACTGTTGGGGCACGGGTCTCTTCCTGCATCGCAGGAAGGTTAGGCCATACTTCATAACGGAGGCCAAGTCTGGGTTGGTGGAGGATTGTAAGACAGTGGCGGGCCTTACTGTCAGAAGTTATAAAGCCGCCCATAAGGCCTCTGACTGACTGGCTTAACGACTGCCATTATATGACAGCCGGCACCAACGGCTTAACGTGCCTTGTGAAGCACGGAAGCGCTCGGAAAAATGCCACTAGCGGTAGTCACGGGACGCTCACCCATCCCGAACCTGACCGCGCCTGTTGTTGCTTAACCAAGTGATTGATTTCAATCACTCGCTTCGCCTAGGCCACGAGCGCTCCTGTCAAACAGTTCATCGGTGAGTAGTATTTCATGGTATTTTTAAATTAAATTTAACAGGGAAACCAATCCGGCTGAGAAGCAACATATCAGAGACTTGTTTTCAATTTTCGACTTTATGGCCTATCACATAAAACTTCTCGAAGATCAGACGCGGTGGTAGTTCCATCTAGTTTAGGGTAGCGGTACTACAAAAGAAAGTGTTATTGTCAAACTAAATTTAATTCCTGTCCATTGATTTTGATCACTGTTTACATAATTAAAGGTTCATATTTAACTGGAACTTTTATGGTAAAGACCTTTTTGGCATTGGCTTTAATTACCAATGGCAGTCTGGTATTCATAGTCGGCGTTTAGTTTATATGTGCGAGTTTGGTCACACTGGTTTTCATACTAATGGGTCATGTCACTACTACTTTTTTTAAATGTTCTGGGGTGCCAGCGCTCTCCCAAGTGAGCTAATGGGCAAGTACCGGCATCAGCGAAATGTCGAACCTCCTTACAATATTCTCTGTATTATTTACAGGCAGCAACATCTGGCTGAAGTAATTTGCATCATTTGGAGCCCCGAGTACCTACTTTGCAGCTTGATTTTACATCGGAATGATATTATTATTTGATAGAATTTGTTTTTTGTAAAACATCATAAAACTAGGTCCAGCCGTTTTCGGGTTATAGATGGTGTAACAAACCCGACTTAGTTTTTTTAGATTTACCTACTAGCTGAAAACACGCAAAAGTTGTTTTGTATATTAATTACCCTACGACCTAGTCGCAGACCTACCAAACACCTACAAAAAAAAATTCTTAGCCGTTTCGGAGGACTTCGATAAAAAACATGGAGACTTGAGGTTTTTATATATTAGATAGCTACAGTTTCAATGTAATTTATTCATAACCATAAAACAAATTTATTTAAAAAGCTAATTAAGATATAATCTAAATTAAGGCATTGAGGCTAGGCCCCGTGATAATACCCCGAAAATCAGAAACGGAAAATGCTTTTACTCACAAATTATCAGCATTAAAATGGTGATAAACATGTACCTCGTTTACGATTTAAAAATCTTAAACGAGGTACATGTTTGTTCTAAATGTACGCCAACCTGCACTAGAAATCTATAAATACGGAAAGCAATAATGCTTTTCCAGTTGTTTCCTGAACCTAGGTCATTAATGACATTAATTCAATAAATATCAGCTCCTATTACCGCCTAGTTTCTTGACTGTGACAGTGCTTAAAAATTATTACGCACAAACCAATCAAAGCTGAATGAAATGAGATATAGTTAGGTATGTACAGTTCATAAAGGTACTGCAGATACATTTGTGCAAATTATTTGTATGTATCTACATATTAACAGTAAGTATAATAACTTTCTCAATTAAGCATGTATAATTTATTATACTTGTATATCTGAAAAAAAAAATGATATTGGAGATATTGGAGAACGCAATAGATGTACCAACAGGTACATCTATTTCGTTCTCCAATATATTTCTCCAAACCATCCAAAGGTTGTCTGGATGAGATCACTTTTAGTGATAAGGCCGCCGTCTGTACTTAACACTTAGGTTAAGAAATATCTGTGTAATTACCTTTTTTATGTACAATAAAGTGTTCTCTCTATATCTGTCTGTTTTGGAAGGAATACATGTGGAGTTGCTTTGTTAGTTTCTTCTCCACATAATCTATTAATTGTGAAACTAACAGCTTTGACGTTCATTGAGTGAACATTTTGTTTAAATAGTGAATAAAATTCTTTTACCTTTTTTTTTACTATATGTACATTTCCCATAAAAATGGCATGAAAACAGACCAGTCCACACATACAAAAAGTATATGTGAAAGTGTCCTTATTCAGTTCAAAAACATTAGGGATTGTCTATCAGAAAGTACACCGTGCACTGCGGCTATATGATAGGAATATGTTGGAATTAAATTTAGATTCAAACGTGACTATCCACTAATCTAAATCTTCACTAAATTCACTACCTGAATATCAAGAATAGTAAGTAAAAGTGGTGTCCGTTTATTCATGACGAACGGATATTAAGTCTTGTAGGCCGTTAAAAGGCATCACTCACGCCTATCACCAACTTAAATATGGGCGCACAAACTAAATCCAGGCTTACGCTAAAGGTGTTCCATAAATACACATTATTTTCTCGGCAATCAAATGAGGTGCCGTAGACAGATCGCGGCTCCTCATTAGGGTTCCTTCGCGGAGTTGAAACGTCGTAAACCGAAAGGAGTATTTTAGCTGTTGCTCTTTTCAGTGAAAACATAGATATCTTAAGCAGTTTAAATACGTCTCACGGGACTCAGAGACAGAATAGAAACTTAAACAGAACCCTTGTCTATCACGTATTGGCGATTTTAAGAGCCAGCAATGTAATCTTCTTAGACACTGTCACCATGTGTTTTGTCCACCGTTAGCGCCTTACATTGCTAATACGAATTCACACATGTATTGTATGTAACTTAAAAAACAATCGAATCGAACTTGAGACCTCTCCGATTTGATTGATGTGCTACCACCTTGCTGAAAGATAATCTCAGACACAACGTTCCGAAACGACTAAATGTCCCACCGCAGGGCTTTGTTTAGTAGGTAGAATAACTGTAAAAACCTGCCATTTGACTGTTACCTTTATAGGTATATTGATTTATTATGTTAAAATAGTATTTCGACGATTTCGCTTTGAGGTAGTATTAATTACATAAGTATTTTAATTAATCGTGATCGGAATCGAAGCTTGGACCCTGACTCCGACTATATGCTAAGGTTAGCTGCGTCCAAAATGTATGTAGAAATATTTAAAAACCTATTTAGAGGCTAAAAATTTCACCCATGCCGGGATTCGAACCCGCAACCTCTGGCTATCCGTACCAGCGCTCTACCAATTGAGCCAATGGGCGACTCACGGCATCAGTGAAATTTCGAACCTCTTTACAATATTCTCTGTATTACGTACAGGCAGCGACATCTGACTTAAGCAAATTGCATTACTTACAGCCCCGACTACCTACTTTGCAGTTAGGTTTAACATCGGAACGATATCACTGTACCCACATGATTACACTATTTTTATTTTTAATGCACTAACCCGTGCTAAGGAACAAATTTAAAAACCTATTTAGAGGCTAAAAATTTCACCCATGCCGGGATTCGAACCCGCAACCTCTGGCTATCCGTACCAGCGCTCTACCAATTGAGCCAATGGGCGACTCACGGCATCAGTGAAATTTCGAACCTCTTTACAATATTCTCTGTATTACGTACATGCAGCGACATCTGACTTAAGCAAATTGCATTACTTACAGCCCCGACTACCTACTTTGCAGTTAGGTTTAACATCGGAACGATATCACTGTACCCACATGATTACACTATTTTTATTTTTAATGCACTAACCCGTGCTAAGGAACAAATTTAAAAACCTATTTAGAGGCTAAAAATTTCACCCATGCCGGGATTCGAACCCGCAACCTCTGGCTATCCGTACCAGCGCTCTACCAATTGAGCCAATGGGCGACTCGCGCCATCAGTGAAATTTCGAACCTCTTTACAATATTCTCTGTATTACGTACAGGCAGCGACATCTGACTTAAGCAAATTGCATTACTTACAGCCCCGACTACCTACTTTGCAGTTAGGTTTAACATCGGAACGATATCACTGTACCCACATGATTACACTATTTTTATTTTTAATGCACTAACCCGTGCTAAGGAACAAATTTAAAAACCTATTTAGAGGCTAAAAATTTCACCCATGCCGGGATTCGAACCCGCAACCTCTGGCTATCCGTACCAGCGCTCTACCAATTGAGCCAATGGGCGACTCACGGCATCAGTGAAATTTCGAACCTCTTTACAATATTGTCTGTATTACGTACAGGCAGCGACATCTGACTTAAGCAAATTGCATTACTTACAGCCCCGACTACCTACTTTGCAGTTAGGTTTAACATCGGAACGATATCACTGTACCCACATGATTACACTATTTTTATTTTTAATGCACTAACCCGTGCTAAGGAACAAATTTAAAAACCTATTTAGAGGCTAAAAATTTCACCCATGCCGGGATTCGAACCCGCAACCTCTGGCTATCCGTACCAGCGCTTTTTGTTCTTTAAATTTGTTCCTTAGCACGGGTTAGTGCATTAAAAATAAAAATAGTGTAAGTATGTAGAAATAGTTATGTTAAATTTTTTACTCTGTCCTACCATTATATTCGATATTCTTACAAAAAAATATCATTGGGCTAAACTAAGTGTTAATATGTGCTAACAATACGGTTTTAATACCTAGGTAAACATTTCATGTGCTGACAAGTACAATAGTCTGCAACTTATTTTGATTATCCTCAGCCTGGAGTTAAAATCCTTGAAATGTGCGCGTTATGTTGTGAAGACATGGTTTAGTTACTCGTTTCATTTTACAACGTCTCGAAGGTGTTTTATTGGTCGAGGCAGAACAGAGCGACGGTCATTACACGGGCTCCGTATCCGCTTTCGAGCCGCACGGAAATTTATTGAAGCACGTGCTATCGCGCTTGTTTGATGGAGCGGCTCTCAGCAGCCGGCAGCCGCGCACTCGTTATAATAAAACACGATATTTGTTTTCGCTTAATTTCCCCAGGAATCGATGTTTAGTGTGATTTCGTTGAGTTCGCCTTCGTAAATTTTCAATAACTGATAACAAAACAGAATGGAACAAGAGTAACAAATGAAGGCAGTAACGCATATTTCGGAGTATCCACTATATTGGCATATTAAACTTTTAACGTCGATTTACAAATCTATGTCATCACTAATTACTTTAAAATATTCTCACAGACAAACGCAAGGGGCGGTCGTGATTATTTGAATGAGCACGGGCGCAGGCTATTCGAAATACAGCTTAATGTATGCCATTTCGCAAATTGAGATCATGCATCATTCAACGTTCATAAATTGACACGAACAATGATTTTGCGAGGTTATTGGTCGGCTCCATGAAATTCATTGACTGCAATATTGTTGTTGGTGTAGCTATTATGCCAACACGATGACTTAAATCTTGATAAGCTCAGACTAGAGCAGGCGCACAATGGGTTGGAGATAATAGATGATAAAGTAAAAAAAAATCAAAGTATCTGCTACAGAGAGTCAGGATTACTATTTGTACTTTTATAATGTGTATGCATAACTGATGCAGATACGATCATATAAGACGGTGACGAGTCATAACATATATGAGATTAAAAATATGAAATGCGCACGCTGAGCCGCCTCTCTTCGTCTTTAGAACCATCAATTCTGAAGCAATTTATCACTCATAAAATATTTCCGATGTCGGTTTGAATTCGTTATTGGAAATCGGCAATTTCTCGGAAGGCGAGGAAATGTGGTCGAATGGCGGGTGTCCTGTAGATAGTACTGAATAATATAAGAATAGAGGGAGCATGAGAGGAGCTGGCAGCTCGCCAGTCCGCTCTCTAACCGTCAATACGTTACAAAATATATTAATTCTCTCTAATTTGTGAAAGAAATTTAGAGCGATAATTAACTTGCGTGTCTTCGAAGGATTTAGGCCCGCTTAGGATGACGTTCTTTGGAAATCATAGATGGAAATGTTTATCGTTGGACGCTATTAAATTCCAACGGCCCATGATTTTTATACAGGCGCTGACAACGAAACTCGTAAATTAATGTCTCGCCGCAAATATAATCCAACAATTTTCCAAATTGTTCCAAAACCAACATCAACAACACAAAAATGTGTGATGTTACGTTTCGACGCGCGCAATATCGTGCCCGCGAAAATTTTAAATTAATTGCGCTTATAAATTGCTGGACACGGCGCTGAATTTCGATTACGATCGGAGTTTTCATTTAAATTCAAAGCGTTCGTACACATGTGTCGTTTGAACAAAGCTTTGTTTGCGTACGGGTGCGCTGTGTCAACAGTGGACGCGTGAGGCTTCGCCGCCGCCGCTGTCGTCGGGGCTCGGCGGTGCCGCACTTCAGCTGCAGCTCTACTTCGTTTTACAGTTAAACCTGTTGCTTTTTCATGTTGTTAGGTATTAATCTATCTAACCCACGAACAGAGCCCGTGCTGAGCATATGCCTCTTCCCTGTACCGCAACCCTCTAGATCACCTGCCAATTTCACCCATTGTTTTCTGTTTTAGCAGTGTTTACTAGGTATGTTTATGTTTTAGTTTACAAAATAAATTGTTACTTAATTTAAGAATCGTCATCATAAACATAACTATTAAATTGTGCTTTCATGGCACTCTAAGTCCTTTAATTAAATATAAAGGTTGTCTGGAAGAAATTGCTTTTAGCAATAAGGCCGCCAATTGTACTATGTATATTTGCAATTATTTTGTATTGGTTGTTTTTCTAGTGTAAAATAAAGAGTATTCTTATCTTATCTTAGTTATATATTAAACGGGTCAAATCGCGATTATTTATTAGGTAAAACGTAATTACCTTATTTCCCGACGTTTCGGCAGCGTTACAGTTGCCGTGGTCTCGGCTAGGCTATATATAACTATGTATGAGTATCGCGAATCACTAAGAAATACTATTATCTTATCTTATATTTCCATTGCAACTTTTTGTTACACTGTGAATATCTGTTGCACTAGTTGTTGTTGTTGTTTACATACACTAGTTTTCTGAGACAAGCTTCGAGATAGATGGACTTGAAGTGAGAAGAAAAGACAGTTTGAAAAGATCAAAAGACCGTTAAAAATTACGATATGTTTATTGAGGTAGGGTTAATAAAACGCACATAAGAGATTAAAACACTTAAAACACATTTGCTATAATAACCCCAGCGTGACACCAAGTCATCCGCGCGATGCTTGTTGGTGTACTCTTCTGACAAGTTGGACAGAATCCATAGACAAATAAATCTACAGAGGGTTAGTTGGAGGGGTTGCGTTTATCGTGACAAAATAACGAATTCTCAATCAAAGGCGAGATTCTAATGACATTCAAAACGCGTCCCGGGGGCCGATGTTGGTTTAATTACGAGTGCTGGGCAACGCGGCGGCCGGGCCGTCTGCTTCCGACGACATCGCTGATATTTTTTTCACCGAGACAAAGGACGATTAAAAAACTTTGTAATGTAAACCTGCTTCAAAAGCAAAGGGCTGAAAACGCGAGGCTTTCGAAATTGCTATAGGTGTCAGGCGCTACAATTAACCCTTTTTCAGGCAGACAGAACGTACCTACGCCGTGCTAAAAATATCAATTTAATGTTATAAAGGCGAAAGTTTGTGAGTGTGTATGTTTGTTACTTCTTCACATCTAAACGGCTAGAGCGATTTTAATAAAATTTAGTATGGAGTTAGCTGACCCTGGCTTAACACACAGGCTACGTTTTACTGCGGGAAAATATCTTATTCCTATGGGAAAATCAATAAACAGCTAGTCTCTAATAATTTATGTCCGATTACGTAGGTAACAACGAATATTCTTAGTAAAGTTCTCCTGTGAATGAAATAGCGCATTAACATTATCACAGTCACAATATTCTGTGGCATATCAAGACTCGCTTGATAGGCGCATGAGACTCGCTCGACAATTTGGAAGCAACTGAATAAAAATATCCTGAAATCAATGAAGAACATATTTTTTTCATGTCAAATTTTAGCGGCCTTACCTACTTTCATGCCGACGTCGATACTTTCACGATAACGTCCTTCTGAGAACTTTTTTGTTCGAGTTCTTATAACTATAAACATTGTATAACACTATGAAATCAAAATATCTACGATGCTGATGGTAGTTTTTTTTTGTTGAACGCACGCAATTTAAAGGGAATTATATACCCACGCGTATAAAATCTTGCCAGTATAAGCTTAAATTTTATGGAAAATAAGCCAACTGAGTCTAGGCTACATTTAATTATTAGAATTCCGTACCTCAAAATGAAATCGAAACACTTATAGGATGACTTTGTTGCCCGCCCGTCTCCCCGTTCCTCAGCCAAGACCTTTTTCTCAGGAACAGTTAGAGCTTTCAAATTGAAATTAATATTAAATAGTAAGGAATGTTGCGTTGGTTTGGACATGTGGAGAGGATGAAGGAAGAGGATTGACGAAACAAATATATATTGCGAATGTGAGTGGAAGGGCTGGTAAGGGACGTCCCAGGCGGACATACATCGACCAAATATGGGATCTATTAGCAAAGGGGAAGATAAAAAGTACCCGGAACCGGCGTGCGTGCATGCAACGACTTATGAACGTTGATGAAACGCGGGTGATCTGTCAGGATCGTGGCAGGTGGCAGTCCCTGGACCCTGCGTACCACTCTGGCATACAGGCGTGAGGTTATGTATGTATGTAGTAAGGATCAGGAGTCTGAGGTCTCAAATATCTCAGCGCTTGAAATTACCATTCTGCGGTGAGCACGCGTGGTAATTAAGCCCATACTTTTTGTCTGAGAGAAGGCACGCCGTGCAGTGAAATCTTTATAGGCTACATAAAAAAAAGGTTCAGTGTCCTCAAAATTCCAGCTTCGAAATCAGTACAGCTTTGAGTTTTGAAACTACCAAAATATTTGGGTTACTTTCCGTTGACCTAGAATCATGAAATTCCACAAGACCTAGGTCAATAGTCAATTTGAAATATTAATTCGTAGTTGTATCTAATAAAAGAGTTTTTTTACCTCTACTACTGGATTGTGACTGAAAAGTTATCTTTGCTATAATTTATTCTGAACTCTACTGAAATCACTAAAAGGTAGAAACTAAGAGAAAACACAAAGATGTGTAACTTTTTGAGCCTATAACACTATCATATCACTTAAATCTTAGTTTTCTTTGGGTTTAATATCGGAACGACATCTGACTGAGATCTATCTATCTAGCTTATCCTGTTGTTAACAAATATATAAAAAAATAGCAATTCTATTTTTTATCTCAGCTCTTTTATATGCAAGTAGCGTACATTGTAGGGGTACACCTGCAAGCTAGCATAAATACGAGACAAATATTTAGATGTTTATTTTTCCCAAGGTTCAACGAACGGTTAGTTAAAAGTCACGTTATTTTGTTTTGGCCGAGCTTGTTAGGATACTTTTACGTTCAGCTTCTAGCTAAAATCTGTCGAAATCTCACATCAAAGAGATGAGCCAGAGCGGAGTTATGTCCGCGCATTTTTTATTTGGACGAAATCATCATATCACAGGGCTCTACATTTTTTCTTGCTCTGATATTCACCCGGTGAAACCTGATGTAGACGAACGTGACCTACTTTACAAAAAGGACCAGGTATTGTACAAGTAAATACATTAACTTACAAATCACATCGTATTCTGAAAACCGAAGTTTTATACCTGTAACAAAAATGCATAGTTAGTACAGCTTAGTACAGAGCTACATAAAATAATTCCTGCATGAAGTATAATGAAATAGCAGATGATTGATTATATAATGACTAGCCGATTTAACAGACGTTGTCCTGCATGCAGCGCCATCTGGCGGACTGATTTGTGAATCTAAACCATCCAGGGCGCCACTGAAACGCATACAAAAAAAAAATCATTCAAATCTGGTCAGCCGTTTAGGAGGAGTTAAGTGACATACACACGTACAGTAGAATTATATATAATTAAAACTGTTTCTATACGGATTTAAGCTCGTTTATTACATTAGAATAAACTAGAATTATATATATAAAGATAATGCATACCATATACGTCTTACTGTAGGGCACAGGTCTTATCTGAGAGAGAGAGAGAGAGTGAGTAAGAAATTAACAAATATAAATATAATTAAATATATATATATATATAATTTAAAATATGTTATTATAATTAGTACATTTTATATTACACCATTTTTATTTTTAATGCACTAACCCGTGCTAAGGAACAAATTTATATTGTTTTATATTTATATTGTTTAATGTGGCCGAAGGGATATTGCACTACCTGCTAATCTTGTCTCCAAAACTTAGGTTAGCTGGTAGATAATGCTAAGTAGCATTAAGCTCGCCTGTGTGCAACATTTTTATGCAATGAAGAGTTTGAATAATAATAATAGTAATAAATAATCACCACACGTCCTCGTCGCGGAGCAGCAATTTCAAGCATGAACCTGAGGTTCTCAAACCTAGAGTTAAATTTCTTGGTTTCATAACGATATTTTTTTTTCACAGCTTGTGGCATTTCTAGTACAAATAGAAAAATGTATGTAACTTAGAAAACAAAGCCACACGGCAGATGACTACGAAGGCAAAAATTGTAGCTTTAACACGGCGGTGTATTCATCATAAACAGTGACATGTGGGTTAAAATAACGACATTGCAAGTGACGCGAAATGAGAGGCAGAGCGGTAAAGTGCCGCCATGGGAGTGGTATTGTGCCTACACCGGGACGCCCCGGATGAGGAAAAGATAACAGGTGAGGACGCACACGCCGGAATTGATGCCGTTATTCGAAAAACCCGGCTCCGATAAGCCCACACAATTTCCAAATAAAGGCTTAAAAATTACAGCGTTCGCGTGCTGCTTCTAAAAATTACACCTTCATTAAAGGTAACGAGCTACGGTCGGTACGAGTATTAGGATAGAATTTCAGCCTGCGAGGCTTTTTTTTCTTCTAAAAGGTTCATTCGGATCCACATATCTAATGAAAGTGGGGGTTTTAACGTTGGTTACATGATAAGTAAAAGTAAAACACGGCACTAAATGAAAATATACATTACTACACGGTACAATACTATCGTATTTCGCAGTGATAAACATAACAGTAACTTTAAGCACGCAGTGCTAGTGCATCGGTATATCCTATGCCTCAAATGCCTAATATTGTGATCCAAGTTCCGGCATGTTATTCGAATCCACTTTATTCTCTAAATTACGTTCATTTTTGAATTTGTAGCAATAAGTATTGTACTGCATCTTTGTAAATATTTTATGTTTGTTTTTTCGTGTTGTATCTATTTTATTTATTTAGTGTACAAAACAGATCTCAACCATTACATGATATAATCATCTATAATATAAAAATGAATCTCCGAATGTGTTGGTAAGCGCAAATCTCGAGAGCAGCTGAACCGATTTTGCTAATTCTTTTTTTAGAATATTCCTTGAAGTACGAATATGGTTCTTACGGCTAGAAAGACAAAAAAAATTAAAGAAGCGACTGTTAGGTGGTACGAAGTTCGCTGGGTCAGCTAGTAAGTAATACAATTGGACCAGCTATGACATTAACTCCCAGTTTCTCTTCCACTAACAATCTGATAAACTACTGTTAACAGCTGTCAAATGTTTTTTTTTGTATGCACTTTGGCCAACTGACAGCTGTTAACAGTAGATTGACGGCTTGTTAGTGTACCAGAAACCGGGGCTAAGTGCCGAAATTTCAGATTTAACTAAAAGTAACGCTAACAATCCTCGGCTACCAACGACGCCCAGCTCCCTCTCTACTCATCATGATTAAGCTCTGCGAATGAAAGCGAAACCTGGTCGGACTCTTTCGGCAAAAAATCAAGTAAGTGAATCCAGAATTTTAAGTAATACTCCCTAGACCAACTCGAACCTTAGCCCCCGTGGTGGAGTATGGCCTTACGTTCCTGCGATGGAGGAAGATACCCGTGCCCCAGCAATGGGGACATACAAAGGGTTGATATCATCAATCCCTAAGCTGCTTAATATTTTCGAGTATCTGTTTCGGAATGCTCTGAAACTTTATTTCGAGCAAAAATCACCATGTTACTTATATGCAGAGCAAGAAAAATAGATCTATCAATAGACAAGAAACAGGCTTATTGCACTGAACTGATCACAGTGAGGTGACAATGCGGTGTGTTTCAGCATTATTTCGGCACTGTCGACACACGTCGCCGGTAACTCAGTTGAAACTAACGCGTTGTTTGACTTCACTTTAGTTCAGTAACCCCAAGTATGCTAATGACTTCATTACAATTACAACATCCAATGAAAATTGCGAGTTCATTCCAAAAATTTAACTGTTTTATTTGCATCGGTATACATTTAAAATATATAAACAAGTGAATAAACGTTTTGGACAATTAAGTTTTGTCATCAACATTCTTTCGGGTTATAACAGCCTTACTACTTTTCACGTTATTGTGTTCCAAATTGTTTTCAGAAATAAGGACTAATTAAATGTTTTAGTCATAAGAAATATTATTTTACTTATTAAAAATTAAGAGCTGATAGGAAATAAAAGTTGGCATACTTTGGCTAAACTAATAAATAAACATAAATAGAATAAATGTAACACCAGTTAGCTATTTAATTGACAATAAACGTCGAGAGTTTAGGACAGCTCTATAAACTATGTTAACAACTAGTTTCAAGTAAATTTTATCCATTTGCATGTATAAATATTATACCGTGACAATTTTACGAGGCAGTACGTTATTTAGGTACCTATCTTAGAGAAGATGTCAAGATGTGTTCGAGTGGAAAAAAGTCGCATGGCTTATCGTCCGACATTGTCAGTGTCGCAACCCTAATAGTGCTTTGTGATAGCTGATTGAGGGTAGTCTGAAACCTCATCAGCCGAAGATGCAAACAGCCATCAGTCTTCTCGTGACCACGATGACTGTAACGTCGTCGAAACGTCGAGGTAAAATAGCAATAAATTACTACGCGATTAAGCCCCGAAAATATTCTAACTATATCTTAGAGAAATTCGGAATTCAAATACCAATGCAACGCGCAAAAAAAATGTCTGTGTGCGTGTCGAGCAGTGTAGGGCAGGGTTCCGTACACAGAGAGGGTTTTACCGCATTCCAGAACTAGCAACTTCATCAGCGTCATTGGCGATGAATTTTGTACGATGTTTTTCTCCCTTCTTACCCTCCGTCCACCACCTGAGACCACCAAGATCGGTGGGTTTTTTTTACAACGGTTCATCCTCCACCATGGGGGCCAAGTCCGGGTTGGTGGAGGATTGTAAAACAGTGGCGGGTCTTACTGTCAAAAGTTATCAAGCCGTCCATAAGGCCTCTTACATGGCTTCACGACTGCCATGACATGAAAGCTGGCACCAACGGCTTAACGTGCTTTGCGAAGCACGGAAGCGCTCGGAAAAATGCCACTAGCGGTAGTCACAGGACGGTCACCCATCCTGCGCCTGAGCGCCTTTTGTTACTCAACACGAGTGATTTTAATCACTCGGTTCGACTAGGCCACGAGCGCTTCAAATAAAACATTTAAAGGTTATATTTTTTATTGATGACAGTCCACCCTAGAAGCTGGTCGCATTTTACTTGTTAATTTGTAGCGCCTACTTAGCCGTGACAGATTTCCGTAAATTATAAGTGCTACTAGCCTGAACGTTTTTCTCGTTTCTACAAACAATCGATTAGCCGGTAGAGGGGGACAGTGGACGATGGTCTTCCTACACCAACAAGATCTTTAAATGACTAATCCAGGATACCCCACACGACAGTGAGACGAAAAAGGAATTGTTCCCTAAAAAAGGGGGTAGCCTAAAATTTGTTTTAATCATTATATTCTACCGTTTTGTTGGCATGATAAATGTATGTCTGTGCCAAATTTCAGTTTTTTAGTGCTAATCGTCTCTAAGCTAGACCGTGGACAGACAGACTGACAGACAAACTGATGACGGACATGGCAAAACCATAAGGGTTTCTTTACGATTATCCTAAGTATATCCATTTTCAGTCAAAACCTAACTTTTCTTCTCTTAAAAGTAATTTATCCCTCTATTTATGTATTAATACTTACCGCGGCGATACGTTTCAAGCCGAACTGTAATTTGGTATAATTTCGTTCAAGTATCGTCATTTATAGACAAAGCAAAAATAATTCTTTGAAAAAAGTTGCTGATTTTATGTACTTTGAGGCTGAATTTATTCACTTACACATTGAATCCAGGCTTTCATCTTAGAGCCTAAAATACTTACCTATCTTATTGGAAATCTCAAATCAAATAATGAAGCGATCCAATTCAATTGGATTTTGGATTCACTGAATTCTTAACAAATTTTCGCGTCTGTGACTAACGTTGTAACTACTTGGGGCCTGTTTCATAGAACTACAATTCAAGGTTTACTTTGATAGTTCGTTGAACATTGCAAAGTCGATTAACCAATAGATTAATCTCTCGCTACGTAATGTACCCCGATTGTCATAAGAGAGATGATTTACGTAATGAGATGATTTATACAGCGTCCAGTGGCATCTACACTCACACTAGCTGTAGTGTCTGGGATTTTGTTTTATAGATGGCGTAGGCTTGCCCAGCACTTATACCATCCTGACGGCTTATTCGGCCTAGCCCACAGGAAAGACTAGTCAATACGTGCGGAGCTAACCAAGCCGCGGGTTTCCTCACAGTTAGCGTGAAGGAAAACACCTTCACCGATTGTCATAAGACACTAAGAATAATATGTAGTTTTATAATATTCTGTTCCTAGTCTCATACTCGGCCCTGGATGCTATTTGAAAACGGAATTAGAATCTTAGAGCAATCTGAATGGTGGTGTTAAGTACGGGTAACTTGGCTGTTAGTTGGTAGAGTAACCTCCCTCGTGATCCCGCCCGAGTGGACTTAGATCACTTGCAAATTTATTCACCGTCGGTGCAGTTAATCGGGTGCACTAGGCGGAGACAACGCTTGTTAAAGCCTTTGTTTCAGCTCGCTTTTTAAACGAAACCTACTGATTTCTCCTTAATTCGGCCTTTGAACGAAAAACGACTGCGATAAAGAGCTAACTTGTCTTAATTACTGAAACGTTGCTTTTTGACCGATTGCGTTTTGTAGAGAAGATACTTTGTTGTGAGATCTTTTTTAGATAGCGCTTCTTGCCAGAGATGCGAAGATATGCCAACATGCTTAGGATTTAACGGTTTAAGCATTTTAGTTTATTTAAATGCATAGTGCACCGCGTGCCCTGTTCGTCCTATAGCGGGAGGTGGTGAGTGTGGGCGGAGGTCGCGCCGCGGAGCGATCGACCTCAGGCTTTGGACGTGTTAAGCATTTATTCTGCATATTTTGTCCACAGTTTTGTTTTATGTGACTTTGAACAACACTATTTACCGACCATATTTTCCAGATGTGACTGGAATTTTTATCAAGCCAACATTCATTAATGTAGTTGTAATAAATGGATACCATTTAGTATTAGGATTTTTGTAATATTTCTCTTTAGATGGGGCGCTACGCATTCACAATAACTAAGATAGGTAGATTGAACGAGGGAACCTCTTACTGATAATGATAACACTAACTTTAAATGTCATTTATGTATTTCAATTTCTGTCAGCTGTTAATATTCCGGAAAGTATTTATAGGCGCGAAATAAAATAGTACATACACAACTTAATAAAGTACCTACCTATTCATCGAATAGAAACTTTTCTGGATTGGGATATATTCCTTTAAATAACAATAACGACAATAAAAAAACCAACATAGAATAAATCTAATAGATCAGGAATTCAACCTTCGGTATCATTTGATAGTGAAGATAAAAAAAACTTTTTATGAATCCGTGAGTATCTGGATTGTGACTATGTTTGACGGACGGTTACTAAGATTGTGCATGACTGATGGTTTTCATTTACTTGATACAAATTTCATGTCAATGTAATTTAAAATAAAAAAACGGATAATTACAGTAACTCTTCCCTTATTTATATATACGCCTTAATGGATCCCTAAGCTCGATAAAAAATACAGTGGCCAATTCAAATTCAAACGCCTTTAATTCAGATTTTTTTCAGAGACAGATTTGTATTATTTAAGTAAATTTTATAATTATGTTATATCATTTCTAATAATTTATTTTATGATACTTAAGAGCGTGGTCCGCTTGAGTTTAGGTGACAGTAAAAACAGTAAAAACGATATTGTCATAGAACTGCACAGTTTGATCAAAAAGGTTTTCAGATTTTGCGTTATTTCAATAACGCACAACCTAAAAACCTTGTTCTATACTTATAATGAAACTCCTTCAAATAGGCTAAAGTTAAAACATCTTAAATTAATTTTGTATACAAATATTTGAAATAAAAGAATCGGCAAAGTGTGAGTCGGACTCGCACATCGAGAGTTCCGTACAAATTTGCAGGTAGGTACAATTTTGTATTAGTTTAGGAATCGAGTCTCACAGTATTTTCCGAGCTTTTGCCGAACTTCAAGAACATTTTTTTTGTTACTTAATGAAACATTTTTAGATTTTTTTTGTAGTACCTACCCATTAGACGATATAACTTACAAATTTTCTTATTTCGAAGTATGCTATAAATTTTGATGCCCTTGAGTGTCTGAATACACGTTTTTTTGCGGCATAGATACCCATAGCTTATTTTTGTGTTAACTCAACTCGATAGCTCCACGCTTTTATCCCAGTATAAAGGATCTTGACAGACGGACAGAAAGACAGACCGACGGACGGACAATAAAGTGATCCTAGAAGGATTCAATTTTTCCTTTTGAGGTACGGAACCTTAAAAATGGTTTACTTTATCGATATTAAACAAATTATGTTCAGATTTTGAGTTATTTGAATAACACGTTCGCTCAAAACTAACTCCAGTTAGTTTTAGTTAAACCGTTACGGTTAATTTTAGTTACGGTTTATGTACATATTCATATTATTTTATTGTACTACTATATACACTACATAGTCGTACATAGGATGGTATTATTTAGCATTAATTTGATTATACATGACTCCTAGGATAATTACCGTAAATATACCTTCTCTACCTAGCGTCACAGATCCTGCGTCCCCACGCCCACGCGGTCACGACAGAGCTTGCGAAGCCATCGCTTCTCGCGGTGTATACGTAAATGACAAGTCGACGTCCCGGTACAAACTGCCGGATTTATCTGATACAGCCACTTCGTGACAACAGCTAAGCCTTGAGACCGTCCGTGGTTATTGCTGATGTGGATTGACTAAAGAGAAATACTTACTCAGTCTGTAGTATATCTTAATGATTCGCGATACTCATACATGGGTTCCCTATTTCATTCCGAAAATTCTTTGTTTGAAATACGGTTCACCTACGAATGATACTTCGAACGATTGATTGGTTGACGCCTTATTCAAACGAGTGTTTATACACTGACTGCTTGTTGGTTCGATGCCTCGTTACATCGAAAACTTTAGTGCGGTGTTTTTAATGCGACGGTTAATTTTATCAAATGTTAATGCACCGATTGCTGTTAGTTCGGTGCCTTGTTACATCATTATCATCTAGTGCTGAATTATAGTAAAAGTACCGACATAGAAGTTTTAATGCTTAAATCCTTTTAATTTTTCATTGGCGTACTCGAGAGTAGTTCACATTTTCTTCCCAATCGGATGTCGTGAAGAATGTTTATTCATTAAGAAATTCGGCGATCATTTAAATTACGTATTTTATTCCACAGATATAAAAAAATACTATAATAAAATAAATAGGTCTTTAAAATTTCATTCATTTAGGTATCATCCAATCGTAAAAGCGCTTACGCAAAAGTAAATAACTCCCAGGAAGTCAACCCTTAAATTTGTAACATTATAATATGCATTATTACGGCGTGTAAAACTATCGGTAAAACGTTTTTTCAAGCAACGAAGCATTAAAAAAACAAGCATTGATAATATAATGCACTGGTGTAAGATTTTTGAAGGGAACAAGGCATCGGCAAAACGTTTTTGAAGTAACAAGGCACCAAACAACAAAAACATCGGACAAAAAAGTCGTCGAACAGTCAATCGTTCGAAGTATCATTCGTAGGTGAACCGTATTTCGAACAAAGAATTTTCGGTATGAAATAGGGAACCCCTCATACCTAGTCATATCGTTATATCGTTAGTTATATCTTTCGGGAATCAATAGAATTTAAAAAAACACAAGAAGTTCAACAGAGAGGATGGTTTCAAGTTTTCAAGTACGTGGAATCCAGTGCTAAGTAAATACAAGTCACGCGCCTTATCACCGGACCTGTCCGTTGGCGTAGCGAGTGTTGTGTGTCGGCCAGCTGCGAAATTAATCATTAATTAACCCACAATAATTGACTGTACTCGCCACTTCAGTTTACCCGAGACAACGGCAACTGTAACGCTGCCGAAACGTCGGGAAATAAGGTAATTACGTTTTACCTAGTAAATAATCGCGATTAGACCCGTTCAATATATAACTTACTCAGTCTGGTTTTGGCGTACTATAAGAAAGCTCTAAAATAACCTCCTCAGTTTCTCGTACGTTAACTCTATGTTAACAGCTGTTAGTTATTTTTTATGCACTTTGGCTAACTAACATTCAGTCCATTGGCTGTTAACAGAATAAATTAATAAATACCAATCTAAGAAGCACCAAAGAGGTGCAGCTAATAACACCGCGCACGAATGACGTCAAAATTAATATTATGTTGTAGGGAACATAACGGTTTAACAACCTACCACAAATATAATAAAGACACAGTCACAGAATAATCTTAAATCACAACTAAACAGTATGTTGTCAAGTGATACCAAGTGAAGATAATTTACGTTTGCTTTTTACCAAAGTATTACTAGCACGAGCGCAATGTTCCTACTAATATTTTAAATTACATTTATTAGTAAGTTATCTGTTTCTCTGTAAGTTAACTAATGTTGTTCGTCTGAGAAGTAAGTTCTTAAACGTTTTCAAATTATTAGCTGAAATAGAAATAAGGGTTACGATCATCGGTGATTGCGTAATCGTTCTAGAGATTCATGGTTTGTTTGTGTTTGACAAACGAGTTCCTAACATCACCTAATGTGTTAGCCTTAGTCCAGTTGGTTTCTATAGAGAAAATATCGATTTATTCTTGGAAATAATCTCTTTCACAATGCTCAAGGAAAGATTAATATTATGTACTTAACTTTGTGCATAACCTTTGCAAATTCACTGTAATGATTAGCTTCTTTGATTACGTGCGGCTGCATAGTTTGATCAATTATTAACCTTTTTGTAACAGAAAACCATAAACTGCCCTTAAAATTGCCATAAATAGCAATTTTATGAGCCAAACTTTATGAATATAGAGTGTGCGTTGAAAAATACAAAATGGCCACGAAACGAAGCTCAAAAGTTCCATTGCGGTGTAAATAAGATTGGAAGGGCGCAATTTGGTTGGCATTCAGAGCCGCGGCGCTCTGTAAAAGCGCGCCGTATCTAATTATTGTCGAGCTAGGGGGCGCCACTGGAACCATGGCTCCCCATATGGAGGTACACGAGAAACTCCATTCAAAAAGTTTATTTACCTATGTCCTAACAGAACGTCACTAATGTCGACCTGTGCCAACGATAATTGACAACACTATGTACTCGTATTTATCCATCGGTATCAGTTACATTAGGTGTCCATTCAAAAAATTAGATTACTTTGGAGGAAAAATTTATAAAAATAACTCCTAAAAAATTCTAAAAACTTATGCATTCGACTTCGGCTATCATTTGAGGAATAATGTTCCAGTGCTTCATACAATTTGAACGTCGTTTTTGGCAAGCTTAATCTTTGAACTAAAACTTTCGTAAGCACAACACACTATAGACTTTTTAGCATGATTAAGCTCTGCGAATCGGAGCGAAACCTGGTCGGACTCTACCAATATAACAACACCCGTAAGTAGATCCGGTCTAAAAGTCTACAAAGCTTAATCTTCAGGGATCTTAATGTAGAGACGTATAAAATGCCCGTAGACGATATTAAACCTTTGCCAGTTGAAATCTTGGAAACAAAATTTTATTTTTATATCTAGTATTTACATTATGTTTCGACATCAACCCTTGTATGTCCCCACTGCTGGGGCACGGGTCTCTTCCTGCATCGCAGGAAGGTTAGGCCATACTCCACCACCGGGGCCAAGTCCGGGTTGGTGGAGGATGGTGTTTACGATATCAACCCTTGAATGTCCCCACTGTTGGGGCACGGGTCTCTTCCTGCATCGCAGGACGGTTAGGCCATACTCCACCACGGGGGCCAAGTCCGGGTTGGTGGAATTGGTGGAGGATTGTGTTTATTATGTACATTTTTAAAGTTATTGATATATTTTTTAACGCACATAATTATTATTTAATATTTACTACATAATATAAAATATACTGACTGGCAATTGTCAGGGTGCGTTTCTTTATACTAAAGATAGATAAATAAGTCACAAAGAAATAATCTATACCAATATAATCTATAACACATAAATGTGACAGTGACTAGAGAAGGAAAAGTAGAAGACTGCAAAGAAACAGCCTATGTGAGCAACGTGGCTGTACCTCCTCTAATGTCACAGCTCTAACTGAATTACTGAGGACGTTTTTAAAGCTTTTTGCAGAGCGGCAGGCACTCGCCTCACCGCTCATCAGGCTAATGTTGTGTGTCATGCAAAGCCTCCAGCGCCAGCGCCATGCTCTCGCCATTGCCTAGGCTCCACTAGCAAAGCTGTCACACCCGACAGACTGTTCCAGTTCATTCATCATCCTACTTTGCGAAGGGCATATTTTTTCTTTTTAAAAGATTTTTTTCTTTTCTTTTTATATGCAAACTGTTAGGAGTATTTTTTCATAAGTTGGTTATTAAACCCACAGAAACTAAGCATCAATTTTACCTTATTAACTTTTTACAGTTTGTGATTTATCTGACTGAGATGAATGTATTAACTCGAGACCAATGAAGATTGGTACGAGTAACTTAATAAAATATTTATTACCTATTACTAGTAACATACGAGTAGGACATAGCATAGGTAGCGTAGTACTCCCTACTAGAGGGCATCGGTATTCTCTTAGATAGAGAGAGAGAGAGACAGCATGGTCTAAATTATCAGATAGTTGAACTTGCACTACGTTTTACAGGGTAATACATAGATGAACTTTATAAATATATGTTTCCATACCATATAAAAATTTATGGTTTGCTCATTATTCGTGTTATTGGCGGATAGTAACTATAAAAGAGTCTTCTGTAAAATTACTACTTTAGCATTTCTTGATGATTGGCGATGCTAATACATAGTTATACATACTTATATTAAACGGGTCTAATCGCGATTAGACACGGTTAATTATATATTTAGCATATACAGTATTTAACTGGTAAGCACGTGACATGGTACACTTTGAATCGTCTTTGCTTACCATCAGGCGTGACTGGGGTCAAGGGTAACCTGTCTTACTTAAAAAAATACTACTTTTACCCTAAACTTTTCTTCACAGTGCGAAGTACCATTGTTCATGTAAGAGCTATTATTTTTTAAAACCCTTTTAAGGATATTTGAAATCGGTCATCTTTTTAAATGTCGCCATGTAAATTGGGTTTTGTTTCAATCAATAATTTTAGTTAAATGCTACTCAAGCCAGATTTAAAAAAGGGATGCGAGTTAGTCTCGATCCATTAAGTACTCGTACTTTAAAATTATATTTTTTTATTGAAGATTGCGTGTAAACTAAAAAATAAAAGCAGATTCTTAACCAGTTAACTTATTAAAAGTAGGTACTTAGTTTGATTATGGATACTGAAGAAATTCAATTACCTACACGTTGTGAATGCTGATGTTAGCTGTAGCGGTAGTAGAGCATCAGTAGAATTGTTTGCATCCGTAATGTCCGAGGTTCAGTTCCTATGAATATGTTTTTAAAAACCTATTTGGAGGCTAAAAATTCCACCCATGCCGGGATTCGAACCCGTGACCTCTGGCTAACCGTGCCAGCGCTCTTTCCAACTGAGCTAATGGGCGACTCACCGGCATAAGTGAAATTTCGAACCTCTTTTCACTATTCTCTGTATTACGTACAGGCAGCGACATCTGGCTTAAGTAAATTGCATCACTTACAGCCCCGACTACCTACTTTGCAGTTAGGTTTTTACATCGGAATGATATCACTGTACCCACATGATTAGCACGGGTTAGTGCATTAAAAATTAAAAATAATTGTATAATATGTTTTTTGTTTATAAATAATACTATCATCATCATTATTTCAGCCTATTGCAGTCCACTGCTGGACATAAGCCTCCCCCAGGGTGCGCCACAAGACCCGTTCTCCCGTTTTCGCCATCCAGTCACCACCAGCCACCTTTTCCAGGTCGTCGGTCCATCTGGCCGGCGTCCTACACTACGCTTGCCGAGTCGTGGTCTTCATTCGAGAACCCGTCTGCTCCAACGATCATCGGTTCTGCGACACATGTGACCAGCCCACTGCCACTTTACAGCCTGCTAAACTTCTGAACTACGTCAGTGACTAATGAAGTTCGTATAAATGTGTAGTAGCAATACTACTCCGTGAAGGAAAACATTGTAAGAAAGTCTCACTAGGTATTGAAAATGTTCACGTACCTCAGGATTTGAAACTGTCAAACAAATTTTCTCTGTGTTCCGCTTTTTATGTATGCTACTGTTTTGTTTATGCTTTCTTTGTGCTGTGACTTGTAATTAGATTTCTATGGCTTCACTTTGTATACGTATGTGTGTCTTATGTGAACAAATGCGTATGTGTATACGTATGTGTGTCTTATGGGAATTATGTGACGACCTCTGTGGCGCAGCGGTAGCGCATCTGCCTACCATGCAAGAGGTCCCGGGTTCGATCCCCGGCTGAGGACAAAAAAAAACCCATGTCTTGGATGTTTACATGTTTGTGATGTCGTTGTTTCTGGTTCCCACGACACAGGGTATCCTAGTGTGGGGCCAGAAGCAATGTATGTGCCTGTAAATAAATGTATGTTAAATGATTTATTTATCTATCTATCTATGTATCAAACTGCGGTAGGCACTGGTTTTTAAGCTTTTACTCTCCCTCTGAGAGATGCCCATATATACACTGCTAAAGAATGATTTTGTTTATGATGCTAGAACGAGTAGGTAGAAGAGCTCCCTCAACAGAAAATTCAGCTCTAATTAATTAATTAATTGTAAAAGCCTGTACATGCACGTACACCTTTCAATCAATCACTCTCTACCAATTTAGTATGAGCGTCATTTGGCAAATTCAATTGCATCTCCCATTGACGGCGCTAGTGCGAGAATAAAACACTGCGACGGGTGGCATTGACGGGTGTGATAGAGCGCACGTCCGGCTTCCGCTTAATTAATCTCTTAAACTAAATTTAAATTGTGCTATTACTAGCGGCACTCTCAGGCATTCGTCCGATCCGATTATTTCGAGCATATTTCAAGCGCGGAAGACACAATGCGGAGCACGCTGAGAGTGACATGCGGGATATTTCGAGTTTTCGTTGTGATCTCCGCTTCATCCTAGATAATCCTTTAACTTAATCAATAATGTATTGCTTTCGTGATTGTTTAGAAATGGAGATATTTACCTGTTTTGCTTAAGGATTGTTTCTACTTTTGGCATGCTTCTTTTCCGCATATTGTAACATTTGTGATGTTATCTTTATTTAATTAATACTTGTGACAAATTTTATGTAACATTGCATAATGTATGCAAATTGGTCAATACGGGATTTACTGTGGTTGTCTAATTGCGTCTATAATCATGAGGTGGCTCTTATTTGAAGGCGCCACATTTCCACTGCACATGACAGCACTTAGTATAATTAATATCTATTTGAATTGGCCACTTTGATTAAACAAAGGTAGGTATGTTGATGGAAGAGAAAAGTAGTTAACATTGACTAACTTACACTATTTTTATTTTTAATGCACTAACCCGTGCTAAGGAACAAATTTAAAAACCTATTTAGAGGCTTAAAAATTCACCCATACCGGGATTCGAACCCGCAACCTCTGGCTATCCGTACCAGCGCTCTACCAATTGAGCCAATGGGCGACTCACGGCATCAGTGAAATTTCGAACCTCTTTACAATATTCTCTGTATTACGTACAGGCAGCGACATCTGACTTAAGCAAATTGCATTACTTACAGCCCCGACTACCTACTTTGCAGTTAGGTTTAACATCGGAACGATATCACTGTACCCACATGATTACACTATTTTTATTTTTAATGCACTAACCCGTGTTAAGGAACAAATTTAAAAACCTATTTAGAGGCTAAAAATTTCACCCATGCCGGGATTCGAACCCGCAACCTCTGGCTATCCGTACCAGCGCTCTACCAATTGAGCCAATGGGCGACTCACGGCATCAGAGAAATTTCGAACCTCTTTACAATATTCTCTGTATTACGTACAGGCAGCGACATCTGACTTAAGCAAATTGCATTACTTACAGCCCCGACTACCTACTTTGCAGTTAGGTTTAACATCGGAACGATATCACTGTACCCACATGATTACACTATTTTTATTTTTAATGCACTAACCCGTGCTAAGGAACAAATTTAAAAACCTATTTAGAGGCTAAAAATTTCACCCATGCCGGGATTCGAACCCGCAACCTCTGGCTATCGTTTATAAATAATACTATCATCATCATTATTTCAGCCTATTGCAGTCCACTGCTGGACATAAGCCTCCCCCAGGGTGCGCCACAAGACCCGTTCTCCCCTTGGAGCCATTGGCTCAATTGGTAGAGCGCTGGTACGGATAGCCAGAGGTTGCGGGTTCGAATCCCGGCATGGGTGAAATTTTTAGCCTCTTAATCGGTTTTTAAATTTGTTCCTTAGCACGGGTTAGTGCATTAAAAATAAAAATAGTGTAATCATGTGGGTACAGTGATATCGTTCCGATGTTAAACCTAACTGCAAAGTAGGTAGTCGGGGCTGTAAGTAATGCAATTTGCTTAAGTCAGATGTCGCTGCCTGTACGTAATACAGAGAATATTGTAAAGAGGTTCGAAATTTCACTGATGCCGTGAGTCGCCCATTGGCTCAATTGGTAGAGCGCTGGTACGGATAGCCAGAGGTTGCGGGTTCGAATCCCGGCATGGGTGAAATTTTTAGCCTCTAAATAGGTTTTTAAAATTGACTAACTTTTCTTTATATTAAATAAAATTTACATTAAATGAAAATCAAGTAAACAAAACCTTTCAGTCATGTACAATCTTAGTCATCGATATCGCTCTTGTATATCCCCACTGCTGGGGCACGGGCCTCTTCCTGCATCGCAGGAAGGTTAGGCCATACTCCACCACGGGAGCCAAGTCTGGGTTGGCGGAGGATTGTATATAAGACAGTGGCGGGCCTTACTGTCGGAAGTTATCAAGCCGCCCATAAGGCTTCTGACATGGCTTAACGACTGCCATTACATGACAGCCGGCACCAACGGCTTAACGTGCCTTGCAAAGCACGGAAGCGCTCGGACAAAATGCCCCTAGCGGTAGTCACGGGACGGTCACCCCTATCCTGCACCTGACCGCGCCTGTTGTTGCTTAACTCAAGTGATTGATTCCAATCACTCGGTTCGGCTAGGCCACGAGCGCTTCTTTCAATAAAGAGTATTAACTCTTTATTAAAAGAAAATGTACAAATGAAGGTGTAGAAGAGATGGACTTAATGCTGCTAGTATTAACCTGAGATTTGGAACCTGATATAGAAAATGCCCGTTTTTGGCGTTAATACTATCAAGTCCTAGGGTTTTTGCCTTAAGTTTAAGGCCATATGTCCTACAAATCAGTATTATAACATGATCGATACTATGACATGCTCTGAAACTTTTGCAAAACATTGTGTTTTTTTTTCAATTGGTGGCACTGTTAGTGTTACATCACGCAGGAACCCTTCGAACAAAAAGAATAAGGTTGTCTGGAAGAGATCGCTTTTAGCGATAAGACCGCCAATTGTATACGGCAATAGCTTAGATATGTAAGCCTTTTTATGTATTTTGTTTTCTGGTGTGTACAATAAAGAGTTCTAATAATAATAATAATAATAAAAGGTTTTGTTTTGACAATCTGATTTGTGTCGTAATATTGATGTAATATTACCATTTATTTATTTACTATGTATTTATATCAATATTACAGCACAAATATTTAAAGAGAGAATATAAACTTTGCCCCGCGGTTTACCGATTTTCCCATGGGAATAAGATATTTTCCCGCGGTAAAACGTAGCCTATGTGTTAATCCAGGGTGTTAGCTAACTCCATATCAAATTTTATTAAAATCGCTCCAGCCGTTTAGACGTGAATAAGTAACAAACCATAATGGATATAACGGGCTTTTTTGTAGAACTATTTAAGACAAACATTTCCATCATACTCGTACATTACATAATGTTTAACTCTAGCGGTTTTGGCAGCGCACCCATACCTCGCAGATGGTAGATTTTTGCTACTTACTTGACACTTATTTCTTATATTTTAGACAATTCACACAATATCTTTATAAATTGTAGCCTACGAATTATTCTGATGTTTAAGCTTTATTATTGTAGAGTTTCATTAAAATCCATTTATTAGTTTTTACGTGAAAGAGTAACAAACATCCATCCATCCATAATTAACAAACTTTCGCGTTTATTATATTAGTAGGAAGTAGGACTGCGATAATATTGTAGTAAGTAGTATTGGTCTTAAGAACACTCTTTTGAAAAAGTGGATTCTTCTTGAACACTCTAGAAGAGTCCACTTTTTGCAAGCATTTGGGAGCCTGAGGATGCCTCGTGTTAGAGGCGAAACACGTCGTGTGTTTTCTCACACAAGTATTGGTGTTGGTGGTGGTGTGTTCGTGTCTTGCTTCTGCTTGAAAAAGTGGGAGGGAGGGCGGTGCATTAGCTAACCGCATGGTGCTTGTGGGATTTTTGGCGGAATTTAGCAAAGTAATTTTAACTTTTTAATGCTAACACGTTTTTAGTTTTTCCTCTTGTGCCGGTACGGATGAGTACCTACATGCACAGTTTTACCTATGAAATCGGCACGCTTGAGTAGAGTGCACGCGCTAGCGCCTCCGCTCATTACCGACCCCGTGATCATTATCGTTCACCGACATTACCGCTAGTGTGAACCGCA
This sequence comes from Yponomeuta sedellus, assembly GCA_934045075.1. Classification (NCBI taxonomy): domain Eukaryota; kingdom Metazoa; phylum Arthropoda; class Insecta; order Lepidoptera; family Yponomeutidae; genus Yponomeuta; species Yponomeuta sedellus. Next base: position 14,033,733 of record OW203722.1, on the reverse strand, counting down.
GGCTAAAATAAATTACTGGTGTCAAAACGCATGTGGCTTGAACCAGATGGTGTGTGTCCAGTCGACAGCTGGTCAACCTTTACCTTTATTTTTGTTGCAAAGTTCTTAATTTAACTGAATCTCCATCGTAGGTGGTCTGGAAGAAATTGCTCCGGCCGCTAATTGTACTGTCTTTGTAATTATTTTATGTTTGTTTTTTCCTGGTGTACAATAAAGAATATTGTTATCTTATCTGATTAGAGTGCATATATGTAAAGGTTGATGTGCTGTGAACGAGAACAGAAGTCGTGGCATTCACGGCGGGCAAGCGTCAAGGCGAAAGTCAAAAGTTCACGCACATGCACATAAACTACACAATCTACACTCGCTGAACACCACGTTAAATAATTCAGTCAGGTAATGCAAGTTCGTAAACTTTGAAATACTTATTTTTTGGACACAGAATTGAAGACTTTTTGGGGTTAAGATAGGTAGGTGTAATCGAGGTGTAATACGTGGGACACTCAGAAAGTTTTGAGAAACTAAAAACCTAACTTCTATGAAAATTTTTTTTTTAAATCTTTTCAAAGAACTCTCCACCAGCTCTATACAAAGTTTCATGCGTCTGAACCAATTTTCAAAACATTTTTTCCAGTCCTCCGCAGACACCTCTTTCACGGCCTTCTCAAACGCTGCTAGCGCGTCTTCCGGCGATGAAAACTCCTCGATCGCTTCACCACTTTCGTAGGCGTTGGTTCATTTTGAAACAGCCAAACTGTCGACTGACGCTTTATTTCTGGATCATATTAATAAATCCGGGATTCGTCACCTGTCACAATGTCGTAAACGCGCCGTGACGAGCCAGCATCAAATTTTTGTAACATATCACGGCACCAATCCACACGGGCCTGCTTCTGAGCTTCGGTGAGGTTGTGCGGTACCCAGCGGGAAACTATTCTCCTTACGTGAAGGTGGTCGTGCAAAATCTTGTGAACAATTCCTGAACCAATCTGCAGAGTATGCTGAATCTCCTTGTACGTAATTCGTCTGTTTTCTTGAATTAATTTTTTTACTGCCAGCACACTTTCTTCTGTGACAGCTGTCGTAGGACGACCACTCCTTTGTTCATCCCCCAAAGTAAGACGACCGCGTTTGAACTCGCTATACCAGCGGTAGATGGTTGCTTTTGAAGGTCTTTCATCCATAAAAGCAATTCGAAGTCGATCAAATGACTCATCATGTTTTGAGCCACATTTGAAATCGTAAAAAATCATAGCACGAAATTGTTCTCGATGCAGATCCATTTTTTAATGAGAAGAAAATTTGAATTGGCTCTCAAAAAAATGCGGAGGGAAATTTCAAAATCGAACAGTAGTATTTTTACTTTTAAATAATCGACGTTTTCAAAACAATTACAAGTGGCCAGTGTCATATACATAAAAACATTTTTTCGGAAAACTTTCTGAGTGGCCTGGTATAGTCGAAATTTCGTGATCGTTTCGGAACTTCGCTTTAAAGCATCGGTTCGTAGCTAGGCTTAGTTAAGGGATGCTAGCTCGAGTTCAGATCTTTTTTCAGTGAATATGGACGGCGATATTCTGATTGTGTTTGCATTGATGCCGTAGAAATTATGTTGCGAGTTGCGTTTCAACGGATTTTTCCCTACCGAAGCTAAATACACAGGCTACCATACGAAATTGCGAATCGGAGAAAAGTACGAACGGAAAATTTATGTACTCATGTGGTAGGATAGGATAGGTAGGAACTTTATGAAAATACTGCGTTCGGAATCTCGAAACGATATTTCGAATCGAAATTTCGAAAAATAATTCCAACTTTATGCGGCGGCCCTAAATGCTGCTCCTAAAACCGAACTGTCCGTGTGGTTGTCTGGATTATTTTAAAAACCTATTTAGAGGCTAAAAATTCCACCCATGCCGGGATTCGAACCCGCGACCTCTGGCTATCCGTGCCAGCGCTCTTTCCAACTGAGCTAATGGGCGACTCACCGGCATCAGTGAAATTTCGAACCTCTTTACAATATTCTCTGTTTTACGGCATGGGTGGAATTTTTAGCCTCTAAATAGGTTTTTAAAATTGTCCTTAGCACGGGTTAGTGCGTTAAAAGAATATAATCATGTCTGTATTATGTCTATATCCACACCAACGCATTTAATAAACATAAATGCGTTGCTTCCAGTGTTTTTTTTTTGTGGTTAATATAATTTTAAAGTAATGTTTTAAAATACATGGCAAAACCTCGAAAATTTTATGTGCAATATATTGGAGATTTCCATAGCGTAGTAGTGAACTTACATACACCTATCATTATTTTCACTCAGTCAAGCTTGTATTACTGCATGATTTTCAAACAAAAATCGTACTACTACGCCATTGTTGCATGAAAATATAATGGCTCGGCGCAAACTAACTCGTATTTTCGTACATTCTATACTTACTCGCAATATACGCTAAATCCTCTATCATAGACAACTAAATGAAGTTATCAAAAAAATATAAATCGATATTTTTAACTACTTATTTATTTTTAGTAATAACAGCTCATACTGCTATATTAATTAAATTATATTTTTTGACTAGAACTAAACTTTGAGAATTAAAACATTTTTGTTATTTTCAAAATAGAACTCAAACTCAAAAATTGTATTTTCTGTAAAAAACAATATGTTTACTAAATTAACGTCAATGCGTCAATTAATAGACTGTGTGGAAGAAAAGTTGACAAAGAAACTCCACATTTATTGTTTTCAAAACACGTATTAAGTTAATTTACAGATTTTTCAACTTGAAGTTACATCACTAGGCATAATCGTCCCGTTAATATTATTTTGATACCAACTATGGTTGCGAGTGTAGATGAGAGTAAATAAATAGTCCGACTTACTCAGTTCAGTATTTACTCGTAAACACCACTTAACTAAATTTACAGAAGGCATGGAAGGAAGTTCACAGGTACACGAAATATACAGGTTCACAGGTGCACAAAGCACAGGTGAAAGTCAGATAGAAGCAGAAGAAATGTAGCAGTATATAAGAACAAGCACAGCGTCAATTTATCAGTAAAAGCGTACAGCGTCGAGATAGTGTTACAGTTTCCTGTTACACACACCTACTTTAAGTCATTACATACTTGTAATTATGATGAACATTACATTTGTACACCTATTGTATTGTAACTTCATAGCATTGAATGAGTACCTATTGTCGATATCATCAACATCTATCTCGCTCACTCCTAAAGCATTAGGCGAGCATATGACTGTTACTTTTTTTATGTTAGCGACGTATTTTTTCCTTTACGAGATGCATTCGGGCTTGCAGCCCTCATACTGTTTTGGGCTCGCGCCTACAACCACACGCCCACAAATAATAATTTGTACTTGTGAGAACATCTAAGTAAAACCCTGCGTTAAAGATACCTACATCGTTTTATTGACCACCCGTTTCATCTCAGAAGTGGGATTGGAAGATTTAACAATGTGTGGTTTTACATTGATAAAAAGTTAGAATATTTTTTTCTTCTATGTCTCTGTTACACCGAGTGATTGATCAAAAAAAAAAAACTGAAGAGGTGTGAATAATACCGTCATCATGAAATTGATTCACTGGAAGAATAATGCAGACGATAAAATAGCAGTGTAGAATTGACTTCATCAAGCACCATGAATGAAGAAGAAACAATTACATTCAGACATCACGCCAAAATAAATGCCATGCGATTGTAACAAGAGGGTCTCGAAGATTCCCAGCTGTGATAACCAAAGCGAAAATCCGGAAAAACTCCAAATCTATCCTTGGATGATTATCATACAACAGAGTAGACTGACTCAACGGCGATCAAAGTAATGTAAAAAAAAAAGAGGAACGGAGAACATGGTGATAAGAATACTGCACTGTGAAGATGGACAAGAGTGTGTTGCAAGAACGTGAAGATTGCAGAGCAGATGTTTTGAAACTACAACTACCCGAGAATCATGCTGCATGCCAGTACGCCGTGCTGGGGACTTCGAGAATCGGCCTCCGATGTCAACCGACATGCCAGGTACAATGTATTTATTCAATTGCAATTACCAACGATCTCTATACCTGCTTCACTGTTCTGGCGATAGTACTCTTGACTATTAGAACATAAGTCGTGGGTTCGATTCCTGCTGGAAGCCTCCGTACGACATATGGTATCAGTCTTCGTGTGTAAGCGCATATTCGTGATATCCTTAACTTATCACAGTACATCCTAGTTTGGGCCAGGAGTGATTATACTGTGTCGAATTTTATTATTATTTACAAAAAAATGTGGAAATTTGAATATTGTACATTGTTGGGATGGTACAGATAGGTACTGAAGTAGCCTAAACCAAAAATATAGCAATGACTATCATGCAGTGACGAAACACAGTGACAACCATGATGAAAAGTTTGGTTAGCATAAACTCTATATTAAAAGTGAACCTTAACATAAATAGGTATCGATAATGTAACTCATAGTAGTTACGAGAGAGGTAAATAATTGAGAAGTAAAACAAAAATTAATCTGTGTCAATCCCTGGTGTCAACCCGTAGTGAAGCGGCCAGTTGTGTATGCCTAATACTAGCTTCAAAACCTTTAACATTGATAAAAATAAAATTCTAGGTAGAGTTATATAACTGACTACAAATATTACTTTAATAAAATTGTGTTTGGAGGAAAATATTTAACAAAATACCGAACGAAATATTTCATGTGACTGCTAACGGTTATATATATCGTAAACTATGAGGATGTATATCAAGACAGGGCTGCCGGTTAGCTACTTAATATGAGCATGAGCAGTCGTATAATCTGCAGCGTCGTAATTAGATACGTGCATATGTCCCTAACTAAGCAGGTAGGAAACCATTATGTCTAAAAATACCACAGTAACTTTTTATTCTCTCTACATTATTAAAATGAAGTCCCTGATAAATAATAGAATTTTCATAATGTAAGTGAATTAAAGCTTGAGCTGTAAACTAAACAAACAACTAAGTAACTGCTGGCGTATCTACCACACCTAATGTACGAGTTGTGTGATTACGCCAATAGATATAGGCGATTTGCAGGAAAACCCGTCGTCGAGATTGTTACACATTGAAAAAAGACGCAGGAGCACTTTCACTAATAACGACAATGAACTCTGCTTCTGTTATCTAAACAAATCTATATCAATCTCCTTCCAACCGTGCAAATTGTCCTTTTATGAAGACTAAATTCGACAAAATAAAAACAATCTGTTTACTATCACTGGTGAAGCAAACATACTCATTTAGAGTTAAAAAAAAATCTCGACGTGTATGCTAACCAAGTACCTACCTTGTATTTGGAAAAAAAAAGAGACCACCGGTAAACGTGCCGCTGACTATTAAGTACCCTTATTCTATACCAAATCTCGAAGAAAATATTTATTACTTAAATTAATTCAAGCCAAGTACATAAGTAAGACAACTGGCAAGTGAAAATGGATGAAAATTCCACTCCAAAACAGCATTTGCCACGAGTCGTTGTTAATTTGAAAGATTTGTTCTAATGATTAATACGATACAATAGTTGATTAATGATTGCTTAGTTCATCCGTATTCATCCGTAGGTTTTTATCGTACTTGGAAAACCAAAATTTATTACGGTTTACTTAAATGACATGACATGTTTCGTCTACAATCGTATAAGAAGGGCTAATATAGTCGTGATACATAGAGACCCCATATTGCTTTCCCAAACCACGTTGAAAGTAAACGGCAATTAGTTCATGTCACAATTCGATCAGAGAAAACTAAAATAAGCCTTGTGACAAGTTATAAACGCGTCTCTTAATATTATTGAAAATCATAGGTTTTATCGAGATTGCTAAACCACTTACGACTCCACACAAAAAAAAAGTGTTAAGTGCTTATGGGAACCGAACAGCAACAGTTACTTATTCCAAGCTCTCAAACCAAATAAACGGAGAACAGTTTTGGGAATTCACGGACCCACTTAACATACCAATAAATTAGGGCTAGGACGGATACTGCTGCAATACGAGTCATAGCCGATGTCAACCAAGTTACAAAGAGAAATTCTATTCTAGTTATCAAGGAAAATTTTCCGTTTCCGAGTCAATGGAAAATGTTTTATACCTACCAACGAATCAGTTTTAACTGATAGTACAGTACCTTCCAATCCAAAACTAAACCTGTGTGGTTAAACATCTGTCTGTGTGACCTAAACTGCCTGTGTGGCTAAACAACTGCCTGTGTGGCCTATTATCAGTCTGTGTGACGCTAAAATTAAACCTGTGTGGTTAAACAACTGCCTGTGTGGCCTAAACAGCCTGTGTGGCCTAAACAGCCTGTGTGTCAAAATATCAGTCTGTGACCTAAACAGCCTGTGTTATCAGTCTGTGTGACGCAAAAGTAAACCTGTGTGGTTAAACATCTGTCTGTGTGACCTAAACTGCCTGTGTGGCTAAACAACTGCCTGTGTGGCCTATTATCAGTCTGTGTGACGCTAAAATTAAATCTGTGTGGTTAAACAACTGCCTGTGTGGCCTAAACAGCCTGTGTGGCAAAATATCAGTCTGTGTGACCTAAACAGCCTGTGTTATCAGTCTGTGTGACGCAAAACTAAACCTGTGTAGTTAAAACTGTCTGTGTGACTTAAATAGCCTGTGTGGCAAGATATCAATCTGTGTGACGCTAAATAAACCTGTGTGGTTAAACAACTGCCTGAGTGGCCTATTATCAGTCTGTGTGACGCTAAACATAAACCTGTGTGGTTAAATCTTTCTGTGTGACCTAAATAGCCTGTGTGGCAAGATATCAGTCTGTGTGACGCTAAAATAAATCTGTGTGGTTAAACATCTGTCTGTGTGACCTGAAACCGCCTGTGTGGCAAAATATCAGTCTGTGTAACACTTAAAATAAACCTGCGTTTTAAAACATCTGTCTGTGTGACCTAAAACTGTCTGTGTGGCCAATATTAATCTTTGTGACGTTAAAAATAAACATGTGGTTAAAACCGCCTGAGCGGCAAAATTTCAGCCTGTGCGACACTAAAACCGGTGCTGTGTCATGATTTTGTGACCTAAATGCTATGGTAGCAAAAAAATCACCTGTGTGATTCATTTATCTGTACCTATGTTTCAACTTGTGTTTTAGGGTGATTCCGTAAGGTGAAAATCCTACATATATATAAGTTCATATATATTCTCCGTGCGATATATATAAGTTCCAACTAATAAAAGATTGAGTAGGTACAAGAGTGTGATATTCGTTCGTGGAGCGAAAGCAACAACAAAAACAAACAAGATCAAACTCGCTTAAACTTAAAGCGGTACAAAATATGAATGAGCAGTACAATTCCGTTATCGACACCTTATTTCGTTAAAAACTTACAATTTAAAGCCCACTTGAAATGCAACATTAAGTCACATTAAGTGGAACCAACACACAATTCAGAAAAACTGATTAGGGGAATTTGAGGACTCTTTACTGCCTTTTTTTTTCTCTCTTTCAGGTACCAGGGTACACAACGGGAAAATCCACAGGCTGATAATGAATGACTTCACGAACGACATCTAAATTAGATTATTTTGTACAAATTGTATCTTGCTGGTATTGTATAATGAATGACGTAAGAGTTAAAATTATATTGTAAAAGTGTATAACAAAACGAAACAAAAAAAAAACAAAGAAAGAAAGAGAAAAAAACACCGTGGAGTTTCTTCGCCCCTTCTTCTCCAACACTAATGCAATTGCGAAGAGGGCCAGGGTTTTGCCTTAGTTCAAATATTATTTGTTTTACTTAATTATGTGTGTGGGTGTCTGTGTCAATTTTGATTCGTCAATGTCGTGGGACACGACAAGTGCAGGATGGCCGAATGTTACAGTTTCCTGTTACACACACCTACTTTAAGTCATTACATACTTGTAATTATGATGAACATTACATTTGTACACCTATTGTATTGTAACTTCATAGCATTGAATGAGTACCTATTGTCGATATCATCAACATCTATCTCGCTCACTCCTAAAGCATTAGGCGAGCATATGACTGTTACTTTTTTTTATGTTAGCGACGTATTTTTTCCTTTACGAGATGCATTCGGGCTTGCAGCCCTCATACTGTTTTGGGCTCGCGCCTACAACCACACGCCCACAAATAATAATTTGTACTTGTGAGAACATCTAAGTAAAACCCTGCGTTAAAGATACCTACATCGTTTTATTGACCACCCGTTTCATCAGTATCGCGTAGGCAAGCGGCATGCACTTCGCGTCATAGAGAGATCTCGACTGGCTGCGCGCGGTGCGCGGCCGCAGACCGGCTGCGCTGGCGTAAAAGCAGTCTTGTCTAGTGCTGGGACGATGATCGATCGATAGGAAGTTTGTCGACATCGACAAACTAGTACTACGCTGTGTTACATGAATATGGATAAACTAATTAGAACTACATATATATTAATAGGGATAAATGTACATAATTACATATATGTAAATATTTATTGTAGGAATGTAAGTTAATTTTAAGTTTTTATATTATTTGTAAATAGATATTAATATATTTTTGTGTAGGTTATGTACGTGTAAGTATTTACGACACAAAGTAGCCTACACCACCCCCCTCCAGAGACCGTCATGGGCGATTAATTTTTTTAAATTTCACCCTGCGTCCAGAACGTGTAGTATATTCTTTCTAGATATCTGGAACGGGTTCAGAATCATTTTGGTCAGTCAGTATGAAGGCCGGTTTAATGCGGTCTATCGATACTGTGACTTCTTTACCTTTCCGGAGAATTCTGAATATTTTATCATCTCGAGACACAACTTTATAGGGGCCGGAATATGCTGGTTGGAGGGAACCACGTTAAGTGTCATCGCGAAGGAAGACGTAATTACTGGTTGCTAATTCCTTGCATACGAACATCTTGGGCTTACTATGGCGAGAAGCTGGTATAGGTCGTAATTTTTCAGCGATTCCTTTGAGTCGTGCGGAGAATTCTGATACGTCTGTCGTGCCGCCGTTGACAGGCTCAAAATATTCACCCGGTAGCTTAAATGGCTCTCCATAAACGATCGGCAGAAGAGCTTTGGAGATCGTCCTTGAAAGCGGTCCTAATACCTTACAGGACCAATGGCAAAGACTCTGTCCATCTGTCGTTAGCGTGGCAGACTATTGCGCCTTTAAGTTGGCGGTGGAAGCGCTCCACCATGCCATTGCACGCGGGATGGTATGCGGTAGTCCGTTTATGCTGAAAACAGGATGTATTAGACAAACTTGCAAATAAAGCTGACTCGAATTGTCGACCTCGATCAGTTGTTATGTCTGTAGGACAGCCAAATCGAGCAATCCATGTCGACAGGAGTGTTTTAGCCACGGTTTCTGCGGTAATGTTATCCATCGGTACTGCTTCCGGCCATCGAGTAAATCGATCTACTACCGTGAGACAGTACCGGTAGCCTTCTGACATAGGTAGGGGACCACTTAAATCTATGTGGATCTGTTTGAAACGCACGCGGGGTAAAGAAAAAGTGCCCAGGGGTGCGTTGACATGGCGGTTCACCCCTTGGCTAGCGTCTCTAGGACAACCGGCGCTCCTAACTCTTCAATCCTTGACAAGGTATCGGCCACGATATTATCTTTGCCCGATATGTGTCGTATGTCGGTCGTGAATTGGGCTATAAAATCGAGGTGACGGAATTGTCTGGGCGAACAGTTTTTCTTCCGCTCGTGGAATGCGAAACTGATCGGCTTGTGATCCGTATACACAACAAAGTGCCGGGCCTCGAGCATATGCCGGAAATATTTTATGCCTTCATAGATTGCCAGCAATTCCCTGTCATATTTGGCCTGGGACGGGCTCAGCTTTCTGGAAAAGAAGGCTAATGGCTGCCATGCATTATCTTTTAGCTGTTGTAGGACTGCGCCAATTGCCTTATCGTTGGCGTCCGTCACTAAGGCAAGTTTGGCGGTACAGTCGGGGTGTGCTAGTAAGGCGGCATTTGCCAGGCTGTCCTTGCATGCATCAAACGCCGTTAAGGCATCGCCTGTCAAAGTGATGGGCTGTGAACCTTTTGCAGAACCTGTTAACAAGGCATGTAAAGGAGCCTGGATTTCAGCAGCGTGAAGAAGAAATCTCCTATAAAAATGTAGCATGCCTAAAAATGCTTTGAGTTTGCGCACGGTTGTCGGGATGGCGAAATCTTTTATTGCTTGCACCTTAGAGTCAAGTGGTCGAGAGCCTTTTTCGGAGATAGAGTAACCTAAAAATGTCACCTCTGGCTCACCGAGAACACATTTGGCGGTATTTACCAGCAAACCATAGTTCTTCAGCTTGGTAAAAATTTGGCGAAGGTGCTGCTCATGCTGTTGCTCATCCTTGGAAAACACCAAGATATCACCCAGATAGCAATAAGTGAAATCTAGCTCTCTAGTGATTTCATCCATAAACCGCTAAAAGGTTTGGCCGGCATTCCGAAGCCCGAAAGTCATGAAAGGAAATTCAAACAAACCGAAAGGCGTGTTTATTGCGGTCTTCGGAATGTCGGCCGGACTGACAGGTATCTGATTATAGGCTTTTAACAAATCTAGTGTGCTTAAAATTTTGCAACCGACAAGATTACGCGCAAAATCATGTATATGCTTGATCGGATACATGTCAGGCACGGTGCGGGCATTGAGCATACGGTAATCACCGCAAGGACGCCAACCGCTATCTTTTTTTGGACGCCAGGTGCAGAGGTGATGCCTAGGGACTCTGCGAAGGCCGGGCTGTACCGTTGGCGAGCATGGACTGGAACTCCTGTTGAGCAATTTTTAGTTTGTCCGGCGCCAACCGGCGAGGGGTGCAAGAGACTGGGGGGCCTGCAGTCGTGCGTAAGTAGTGGACAGTATTGTGTGGAGTGTTGTGAATGCGTTGTGTACCAGCTGGTCGAGTGACTTCGGGAAATTCGTTAAGAATTTTATGATATCGAGAATTACCAGTCAAGATCTTGACAGAGGCTATATTAGTGCAATCAACAACTTTGGCTAAAGATGATACAGAGGTTGTACTATCTAATAAACGGTTTTATGGCAATCTACAATGAGGCAGTAGTAATTTAAAAAATCTACGCTTATGATAGGTTTAGTAACATCTGCTACTACAAAGCGCCAACTGAATTCTCTACGTAAGCCAAAATCTAAATTAAAATGTACATAACCATAAGTTGCAATATTCGTTCCATTGGCAGCACACAAGTTACAGTCCGTTTTAGCGCGACGATCATGGACGAGGGACGGACGCAGATGTCACTTCCAGTGTCGACGAGAAACTGCACCTTCGAAGCTCGGTCCGTGGTGAACAGGCGACCAGTAGATGTTGTTGGGCAGTCAGCAGTCGCCATTATCGACCGCCCTTGGCATTTACCGCTTTGTAATCACAGGGAGCAATGCATCTGTTCGCCTTCTCTGCAAACTTACTGTGGTGCCAGCAAAGCGGATACTTGCGGTAGTTCGACTGCGAGCGCTTCGACCTGGAGGTTGATCTGCGGTGTGGTGATCCTGAAGATCGCGAGCGGGATCTGCCGTTCCCCTGGGATGTAAGCTTCTGGAACTGCTTCCGAAGCTCCGCAACTTCCTGCGTAAGAGCGTCCAGCGCAGAACCGGGGTTAGTCTGGCTCGTAGATGCCACGAACAGCGATGGTGAGGCCAGCTCGTGGATACGATCGGCTAAGTCCGCCAGATCATCGATTGAAGCTGCAGTCCGTTGACCCGCGAGCACCGTCTGGATTCCGTGGGAGAGACGACTCACCCAGATTGTCCGCAAAAAGTCATCGGGGACGTTGGCTCCTGCGAGTCCCTTGAGATGGCGCAGGAACTGTGAGGGTTTGCGGTCACCGAGCTCCTCATGCATAAGCGGCTGCTTCAGCTTCTTTTCTCTGGACTGTGTCAGTCGCTTAATTAACTCAGATTTCAGTTTCTGATATTTATCACTGGTGGGCGGGTTGATAATAAGATCTTTGACCTCACGCGCGTACTGGTTGTCGAGCTGGCTAATGACGTAGTGAAACTTTGTCACGTCGCTACTGATGCCGGATACGACGAATTGGCCCTCTACTTGCGCGAACCAGATCTCGGGTTCTTTTGGCCAGAATGGTGGGAGACGAGCGCCGACTTTAAAAACATCGACATCTTTTGTCGACTGTTTCCCATCACTATTGGGCGTTGGCTGTTGATTTGTTTCGCTCGTGCCTTCTTGTCTTTTCATCATTCAAATGCGGGGTCACCAGTATGGTTGCGAGTGTAGATGAGAGTAAATAAATAGTCCGACTTACTCAGTTCAGTATTTACTCGTAAACACCACTAAACTAAATTTACAGAAGGCACGGAAGGAAGTTCACAGGTACACGAAATATAAGCACAAAGCACAAGTGAAAGTCAGATAGAAGCAGAAGAAATGTAGCAGTATATAAGAACAAGCACAGCGTCAATTTATGCGTACAGCGTCGAGATAGTATCGCGTAGGCAAGCGGCATGCGCTTCGCGTCATATAGAGATCTCGACTGGCTGCGCGCGGTGCGCGGCCGCAGACCGGCTGCGCTGGCGTAAAACCAGTCTTGTCTAGTGCTGGGACGATGATCGATCGATAGGAAGTTTGTCGGCATCGACAAACTAGTACTACGCTGTGTTACATGAATATGGATAAACTAATTAGAACTACATATATATTAAAAGGGATAAATGTACGAAATTACATATAGTTATTTTATATGTAAATATTTATTGTAGGAATGTAAGTTAATTTTAAGTTTTTATATTATTTGTAAATAGATATTAATATATTTTTGTGTAGGTTATGTACGTGTAAGTATTTACGACACAAAGTAGCCTACACCAACCTTTATCTTGTAAATAATGCTTAATGTTATAATAGACTTTTTGCTAAGTAACCGCGTCGGTGGTAACTGTAATGAATATTTAGGAATCTTATTGTAAAACCGTATACAATTCCCCAAAAAGGAGAACTTTAGCAAATCTAAATCGTCGAATAATTATTAAATGTCTACTCCTGGTATTAATATTATGTTGGATAAATAATATTTTAATAAATATATTGACCTGCACCAATTAGTTTCTTTATTAAATCGCTTAATGGATAAAGAATGAATGAGCTTGTAAATAAACCATATCTTACTGTTTTGCAACATGAAGATGGTGTCAATATCTGCTCCTCAACCCCATAGTAGGAAATAATACTATGGAATTAACTAAATAAACATGCCTAGCATTGCAACTTCAGTGAGTTCTAGATAATTCTTTTGACTGAAATCATAGAGGAAAAAAGGAACTGAAACTAAGCCCTGGAATAATCGAGAAAAAACTTCGTTACGTTAAAAAAACTGTTAAATACCCACCCGAAACAGAATTTTAAATATTGCCTGTCACAGTCTCGTTACTTTTTCTTACCCAATCGTATTGGTTGGCTGTCAACGATAACTTTTATAAAAATATGATACTTTCTTTTGATAAATGGCAAACACCAATGAAATGTTCGTGAACAAAAAATTTTCTTTCATGTAGATACGTTTTAATTTTAAGACGTTTTAAATCACGTCTATGATAATCATGCCGTGTAACACAGGCGGATCAATCTTATTCAGTCTCGAAGTGTCTACATAACCTTGGGAGTTAGAGGTAGGTGAAGATAAGCACGCCCGACTGTCTAGGTCTCGTCTGGCGTTTGCAAATGCACCTTGATGATCCTATTCAAAGGAGATCGACGACACTAGACACCCAAGTGGTAACTTTACGATAGAATGTTTCACCAAAAAACATAGATGTGAAAGTATTTTCTAAGGTTAACACGAGCACTTGACATAATTAAAACTGTTGAATAATCAATACAAATCAATAACTTCAATTACTAATAATCAATATTGTTGACATAATATAAAATAATTGATTTACCTATTTTGGAACGTAACTTCATAATTAACTTTTGTAATTTTTGCCGAGGGTAGTAAACTAACAGTTGATGCTTTCAAAAAGTCGCCTGTCACCTCAGTCATCCAAGACCACGGTACCTGTAAAAGTGCCGAAACGTCGGAAAATTGTAAAAATATAATAAACGAGTGAAATCCGTATAAAAACAGTTTTAATTATAGAATTAAAAACCAACCTTAATATTATTACCTCCAGGAAAGCATATTTTTTATGCTTAATGAGCTACTTATTACGTATTAGATTTATTACCTATTAGAATAGAATATTATTAAAACCAGTGCAATGTATGAGTAAGTTTTAGAATAATTACTTATACTGTTATTTTCTGATTATTGACTATTAATTCAATACAATGATTTAGAACTTGAAATGAATACTTACGTCTAACTTGTGACTTTAAGTGCTACATCAAAGTTTTTAAATTATTTTACTTGACTTTGACATATTTATTGACCCCAAGTATTCGATAAGATTTACCTCTCACAGTATTATGCTCGTAGTACGATAACGTGCGACTTAGAAGCATAGAAACATAGCCGAAAACGCATTCGGTTAACATAGAAACTGAATGCGACTAATATTAACAGTTTTGCTACCAAAAATACAAATAGTTACTACAAAAATGTAGTGCTTAGATATTTTTGGGATGATCTGCATAGCAATAACTTATTGGGCACTTGCTTTTGGTCCATAAAAGAGCTGATGAAGGGAAGTTACCACTTGTCCTGAAGAGACATCTAGTGAAATGTCATACCTACATCCTGCTCAGCCTAACTACCGTGCCGTGCCGAATATCAGAGGTCCAGACCTAAAGTTGGCCAGCAGGAAATGGAGCACAGAATACTCGGTGTAAAAAGTAAAAGAGAATTCCGAAACTCAGCATTGCGCTCCAGAACCGAAATTGAAGATGTTGGAGCTGCAACAGCTAAGCTGAAGTGGCATTGAGTGAGGTACGTGAGCCGTATGGCAGGCTGGGCTAGATTCGCTACTTACTGGGTTGCAAACGGTGGATATTACATGTACGATCATTTGCCCTGTTAGTGCATTGATTCTGTTAGTGCATTGTAGTACCTTGACAGCTACATGGTCGGGTCACGTGGGGTGTTTTTTCATAGCATTGACTCCTAGAAAGTTCGATGTATGTGCGCGCGTAGACTTGACGGAGCAACGAAATTAAATCGTCATGTTTATGCAGTTGTCATTGTACCACAATGCATAAGCAGAATCTTTGCCCTGGTCCCAAACGAGAATACCCTGTGATATGGTAACCAGACAAAGAAATTACAAATATGGAAAAGACACGTAGACTGAGGTAATTTGTACATACGAGTGTGTACGGCGCCCCCCAGTGGGAGTCGAAACCACGACCTCTTTCACCATATTCAAGTGTGATATCGCAAGACCAACGAGGCAGTCGAAATTTGTCCAACAAAGCTATATAGCGGTGGCGGATGAATTATGTAGCCATCATTCATCCGCCACCGCTATATAGCTTTGTTATCGCTATAAGGGCTATAATAATATAAAAAAAACGTGGATCCACCAATCCGGACTTGGCTCCCGTGGTGGAGTATGGTATACCTTCCTTAGGGAAGAGACCCGTGCCCCTCGGTGGGGATATAATGAGTTGATGATGATGAAAAAGAACGTGCAGTTGACCGCTAATTTACCTTTACGTTTTTGATGCAATGTTGCCGACACGATATAAAGATGTAGGTTCGAGTATATGCTAAGAAGGCGTGCATAAAAGTTGGTGTGCTGACGTTAGTACTTACGTATCTGATAAAAGAGAGGAAGTTTCGGTAGTATTATCCAAAAAGTGAATGAACTGTTCAAGTGGGAGATTTTGTTCCTCTAGGCAACAAGAAAATATACTCGTACAAGCGACATTTGTCGTGAAGCCCGATTACTGAAGTTAAAATTCGAAGTCGTAAAAAGTGATCCGTAGGTAAGTAATTTCTTTTGGGAGCCGTTCGGATAAAGAAACCTCTGAATTTTACAGACTTCAATCGCTCGCTCGCCTCAAGGGCTGGATACCTATTTCCAAATAAATTAAAAGAATACTTATTTTCAGCGACTTCGTCTCGGAACCTTTTGAAAAAGGAATTCATATGAGCGCCGCGGAGCCATTGTGATGACTCATACATCCATTTCTTTTTTAAAAGAAAAGGGAGGTAAAGGTAGAAATCGATAAGTGCTTTGTGGTTTAGATGTGCGAGCTTTATTCGGTAGCCAAGTACTCACTGAGCTTTAGTTGTTGAAAGCTTTTAATAACGGATGTGCAACATTGCCTTTGCTTTTTGGGCAGGCGCTGGATATTGTACAACAAAACTAAGTGACAAAAAGGTAGACAAAAATAGGTGTACAGAAACACACGCAATAGACAGGTCATTTTAAATAAATTGGGTCATCATAGCAGTACGCGACAGCATTAAAGATAAATAACGGGAAGAAATATGAAATGGCGAGAGTTGAGAGCAATCGACTGGGTTGTAGGCAATCGTCGAATTGGCTCGATAGACGCTCAAACTGGGTCGGAAGCAATTTAAAGTTTTTGCCGAATAAATACGCCAAGTCAAAAAATCTCGAACGACTAGGAATGTACACGAGAGGAACACGTCATTTAAATCGCCGATTAAGTACCAACCTCAATTGTCAAGTTCGAATCAGACAACACTTGAAACAATTTAATGCAGAGATGGCACCAGCTCCTCTTAAATAACACAATTCGCACTGTAGGATGATAAAATTTAACTTTTACCTGTTCCATGGTCTATGGAGAGTAAATAGATCTGTAGTAGGTATTGTCAAGAAGGCTTGTCGGGGGCTCGAAGTAAACAAATTGGATCTGCTGTTCTGAGTGAGTTCGTTTCAAATTATCAGTTAAAGTCACGCCCGGGTTCCCTCGGTGGCATTTTATTGATAAGGGTCTCAAGAAAAATCTCTATTTAATTAAAATCTGTATGAAATTGCTTTCCCGTAAATTTCATCTCCATTATAAAATTCAACCTTGGTACAAAGCATTACTTTCAAGTGTGGCTGCTAAATAAGCCGCTTCAACAATTCATACTTTATTATTACAGTTCGATGTACCTACACTGCATAGCCGAGTCTTGTTACTTGTTAATTTGTTAGTTGATTGACTTTACTATGTACATCGTAAACCATGAAATGCAGTTCTATGAAACAAGCCTCCGGTGTCAAAAAAAACCCTTGCAAAAGGTCAACCGAAGGAGCGCTGTTAAAATGCCCTTTGAAGTCAGCAAATTTTCCAGAGGGCAACTAACGAAATTGTTCTTGTTTTCGTGAGAGTGTGTGCTTTTACGCCGGGCTTTTTTGAGTTCCAACATTAAGCCAAAGCGGGACAAAGAGAGACCGGTGAATTTTGGGAATATGAACTACGACATAATAGGGTTGCCACCTTTTAAAAAGTCAAGCCCGGAGGTTACGGAAACATCATTATTATTATTATACTTTATTACACACAAACATTTCACAGGACATTACATTATATAAGAAATAACAGGCGAGCTTATCTCTGTAAAGTCGTTTTCAAATTACCGCGTATTCCATTTGATTTTGCATATTCCGGGTAACACCCGCAGAAGTGGCAGCCCTAGACATGTCATGATGGATCGGAGTCCACCATTTTTTTAAATTAAGTATTCACCAACCTTTAGGTGTAATAATTAAGTGCCTATGCTAGTCTTGAAATGTTTAGTATTCTAGAGACAAGTTACTTAGCGATCTAATTTATCAAAGCATACCTAAAGAATACTAAGTTTTTGAGAAAATTAGGACTCGCCTACCTACTTCGTGTTTACTCATGAGTCGAGCAGTGAAATGATTTTTGCGTATTATTTTATGAAGCCTATTGCCTACGTCCCACAGGGCGCAGGCCTTCTTTCAGATGGAGAGCTTACCACGCGTGCCCAATGCGGATTGACAATTCGAACGCTGAATTATGTGAACACCGAAGATTTCAGGTTGACACTCAGGTTTTCTCATCATGTTTTCCTTAAGGTAAGTGAGGAAGACGTTTTGTGCGTAATATAGCCTTTTTTATTTCATTTGTAAAGGAATTGAAACCATGCACCGGACAATTTTTTCTTCGTTATCAACCCTTATATGTCCCCACTGCTGGGGCACGGGTCTCTTCCTGCATCGCATGAAGGTTAGGCCACACTCCACCACAGGAACAAGTCCGTGTTGGTGGAGGATTTTAAGATAGTAGCGGGCCTTACGTCAAAAGTTATCAAGCCGCCAATAAGGCCTCTTACATGGCTTAACGACTGCCATTACATGACAGCCGGCACCAACGGCTTAACGTGCCTTGCGAAGCACGGAAGCGCTCGGAATAATGCCACTAGCGGTAGTCACGGGACGGTCACCCATCCTGCACCTGACCGCGACTGTTGTTGCTTAACTCAAAAGTGATTGATTCCAATCACTCGCTTTGCCTAGGCCACGAGCGCTTCAATTTTTTTTGTCTTAATCTATTACAAGTACGTATTATTATTACTATGCAACATTCACCGCAAGCATTTATTTATGTAAATAATGTTAATGGAGACATTGTTAAAATACTCGTGTAATATTTTGTAATTACGTACACTTTCTAAGAGATCTAAATAAGCGGGGTTTACATAAAATAATTAAATTTGCGCATTACGCCCTCTATCGATGTCGCAGTCTGCGGTAAAACATTGAGCTGCATAAAAGAATCTCGAATAACACATATCGTTTCAACCGTGAAACAAACCCACGCGGTGGCGATGGCGGTCCACACATGCCCATATAAATAAATGCTACTGCCGTAAATGACGTATCGTACGAGTATGTATGGAGCGCCACTCCCACCGCCATTGCCAGTAAAAGTGTTCAACAGCAATAGAGTAAATTAAATATTGTTGTTAATAATAAAATAACGGTTTTCATGGATGACGGATTTTTAGTTTACAATTCAATTCAAATTACATTCTGTTTGCTGAATGTCAAAGTACAATGTAACATGAAAGTGAAAGTGAAAGCCGCTGCCTTCGGGCCGTAGTGTAGTGGAGAAAAAGGCAACGGGAAAAAAAACTCCACTGAAAAAAACTACAAAGTGAAGAATCCCAGGTTATCAGACGGGGCACATTGTATACATGGTGGCTGGTTACTTTTGTCACTAGGATCGGTTTTTTAACTGATTTCTCAGAAAGATATTCTCTCAAATATTTAACAAGACGTCATAATTTTAGACGGTGTAGAAAAGGGACAGCCGCAAGACAATTTGTCAAAAATCTGATTACACAGGAATCTGTCAAGGCGACAAGTCATCAAGCGAATGTCGCGGCGATACAACCTTACCCTAACCCTCTAGCGGCCGGTGACAAGGGGTGCCACATCTACTTTTTGTATTTTTGTATATTTTTGGCGCAAGTTTAAGCTAAGTTTTAATTTATGACGTCTTTACAATTATTTACTAGAAAAGTAATAAAAGAGTAAGAAAACTCTTGTAACAAACACGACACATGAGAAGTAAAAATAAATTAAAACTCAGTATTATGATAAACATAGTGGAACCAAATAAAAGTCATAGTTGAAAAAACATAGTTGACCATTTCAAGACTTGGATTATTGTGGAGAAGAAATGGGAGACAAGTGAGTATTTAGCATCACTGTAAACTATTAGTTTTTGTTTGATTATAGCACTTATGCCATGCTTGTTAAAAGGCATAGAATCCCTTCTATGCCTTTTCTATGCACGATTCTCTTACAAATCTACTTACCTAACTAATAAAATGTAATCACACGCAGGTAAGAATCAAGAGCTTAGCATTATTCGTAGTATATTAACCCTGTGGATTACACGACTAATATCCATCGCATAATACAGCGTAATAAAATGAACCCGTCGATCAAAACGACGAGCGAAGCGATTACATGCCACGATGCCTTTACCCGCCTCCCTCGGGAAAATTTCCAGGAAATAATCCTGAAAATATAAACATAATATAAACCTAATTACCCTATCTCATAATTGCCTGTTTTGACGTCTACCCTTTGAGAGCCCGTCGCTTATTTCCCGAGTCGTCTAAAGAAATTAATAACCATCTAAGTTGTTGGTTGTCTTCGCCTATCCCGCACCGCGAGGAGTAGTCGCGTCGGCCCCCGCCGCGCGCCCCGCACCTTCCTCACGAAGGTCATGTTTTTCGTTAATACCCTTTCGGAGATGATAAGATGATGGCTTTACAAGCAAGCAGTAATTACTCCCGTCCAATTACCGCCCGCCGGGAGGTGGGAGGGGACCTGGCACCGCCGCCCCATCTGCTTTTGTTCTAGAAATTAGTTTAGTTGCGTATTGATTTTATTTAACTTTTCAAACATCTTGGAGAATCTTCAATCAGGCCAGACCCAAATTTATTGATTTCAATAATCAATTTCAATATGAACGCATAAATCAGTTTTGAATTTGTAGCCTATTAAATCTCGCTTGTAGAACCAGTTAAAAGTGTTCGCGGCTGTTCCTCAATGGGTTATTTTATTACTAACACCAAAGTAGTGAATCGAAAACCATACGTCGCACTAAACTGTGAGCGAACTCTTGTAGTGTGCAATTTGCAACGCTAGTCTAATGTTTAGAGCTTTGAAATCAAACTGGGCCTTGCTCAGAGGAAACCATAATTAGAGTCGGCGAGTTCTGTATCCTGATGTAAAACGGGCGCAAAGGACTGAAAAGGAATGCAAGCAAGAGAGATAGCAAAGTGTTCCAGGACTGTAGGTGTTACAGAAGGTACTGTTACTGTGCTTCATTGCAAGATGGAATAGAAGTCACGGATTTTCTCAGTACGGTTACGAAGTACCGAAATTTACGCACCTTTCTAAGCCGACGTGTAGTGTCGGCAAATAAAAAAAAAGGAATGACAACAACATGGCAATAGTGCAACCATTTGTGATGTTGTAGGTGTGTTGATTGTGTTGGTGTACTGTAGCTGCGATACAAACTCTTGGAGGCGTATTTACAGTTTCTCCAGTAACGGCGTGCTCCCTGTAATTTTGAGCGTGTCGCGTGGCTCTGTAGCGAGCGCTCGCCAACTAATTTGTCATCGGAATATCAAATTACGCATGAAATGGCGCGTAACAGTAGACCTGACGCTCGCTGTTCGGGGTTTAAAACAAAATTCAATTCGGCTGGCTGCAATTATGTAATTGCAGCCGCCACCGTGTTGACAGATAATTGCTCACTAAATTCAGTGCAGAATAGGTGAATTCATTATTTAGTAGAAAAATAGGCATCCAATTAATTAAGAAATCATTAGGATCTCCGCGACGGTTCATAGAAAACTGTTAAAATATAAAAAAAAATGTTAAACAAGTCGACGAAGAAAAACAGAGACGCGCGCAATTTATAGCCAAGGAAACACTAAATTAAGTGCTACTCGTTCGTTATAATTTTCCTGCGCCCCTTGGCGTGTAGTTATTATGCTATAGTAGTATTTTGACAAGAGAAGAGTATCCATTACGGGGCTTCCCCCGTCCCTGTCGCTTGTGGGGAGCTCAGATCGAGATTTTATGGCGCGCTAAGTGAACGCTATTTCGTGCACTACCGACCGACCGACAAATATTTTCTTGCGGGCATTTTTCCTTTCATCCTATTTTACTGAGACGGGATAAAGTCTGTTTTTGTTTGCGATAATGGCCAAGTTATGTTTGCGGCATAAACGCCCGTTGCTACGCTGCTGCTAAAAGGTCTCTGCTCACCGCGAGGTGTCTGTCTACCTATACTGTAAAGGAAATACATATTTATATTTTAAGTAGATACTTCATGGTCTTAGGTGTATTAATAACGATATTGGCTATAAAAAATAAGTTAAGAAAACTAGTACCTAAAAGGAACTAAATTGCCATCGGGGGTGCATCTTAAGATGAGCCTTATGTTGCTAGGGGGGTCTTCAGAGCAATGGATTTCCGTCATCTCGAGCGATGTATCGGGGCGAGTAATGACGTCTACTTAATTACGCCTGTCATAACGACCTATCTGCTTGTATCCTGCCTTTCAATGAAGAGTCAAATGAGCTTATCGGAAAAAGATTTATGGGTCCCGAACTTCCAATTGTAACTTTATATATTTTTAACATTACGCAGCTAGCATTGGGTACAGCTAGGTTTATGCAGATAAACGACCCATATTTCAGTTTATTGAGTTTATTTTTATTATTTTTCATACATGGGGATCACGGGTAATTCTAAGTATCTACCCGGCAAAACATAAGTTTACATAGGTATGTTTTGCAATATTTACTCGTTAGTTTGCGAGTGCCAGTGTTATACAGACTGACTTATACAAAAAACTTAAATAACTATATAACACACTGACTTTCACGCTTAGGCATAACCTGAATATGGTAACCTAGCAGAGATCAAGATTTATCACTTGCCACAGCAATAACGTCCATTCATTTGTTACTGTATGCATACAGTTTACGGGTTCTTTACATTACCTACAGGAACTAAGTGTGCCAGTATTATAATTAGAAAATACTTCAATCAATAAATCAGTCCGTACTCCTTCGTTCTCAACCCTTGTATGTCCCCACTGCTGGGGCACGGGTCTCTTCCTGCATCGCAGGAAGGTTAGGCCATACTCCACCACGGGGGCCAAGTCCGGGTTGGTGAAGGATTGTAAGACAGTGGCTTACTGTCAGAAGTTATCAAGCCGCGTATAAGGCCTCTGACATGGCTTTACGACTGCCATTATATGACAGCCGGCACCAACGGCTTAACGTGCCTTGCGAAGCACGGAAGCGCTCGGAAAAATGCCACTAGCGGTGGTCACGTACTCCTTCACATACACATAAATGGACATAGGCCGCCACCAAAGAAAGCCACTTCTTTTTTACTTTCAAAACCGATATCAACCTTTGTACCTATGTCCCCACTGTTGAGGCATGGGTCTCTTCATGCATTGCAGGAAGATTAGGCCACACTCCACCACGGGGGCCAAGTCCTGGTTGGTGGCTTGTAAGACAGTGGCGGGCCGTACTGTCAGAAGTTATCAAGCCTCTGACATGGCTTAACGACTGACATTACTTGACAGCTGGCAACAACGGCTTAACGTGCCTTGCGAAGCACGGACTTTCAAAATACTTACTTTCAATTTCATCCGATTATATGTGTGGAAGCGCTGGTGGCCTAGGCGAACCGTGTGATTGGAATCAATCACTTGAGTTAAGCAACAACAGGCGCGGTCAGGTGCAGGATGGGTGACCGTCCAGTGACTACCGCTAGTGGCATTTTTCCGAGCGCTTCCGTGCTTCGCAAGGCACGTTAAGCCGTTGGTGCCGGCTGTCATGCAATGGCAAGCCTTATGGGTGGCTTGATAACTTCTGACAGTAAGGCCCGCCACTGTCTTACAATCCTCCACCAACCCGGACTTGGCCCCCATGGTGGAGTATCGCCTAACTTTCCTGCGACGCAGGAAGAGACCCGTGTCCCAGCAGTGGGGACATACAAGGGTTGATAACAATGTGTGTGGACTATGAATTTGTGCAAGGCTGGTGATAAAAGATGACAGTACTACCAGTAACAATGGTCGGACTAATTAACAATGCCGCACGCTTGGGCGACCCCTCGTCCGTATTGACATGTTTGACGTGTATCGTGTTAATTGAGTGGGACATCATATTGTTACCGGCCCAGGTGGCAGCTATAGCTTGGCACTGTATTACTTTGCATCAATAGCCGTTATTGCACAATTAACTAACGAACTACACTGGCCTGCAAAACTAAGTATCACACTTTTAAAATTGCAATAACTTTTTAAGTGCACAACATGTAGCTACTTTCGAAATAAAGAGGACTCGAAAAAAAGTTTAATTTTTGTGTATTTTAAATATGTCTCTCTACATTACACACTACATCTACATTAGAATCCTGAGCGTCGCGAGGGATTCTAAGGTACGAGATGGAAATAACTTTTCTCTCGCGTGACACATACAACTTTTGACCTTAGCAGCGAGAACATTAATAGAGATAAAAAGATACAATATGAATAAAAATGAAACCACATATATTTGCAAACAATAAATATCTACTTAAATTTAAAATTGCAGTTATTAAAAGTTACATTTTGAAAATTTCTAGTTTTATTAGGAAGTGATACCGTGGAGTTTGCGATTTGAGTTTGACTCGAGTTCGTTTCTATTTGTTTATTGGACTGTGACGAGTGACAATACTATTAGTAAACGTTGGCGACTCGGTGCGGCTTCTTACCAAATTTTCAATTATATTTGTGTCTTTGGAAGTAGAGGGGCGCGGGTGTGCATAAGGATCAGGTTTAAAGTTTATGCTTTGTATTATGCGTTTACAGGTTTTAGACTTATTTTCGATCGAATCTTCAATATATCCTTCCGCGACCGTGTTTGACTTCCAGCCGCCATGACGTTTTAATGTTGTGAGGTTGGCTCCTGAATCAGCCAAAAGCGTGGCCGAAGTTCGCCTAAAGCAATGTCCAGTGTAAAGGTGAGGCTCTTGTAATTTTAAATAGTGGCTATTTGTTGTGGTGTCCCGCCTATTTTATTAATTCCCATAGGCTGTCTTGAACACTTGTCATTACGATACTGCAAGAAAAATCGATCTGTTTTCGTATTATCAGGTCGTAATGCCTTATATTTCTCGACAATTTTCACATATTCGTCGCGAATAACAAAGGACCTGTCAATGTTTGTCTTTGTGTTGGGTAAGTTGACTAATAGCAGTTCCTCAGAATGTTTTTCGATGGCATTAACAGTCAGATTTAACAGTTCGTTCGAGCGGCATGCTCCATTTATTCCAATAATGAGGATAACCTGTAATAAAAATATTATATAAGTAAAATGTTAGTAATTAAAATGTATAACAAACAAAACGTAGTATTTACCCACTTTCTTTACATAAGTAACTCGTATTTTAGTAAATATTAGCGAAAATGGTTAGCGTACGTGCACATATATTACTAATTAAGTATAGACATATAGGTAGTAACTTACTTTTGCAGCGAGACAATTGCAGTCCGGAGCTTCATTAAGAAATTTTTCAATATTAGAGATTGAAATAATTTTGGACTTTTTAGATGTCTGTCCTACTGACTTTCTTTTCAAAAATGCAATAAGTTTGGGATAAGTTTCAATATGAACATTATGTTTTGTCTTTATTGTAGCTTTCAACATCGAATAAATACTCCACATTGTAGGTGATTGCTTCGTTTGTGATAATTCTATGAAGTACCATTAAAAAGTTAAAATTACTTTGCTGAATTCCGCCAAAAATCCCACAAGCACCATGCGGTTAGCTAATGCACCGCCCTCCCTCCCACTTTTTCAAGCAGAAGCAAGACACGAACACACCACCACCAACAACAATACTTGTGTGAGAAAACACGCGACGCGTTTCGCCTCTAACACGAGGCATCCTCAGGCTCCCAAATGCAAGTTTTCTCACACAAGTATTGGTGTTGGTGGTGGTGTGTTCGTGTCTTGCTTCTGCTTGAAAAAGTGGGAGGGAGGGCGGTGCATTAGCTAACCGCATGGTGCTTGTGGGATTTTTGGCGGAATTCAGCAAAGTAATTTTAACTTTTTAATGCTATTATGGATTTCCGCAAAGTAACGCCTGATTCTATACAACATCTATGAAGTACGACAATAATACATTCTCCAAGAAAGTGTTCGCGCCCTTTTCAAGTCTCCATTTATTGAAAACATCATAGGTTTTCAGATATCTATCACATGATTTCTGAGGAAGAAAACTGAATTCAGCATTCAACACTTGTTTTAATTCTTTAGGTGTTAAATTGCTGTTTTCGTCACTAGACTCACTCATATTTTATGAATTTGTGATATGCAACACTAATTGTAAGTAGTTACCTACCGAAAAACAAAAGAAGAAATAATATGGATTTTTGTTTCCCGCTATTTTTAAAGTTACGTTCTGAAACTGCACCCGTAGTATTCTGTTGTACCAATAAAGATTTTTAAAACTATAAATTATTTGTGCATATCTACTTCGTATTTTTTCTAAAATATTTTCTTTATTTTTTTCTTTATTTCAGTGTATTCATTATATTTTATTATTTAATTAGATATTTAATTACAACGTTACCAAATAATTTTCATTTTAAAGGTTTATTAGTTTCCGAACGTTTTATTGTTTGGGTATTCTGAAATTTGATAAATCGAACTTCGAATGACGTGTTTCGTACATAATGATAATTCGCAGCATTCTAAATTCAAATCACTCTCGCAGGGAAAACGCGTTTCCCTCACTCTTATTAAGCAGTAAACCCACCCAGTATGTTTGAGCTGCTAAGGTGAAAATATATATTTGTAGATCCGTGCATATTTAACCAAATTTTAACCTCCTGAGCTCTGGAGGTAACAGTTACTTCAAGTCTTCTTAAACTACGTAGATTTTGAAGAACTATTTCTTCTTGTTGTCCAAAAAATTATTAGGAAAATATTGGACCTGGAACAGTTAGTTTTCCGGACTTCGGATGTACTATTTTTAGGATACCAGGGCTTAAGAGGATATGCCTGACATGACCGACATAGTCCAACAAGTGAGCTAACACGACTTTTTCAGAAAACACTGAACTAGTTTTATAATTAATAACAATTTGAGCCTCTCAAAGCAACAGCCCATGATAAAAGCAATTAAAACTTTAACATGACAAACTCCCCGATCTTTCCGATCTAGCGGCGCGCTACACTTCAGTTTTGCGTGTGAAACTCATGTTTCGCTTGCAAAACTTTTATTATATCAAACCCCATGCGACAAATTACCGTAGCTACAACGTAAACACATATAATTGCTTCAAATTAAATGAGCGTGTGATTAGTTGCCCACTGAAATATAAATTAAAACAATAATACGGCTTGAAAACATCTACAAATAACAGAGAAAGTTTTCTATTTCGTGGAAAATTAGTTTTGAGTTCTTATGACGGATAATTTGTCAAGGTTGTGCGCGCGAGTCAAAGATAATTTATCTGTCTCAAGCGCCATATTTATTGCGGCGCGCCCGCTCGCGCCTGATCCTCAGAAGTTGGGGCTAATGGAGCTTCTTTGAGGCTGGAACGTCACTCACTTTTGGCCGGAGGGTGCCCGCGACGGACTCTGCCCGCGGCGCACGCCCCTGACACGATATATTCACTTCAGAGGGTTAATATGTCTACTAGACCGAAATACCGGTGGCAGGCCCTGGTCTCTGCCTGCCTCTCCGGGATACAGGCGTGAGTGTATGTATGCATGTAGATCGAAATACGTATACAAATCATAGAAGACCATTATGCCCTAGGACATAATGGTTCTTCGGGGAAACTGTGAAACTTTACAGCGGATTCTGGATAAAAGAAGATCTTTTAGGTTTTGAATAAATATCTGAAAAGCTATACATAAAACCCATACTTTTATTAAAAAAAATGGAGGGCACTAGATGAATTAAGCACATAGGTACCTGAAAAGGAAATAAAAAGCTCTTATTTATATTTAACACTACTTTCTTTTCCATATATACCTGAATGCGATATTTACCTTAAGATTTAACTCAAAGAGTTTTCTAATGAAATTAGCTAAGCTTTTCTAATAAATAAACGTACAAATCATACAAAAAAGTGCACATGGCGATATGTGCATTTTTTTTGTATGATTTGTACGTTTTCTGAATGATTGTTGTGTGCAATAAAGTACCTAAAGATAAAAATAAAAACCGAAGAGTGAACCTCCTGTAGTGTACAAGGCCTCCGACCAACGGCCACCATATTTTTTGTTTCCCTTTCAGTAAGTGACGGGTTGATGCGAAACGAATGAACTGCTTGGACCACGTGTCTTAGAAAACCCTTGTGAGAGAGATCCTGCTGAAGGGGTGGTTATTTTCTTGTCTTTCATTGTTTAGCTGTATTAAGAGCCTTAATAGTGCTAAGATGTATAAAGCTATGGATATGACTGTTTTTATCAGGGGGGGGGGGTCATCATTTAATCTGGGTGGCAGTATTGAAATTGGAATTTGCCGTATGTCAACTTTTGTACAGATTCAATTATACTGGACTCTTGTATCTAAAAACAAAATAACGTAACCAGTCCCAACAAATTGGCACAAACTGTACGAAAAACACAAACAACAAAAACTTCTCATCAATTCAAGTAAGTAGGTACTCGAATAATAATGTACAAATTGTAATCTCTCCTTTACTTGGAAATAAGGATCATTCTATTCGAGGCTTTTTCTGAGCTTACATTTTAAAAACATGTATCTGAACATTATTACGTACTATTAGGCTGCGACGGGTCGGTAATATCTTGTGAAATATCTCAGTATTATTTGATAGATAGAAAAAGATAAGACTTGGATGTAGTCGGCATCAACACAAATACCTTACGCCGAAGTTTTTCGTCATAATGTGATAAAAGGAATACTTTGCCAAAGTCACATTTTGGAGTAGGAGTGTAAAAACCCAAACTTTTAGGTTAGACAAACAAAAATCTTCACTTTACTTGGTACTTCTTTCTGACGATGTAACTTTATTGGGTTGAATACAAATCAGTGATCTCGCCAAGTTTTATTGTGATCCATCCGTACCTACCTCAAAGCAAATCTGGAGTGGCGGCTTGTTTTCATAAGTGTCCTATCGCAATATCAAACTGGAATGAAGTTCGCAATCAAAATGAAGCTCCGAAAAGGTTTCGTTCGGTAAATTATGTTTCTCCGAATTCTGCTCTTTGAAGATAAAGATTTGAATTTTCTTCTGAATTCATATGTAATTAATATAAATTTCATTTGTTTTGCGAAGAAAGTATAGGAAATGTGATCAATTCGCTGCTGTTATCTCTTTCTAAAAGTTGCGGCATTGTTTCCATGCTTCGCTTCTGTATCTGAATATGATGCACTAGAATACGTAATAGGATCGAAAGTGAATCTATTAGGACTTGTCCGGGTTTGTCTCCAGGATAACTTCAAAATTTTGCTATTCTTGAAACAAGTCAGTTGGAATTTATCAATTTCAACGTTTTAACTACAATATTTGAACATTTTGGTAATCAGTCTGTTTTTTTATTGTTTGTATAATTTTACGGTTTCTCTGGTTCGTATTGGCACTGTTTAATAAATAATGCTAAAGACTATAATTATGTGTAACATAGAATAGGCAGTTCCGTACAAGTACAATGATTTATCGTTGGTTGCGACGTTGTTAAGCTCAAAAATTTTATAGCCCGACTTTTTGAAAAATATCAATAAAACTCATGGAACAAAATTAGTTGTAAAACACAAACTCCGACTCACGTGATTCAGGAATTGTGCATTTTAAAGGCAACCCTGTATAGCCTGTTTGCTTGTTACGTCCAGTCCAATTATAACTTTACGTTAGGCAGCTGCTAGTTCAGACAACTTTCTACATCTTTACTTTTTTATTTCGTCCCTCTACTATTTATTTTGTGTTATTTAATAAATAAATAACTTTTAGAGGGTAAAACTGGATGAGGATGACCAGGGACAGAAGAAATGGCGGGCCTTGCAGGAGATCTATGTCCAGTAGTGGACTAGTATGGGCATCAGCCCATACTAGTCCACTACTGGACATAGATTGATTTCGCTATGCTCTCTTAATCAATCAATCATGATTGATTAAGAGAGCATAGCGAAATCAACCTCTTATACCTACCCTATCGATGATACATTATCCTTTGATAGTAGAACTGACAGGGTGGTAAGTATAACTTTCAAATTGTTTATTAAATAAAACAGTCATCAATAGAAAGCAGACACAAACCCGGCACCTACTCGATTGGCGAGTTTCTCCCACTAAGACAATAAGATAAGATAAGAATATTACAACCAGCATTAATGAACTTATATAAAATAGACCATTGTTTTCCCAAGCAGTTGGCAGTATATTCGGATACTGTAAAGTAGGGAGTTATTATGATTGATGATAGGATATGATTCGATCCCACTTAACTCACTGTAAAGGGGTTGTTTTATTGCTTCTAAACTCTTGTTCATAGAAGCCTACGGCTAATGAGAATGATGCGTCAGCAGTTTTGTAATTTAATTATTAAAACAGGGATCGCACACATCTGATATTGATGGCCCGCCAGTTGCAGACACTAACCATTGCGATAGAGCGAGTGAAAAAAAAGGCCAAATAACAGCCAATTACTTTCTTTGATAAATCGGGCCTTTAAGGTAAGGCAATTTATTATTTAGGTTCAATTTAAAAGCTAACACGTTCGGAAATAGCGGTCTTGTATCGTGAATAAGCAAAATCGCGGCGCGTGCGAGGGCCGGCGGGGTCGCACCCCAATAATATATTAATGAGCAACACTGTTGCGTGTCCTCTTAGTGAAACCCTCGGTATGATATCCTCCTTATTATTTCGCTACGTTACGCTGCATATTTTATTTCCCTAAAAATAAAATATTTCGCCGTGTTATATTTTTATGCTCGGCGTAACGATACGTTTTGCTGTGTTCGTGTGTTCCCTAAAAGCGCAATAACATTATGCGAGTACAATAATTTTGCGCGGCAAAAGTCGAGGACTTTTAAATGTTGAATTGAATGCGCGTTTTACATTCCCGGGTAGATAAAAGTAGCAAAGTGGTTTTGAATGTAACTAGATTGAAGCATTTCCATGTTACCTGACTGCGGACGGACGCGGTGGCGGCTGCGGCCCGTTGCCACGGCAATTAGATAAAACTGTGACGTCACACAGCCTGAGCTACATAGGCGAAATTATTTTTCTCTCTCAGCATGGGACTGCTATAAAATTGAGCTCTAAAAGATTGCACTCACTTGGAAAACTATTTAGAATTTAGTTCGAGACTTAAAAGACAGAGTAATTAATTGATCGAGAAACTTGCGTAGTTCTCGATAGAGTGCATGATTTTTTTAAAAGAAATCGGTATTTATTCAGTCTTCTCAACTCTCAACCGTTCTGAAACACCCAA
Source organism: Yponomeuta sedellus (assembly GCA_934045075.1). Classification (NCBI taxonomy): domain Eukaryota; kingdom Metazoa; phylum Arthropoda; class Insecta; order Lepidoptera; family Yponomeutidae; genus Yponomeuta; species Yponomeuta sedellus. The sequence continues at coordinate 14,002,794 of OW203722.1, read as the reverse complement.
TATCTATTGGGTGTTTCAGAACGGTTTGGTCAAACTTAAGCGGGTTATTCTACTCATCAATAAACAACTTCTATTATGAGACCAACTTCAAAATATGGATAAGAATTTCCGCTGTATATTTTCGATATTTGTTCCAGGGAATATATAAAACCCACAGCTGATATTTTCTCAGCTGATAAATTTCAGAGTTGCTATCATAGTGACAGTTGTTTGAATTGATGAGAACAGTAACCCCATAAAGTTTTAGTGGAGCTTGCTGAAACACCTTGTACATTTACTCCATTGTCAGATAGTGATTTTCCATTTAGCAGTTTTAAGAGTGAAATACCACAACTAATTGGATTTTCGGGATGTAACGAAATTATATTCAGCCGAAAAGAGCGGGGTAACGTATTTACTACTGTGTGCAGGAATAAAAAATAAAAACCCACTTCAGAATACAATCGTAACTTGGAGTTGGTGCCCAAAATGTATGTGCTGGTGAAGCAGCTCGGCGCCTGACTCCAAATTATAATTGTATTCTAAAGCCTTTTTTAGTTCGCAATTTTTTATTTTACTGCTGCCTTTTAATTAAAGAGTTCCGTGCTCCATGTTCGAAAGTGATCATCAGATCTTCACTAAATTAAAAATAGGACCAATTGAACGTAATAGAACTTAATATTAAGCAAAAAGAAATCTAAATCGGTTAACATTTGATGAACTCATGAGGGAACTAGCCAAAATAAACAAAAAAATAACGCGCCGAATTGAGAACCTATTCTTTTATTAAATTCGGTATTTTACATGTAGAGCATGGTAAAAAAGGTGTATGTTTAAAAGTAACATATACCTTTAAAATAGAGGTTGTTAGCACTTATGACTTATGATTTTAACTTTAACTTAGATGTGTCTTTTAATGTATTTTATTTTCTGGTGTAAAGTAAACACTTCTAATCTAGATCCATCCAAAGGTTTGAAAGGATGTTTTGTTTCGAAGAGATCACTTTTAGCGTTAACGCCGCCGTCTGTATTTTTAGGTTAAGTTTCTTTGTAATTTCCAATTTTATGTACAATCAAATGTTCTCTATCTATTTATCTATCTAATGTAATCTTTAACACAAACTCTACAATTTTAAGCTTAAAGAGATCAACTTTATAATACCTACTTTTTTATCCAAAAATTTGTGTCGAGGACCGAACCCGAATCTTCCGTAACTTAACAACCACTGAACTATTAAGAAATCGGTGAGATTTGCTTCAGAGTACCTCGTAATGAATCACAAAGCTGAATTTTGGTCCCACCTGCTAAGTAGTTAATTCCCAGTATTCGTGTTGTTTGCGAGGAAATTTTTAGAAAATTGAATGATTAAGGAAAATTTAATTTTTTTTTCATTTTATTTATTCAACAAAAATCCACAGCAATACAATTAAAATAAACAATAGATACTTCATAATTTGTACATGCAGCCAATGATGGATACTATGTAGTTCAAAAGAAAAATATATTGTAGTCTAATTCTAACTCTTATTTTAATTAATCTAAGTACATCAATGTCATGGTGTCGATGCCCAACAGTGAATAATCACGGGCCAATTGATTGAGACATAAACTTTTTTTTTTACGAAGGTATATTTAAAATATAGGTGACTGACAAACACAGCAAAGCAAAGTTCAGTTTTTAGCTTGATGTGGAGAACTGTAACGTTTGTCCCTGTTTAGGTGCACACTAGAGTCTCTACATACCGCGATCTGCGTCGGCACTCGGCTAGCCTTACTTGTTGACGACGTTTGTTAATTGCAGTTCTTGAACTACGCTAACTTGACGCCCGGCAGCTCACACGGGCGTGCGTTTAATGCGACGGAAGCGCTCGCGAGTGACTCTGCAAATCTCACAGCTGATATAGGGTTCCCTACTGATAATACGTAACACTGATACATAACATAACATTTACAAACCTATTTAGAGGCTGAGGTCCGTGCCACAGGTCGTGGGTTCTAATCCCAGCATGAGTGGAATTTTTAGCCTCTAAATAGGTTTTTAAAATTGTCCTTAGCACGGGTTAGTGCATTAAAAAAAAAAAGTATATAATAACATTTACACACAAGCACATACATTGCTTCTGGCCCCACACTAGGATACTCTGTGTCGTGGAAACCAAAAACAACGACATCACAAACATGTAAACGTCCAAGACCTGGGCTTTTTTTTCCCCAGCCGGGATTCGAACCTGACACAAACTGACACACTGAGAAGTTCACTCATTGCCACTGTTGACGCAAAACAAAGGCAGAATTTAGGTATTAAATGAAGTTATCAAAAGAGTCTATCTGTCTAGTTGGTCTAGCCGTTAAGGCCCTTGGGTTCCAAGAAGTTCGATTTTCACTGGGTGCCGCAGTACATTTGTACTACAAGTGCCCTCAGTCTGGGTGTATTTTCATGTTTTTGACGTCCTTGCCTGGTAACCATAGTACAGGGCATACTAATTGGGACCAGGTCAAGTGACTGTGTTGTATGGAAGTTATTGACGTGTAAATTGTCTAAAGTAATAAATGAACTGCTCCATACCAGCGCGTTTAAAGGCTGACTGGCCAGTATCTTTATTAGGTCTTTTATTCAACTCCAAAAATGTTAATCAGGAATTTTCTTTGTCGAAAGTTCATTTTGTTGTCGACAATGGTCGGCTGTTTCTAGCGGGGTAACTCCACTTGAGCTGCACTAGCACGGATGGGTTCGTTGTTTTTTTATTAGCTTTAGAATTGCCTTCGCAGGACATTAAGAGGGCGACTTCAGAGACGAGCCGTTATAATTAGAGGCCACACTAGGAGTTTTATTGAATTTGACACGTCAAAATTTGTCTCATTGCTACGCGCCGCACTCTCTATTCATTATGCGGTCGGAATGCGCGGCATTCACGGGCCTTTTGATGAGAGCTAAGATTAATTTCGGGGGGATTGGAGCGCTCAAAGGAAATTTTAGAATATAAGTGCATTAGTAAGGGTCTTTCAACCAGGGCCATAGGCATTGCGAAAAATGCTTTTATTAAATTTGGTATGAGCTCTTTGGTATAATAATTACGTGACTTTATTAATTTATTGTACGCTACCATTGCGTTTTACTCCGACATTGATTCAACAAAGGTCTGTCCACACTACGGCGTACCGGAGACATATGAGCTCAAAGATGATAAGTAAAATATACTGTATCACTTAATCTTCATCGTATAAGGATATAGTTAAATATTGTATTGCCTTTTATGCGTTCTTATTTTCCTGCATGTATAGATAGATAGAGAACACTTAACTGTACATAATAAATGAAAATTACACAGATATTTCTTAACCTAAAATTACAGACTGCGGCTTATTATATTTTTGTAGTTACAGTTAGACCTGAGATTTCCGTACTTAGCGTCATAGTTGGGACAGTGTACGTAACAAGCCGATAGGGTTTCCTTACGATGTTTTCCTTAAAATTTAGCGAAGGTATCGCTACTATAACTTTACAAATGTACATAAATTAAAACTTACAAAGTCATTGGTGCATGCCGGGATTCGAACCCTCGACCTCCTGATTGAGAAGCCGGTTTCTACCGCTCCGCTACCACCGCTCTATTTTTGTATGTATAAAAGCATATATGTCTATATGTATGAATGCGTAAATAAATCCTTAGCTCTCATTAATAAACAATCACAACACTGTATGTGTATTATCCCGATATAACTAATTTAGATATTCATGAAGTACAACTGAAATAATTTTAGCGCTACCCTCTGAAACGCTCGATAGACATCTAATGCTAACAAAAAACTATCGCTGACGTAGCTTAGCACAAAGCAAAGTTAGCTAGCTGCCTTTGCAGCAGCCGAAACAACGCGACCCTTTCATTTTTTATTTAAGTATATTTTGTAAGCATTTTTTATTTCGATGTACCTTTGCGTGTGTAACTGTTGTTATAAATACCTAAATGTATTTCTTTCTCTATTAGTCATAACGTCACAGACTAGAACTTTAAGCTAGGTGACAAAAGCTTGTAACATCCACGTGACGAGGCCCGAAAATTCTCCGTCAATCCACTCGGTTGTTTACGGCTGGGGCAATTTACTCTTTGTAAAGCGTGTTTAATATACTTTTTGGAGACAATTGTGGAGGGATTATTTTTTTAATTCATTCTTAGGCCTACCTGTGGTGACTGGAACTTGAGTGTCCGGTGGTGGAGCTGGACATCGGCGATCTCGCTGGATAGCTGCCAGTGCCGTTCGCCCCGTGACCCCCTTCCGACATCACGAAGTCTGAAACAAAAATACATTCCCAAATCACTTCCCAAGCTCGTGCTATTTTTACATTTCAGCGTGAAATAAAACACGAGAAGTTAAAAGCCTATTTTTGCAACAAAACTATGTCGAGTTTCCTGGTTATGCATAGTTGAAATAGAAGCAATGGGCGAGGCAGGGAGGCTGCGAGGTGCGATAGCGGAGTGGTCCGCTAACTATCAATCCTTCTGTCACGCTATCGATAGCACATTTGTTTGCTCACGCCATTTTTGTCCCAGCGGCTGGCGATCCCCGTTCCTTGGCCACGGTATTTGTTCGGCTCCCGGCTCCGACGATCAATCTGCCGGGCGCGGTCTCCTGAGCATGATGGATGCCCATCCGAACCGTGAACGCTTCCGCACTTCCCGGACGCCTCATTTCGACAACAGGACACCAATACATTTTATTGACGACAATTTTTTATACGCAGCCGGAGTGTCCCTTTTCTTTCGGGTCTCGACGTACGATTTAATGAATTATTTACACACTGCTATCGTCCTACATTTGTTACCCACGCGTATGTTATAATACTCATTCGGTAGTATTGTTAAGAAAACATTTTCTTTTACTGTTTTTGTTTCTGGCTCACATATGTGCTCGTTTAGTTGTTCAGGAACAAAATGACGACAAGCTCTGATGTTATTATTATGATAACATGCTGCCGACGCTCTCGTCTCCCAAGCTGATATACTGCCTCCAGTCAAGTTCCTAAAACATAACTTTCCGAATCTCGTTTTGTTTATCAACTCGCAAATACATTACGTAGACCTTCCAGCTTGTATAATATGTAAACACGCGATTGAGGCGGAAGACCGAAGAAATGAAAACAAATTCGGTAGATGCTCATTAATTATTGTGTGAAAGGCTTTGTCTGTGACACAGAGACTGTTAAAAAAACTAAGTTTCTACAGTCCTCTACGTTATCTACTATTTATTTCGCACCAGTATATAAAATACTTGCGAAAAATAAATCTAATACTACTAGGCAAAGAAAAGCATTTTCGTTCACACAATTGACAGAAAATAAGAATTGACTATAATCACAAATCAGAAGTTTGTACAAAGTCATTATGGAATGAAAGTGGTGGTGCGACGCGACCGGATGAATTGGAATGTTTTCCATCGCTAAATTCACTTGCACGCCGACTAATTATTGTTCAAACAAGAAACCTAACGACTGAGCCCATTAATCACGACGTTCCTTCGTTATTCTTTCTGGCGGGCGGCAGTTCTCCTGTCTTGGTCCTCTTGGAAGAGTCCCACTAACTAGCCGGCGACGTGAGCTCTCTGCGACTCGTCGCCGCGCTCCGCACTGAATTAATGCAAACTGGCTAAACCTCTCAACTTCCCGTCTTCCGCTTCTCACTAATTTTTTCATGAACAATTGCTCGCAAATTGCGTAGCTTTCCTTTAGTTTGGAATGAAATTACTCCTCTCGACGGGTAGGTAGTACTCCCGTAAAAATTGGGCACGGAGTAAAGACGGGTTGCATGATATGCGTGGAGGAGGGTGGCCGTGTCAGCTCGTACAAAATGCCTTTGCGTAACGTGTCTTGTAGCGAGTGCCTTTATGAATACCATATGAGGATGCCGTTATTTTTACATACATAAATTCGGCATGGAATCAAAGTCCACATGTCCGGTGCGGCCTACCTTAATTTTCCTCTGCGGACCGCGGCTGAATACCAAAGTGAGACCGGCAACCGCTACAGAAATAATAATAGGCAAGATTTAGCCTCGTATACATTTTTTAAATGTATTTTTATGCCCCGTCTCGGTACGAAAATGGAAGTACAGCTGAGAGTGCGTCAAATTCTACATGCTTGTACTCTTTGTTCTCATTCACTTTACGGGCGCATAGTCGCCCGTGTAACAAAATTATAACCTGCTGTACCGCAGTTTTTTTGGCGTAAAATATAGTACAAGAAGATAAGATTGTTCTTTAGTAGTAAGTTTCAGATTCTCATAGTTTCTGTTAGATAATCTGATAGAAATTAAGTTTTTCTGATTCGGCGGTGCCTATTATATCCGTAAGAAATAAGTTAATTATAATTTATACAAAATAATATGTAAGATGAACGTATAACTGAGACTCTGCTACTTTCAAAATGGCATTAGGTTTAAGCTTGTAAAGTTGGTGGTAAAATAATTATGATATTATGACTTTTTGCTAAGTATTGCCATTTCTAAATGAGTAAACCTGTAAATGTTGAACAAAATATTTTATAACAAAGGAAAAACAGTTGTGTGAAATGTTGTAAAGTTGTTATACACGTGAGGAAGACTATATTTTTATTTTACCGCAAATTCTTTAAATTTTTTCCATACCTAGTCTTACGTATGGGTATATACTTACCTAAGTATATTACAGAAGTGAACTACCAGAAAGATGAAATGTCCGACTAAAGTATTTCACAAAATGGTTTTGTGTGACGCGGCTGAGAAGTCGACGATCCAGAATTGTTTTGCTTATTTGGGCTTAAATTACTTGATCTCGTTTACGGCCCTTCGGAGGTTGTCCGAAGTTTTCACAAAGTTTGTTTCTAATTTATTGTTTACCTCTACTCCCTTCGTTTATTTAACCTGTGTAAACAATGTTAAACGTTAATGGATTACTTTTAATTAATAGTCACGCTCTAAGTAAACTTATGGATTTGTAAACTTTTTGGTTCCATGCAGCAAAAACAGAAACAGGAACACTTTTTTATCCATCCATCTGTCTGTGAAAATAATTTTGTTCAGAAACAGCTGTTTTGATTGACATTTTAATTAATATCTATTAAACACTAAAATCAACGGTCTCAAATAGTGCAAAAAAGTGTAAACGCAATCAAAATGCACGCCCATTTATTAAAAAAATCTAGTCTCACAAAAACATGAAAACGTAATTTTTTTCTGGTTCAACCGCATCTAAATTTTTGGACAATTTATTAAAGACCGACTCAGGTTACTTAGCGCAACCCGTGGAAAATATAATATCTCCATTAATATCTTTTTGAAAATATTTTGGATCGTAAATTTTAGTAAAGGTTATAAAAATTGCTACCACAGCTATTTTTAGAACCTACAACCTTGGTTCAATAACCTAGAATTTTAATGGACTATCGAAAAAATATTTTGTTATATTCTTTTTAATGCACTAATCCGTGCTAAGGACAATTTTAAAAACCTATTTAGAGGCTAAAAATTCCACCCATGCCGGGATTCGAACTCAACTGTTTGTAGGTTCTCGGACCTAGGCTATAGGCATAAGGTATCGAATAGATGTGATGCTCTTGAAATATACGAGTAAGACATTTAATTTTTGCATTATACAAGAGGATATGAATTTTTACATTGGTGGTGTTAGTTAACCCTGGGTAATTCCTAACTTCATTCTCATGAGACTGTGCTGTAGCACAAACTAGATCCATTGAATAATTTAATGCTAGATCTAATAAAATAAAAACTGAAAAAATATCCAACAATTTGGTTTATAGCAGCCTGCATAAAGCAATCTGGTTGTTGGTTAATTTTTATTTCAGTTTTTTATTTTTACCTTTTGCAATTTTTTTTAATATTATTCTTAGATCTGTGTGAATTTCATATTGCCTATGACACTCGCGCAAACACGAAGAATTGATCGATATGTCTTTTATTAAAATCTGACCATTGGTTAATGAATTAGGAGGGAACATGGAATCGGATTTACATACAAAACTCATTACCCTCCTTATAATATTTTTATTTTTAATGCACTAACCCGTGCTAAGGACAATTTTAAAAACCTGTACGTAACACAGAGAATAGTGTAAAGAGGTTCGAAATTTCACTGATGCCGGTGAGTCGCCCATTAGCTCAGTTGGAAAGGGCACTGGCACGGACAGCCAGAGGTCGCGAGTTCGAATCCCGGCATGGGTGGAATTTTTAGCCTCTAAATAGGTCATTACCCTCCTATTTGGCTCCGCTGCAGTCGGGTAATAAGTTAGTTCTTCAATAACAAACTGACAGACTTATAAAACGTCGATTTAACCAAAACGACTGTTAAGACGCAGTTGAAGGTGGTTCACAAATTATGCAAAAACCGGCTATAACTCTATCCTAAAAGTGTTTTAGTGGAACAGACTTTTAATAAATGAGACCGTTAAATTTTAACAAACAAATTTTTCTTGGAGTTGGTTTGTTGACAGAATATTTATTACGACAAAAAAAGTTCTGTTCAGTCGGAATCGTAGAGAATTTTACGTACTTTGTATTTAAAACTAGCAAAAATATACAATGGATGTCCACATCGTCCTCTGTGTTCGGAGTTATATTAAAATGTTTCATCATTTTCATTACACTCTATAATTTAAACAATTGATAAAGACATTCCGTTTAAGTTTAAAGCAGAGTAAGCAGTAACGCCCAGATATTCCATCGTACCAGGAATTTAATCTCAATTTAAATGAAGGTAATTCCTTTAGTAACTTTCCAACACAGTCGCTAATAACGAAACTTGCGGTTAATGGCGCGACGGAGCGGGGAGAGGCGCGGGGGCGCAGGGCGGGAAAACGAGGGACAGTCAAGAATTTCAAGACAATTCAATAGGAAAATTTCCTTTGTGAAAACTTTCAATTCTATGATATTCTGAGCATCATACTTTGTTTCTTACCCTTCAAAATTTACCTATTAATTTTTATTCAGTGCGATAAAGGAAAACGCAATTTGGCCACCATTCAGAGTTCCTTTTCAGAGCGCCCGTAACATTCATTTTAATAGAGCTTTGGCAATAACTAAAACACTCACAGATTTATAGATATTACCTACAATTTCAGCAAGAACTGCCTTTCGGGTTTCCGTGAACATATCGGATCTTTACGAGATCATTAAACATATTTTTATGGCGACGATGCGGCATGGCGTGTTATATTGCGCGAGGGAGGGACCCGCGTTTGACCGAGAGTTTCATCGGTCAGTAATTCACGGAAGTAAACCTTCATCAAAATTGACAATGCTTCAGCCATAAAGTGGTTACGGCCCGATTTAACGAGCCATTACAACGTGCCTTATAATAATAATAAATTTTGGCATCAAAATATAAATTGATTTATAGATTTTTGCGGTGCCAGCTAGACCAAATTGTAACTCAATGAAATTGTGATAGCTAATGGACCATTTCTTTGAATGGAAGAGGGCTGTCTGATTTCAGTGGTCAATGTTTTTTAGGTTTAGGGGATTATTACGGTATCAAGATCATCAAGAGGCTAAGTTAATCGGCACTAACTGGCCTGAATTGGAAGTTGCCGCGAACCACGGTCAGTAGTGGAAATCTTTGGTTGAGGCTCTATGCTCCGCGAGGAGTTAAAGGACCTAAGAAGAAGAAGATTTGAATGACTGCAGGGTGATTTTGAAATTTTTAGCTAAATTTTAAGAGAACGTTCCTTGCGTTGTGAAAGACAGTACTTTTAATGAGTTATCGGTAACAATATATTTGTAAATACTAATGATTTCCTACTTTTTGCTCGAAACTGTGAATTCAAATTCAAAGTGGTAGGAAGTACCATGAAGTTGATTTTTTTCCAATATGTTAAAAATATAAGAGTATGTCATCGATATGCATAAACAATTAAAATAATAATTAAGTTAGCCGGCGGCGAATATAAGATGCTCGACCCACAGGTTATCTTCGTACTTTTTGGTTATAGTTTGTCTAAAACAAAAAACAAAAATTGCTCCATTTCTTTCAAAACGAATGTTTCTTAATCAAGGTCAAAATGATCTCCACCCCCAAATTCCCTGTAGTAGGCGGTGCTATATTTTATTTATTTAATTCAATTGAATTTACTTCAATGTAAAAGAATTTACATTCATTTTGCTGAATTTCAATGTACAATGTAAAATTAAAGTGAAAGACGCTGCCTTTGAGACGTAGTGTAGTGGAGAAAAAGGCAGCGGGAAAATAAAACTCCACGTTGACCATCTTTTCTTCAGACATCTTAAACCTAATACATCAGTTTCAGCATATACATCAAATATGATAAGATTTCATGATTGCCATTAATAACTTAAAATGGCAAAGCATTGGTTAATTGTTTTACATAAGTGCTGCGGCCAGACACACGAACAGCACTCGTTCATGAGCATAACGTAGGACTCACCATCATCAGTCTCAACCATTTTGGAGGGAGATAGATGACCCAGCCACCCAATAGAAACTCAGAAATACCTGAATACCTCGAGATGCTGAATATCCTAAAAGAACCAAATAAAAACTGCAAAAGTTGCAACCAAATAATCCAAGGAAATAACGTTCTAAATAAAAAAAATCGGCAAACCATATTAATTCATGTATTACATATTTCAATCTGTATTAGATATTTTATATAAAAACAATATTCAAACAAATTACTGAGTGACTATAGAAGTGTAAATTTAAGTAACAGATTCAATGATGATAAAGGAAAAAAAAGCGTTTGCTTTTAATAATTAAATTAAAATTAAACTAAGTCAATAAAAAAAAAACTAAATAATTTTACGATCGAAAAGATATAACACGAACAGACAGACCTTATAACTTCATAATTTTACTGATTCAGAAAAAATAATAAATATAAAATAACTCGACTGCAGTGATAAATAAATTGAAATGACAAAAATAAGATATTTTAAAAATAAGATTCGAGATTAAAAATTTAAATTCGTCTCTGCAGATATGGTCCAGTATGCTTAGCATGCACGATTTGACTCTCTCTCGACGTCGAGTGAGAGACTTAGGAGTACTTGCAGAGTCCAAAGTACGACCATGGCAGCCGAGACCCGAGATAGTCAATAGACTGCGGTCTTTTCTACCGATAAGTAGTTATTGCCATATTAAATAAAAGTGTCGCATTTTTGACTGACAACACTGTAAAAATTCTCACTGATAAATAGTTCTAGTGTAGTAAAATTAAGAAACTAAAATCAAAAAGAAATGACAATACACCAAGAATTTAAAAACCTATTTAGAGGCTAAAAATTTCACCCATGCCGGGATTCGAACCCGCAACCTCTGGCTATCCGTACCAGCGCTCTACCAATTGAGCCAATGGGCGACTCACGGCATCAGTGAAATTTCGAACCTCTTTACAATATTCTCTGTATTACGTACAGGCAGCGACATCTGACTTAAGCAAATTGCATTACTTACAGCCCCGACTACCTACTTTGCAGTTAGGTTTTAACATCGGAACGATATCACTGTACCCACATGATTACACTATTTTTATTTTTAATGCACTAACCCGTGCTAAGGAACAAATTTAAAAACCTATTTAGAGGCTAAAAATTTCACCCATGCCGGGATTCGAACCCGCAACCTCTGGCTATCCGTACCAGCGCTCTACCAATTGAGCCAATGGGCGACTCACGGCATCAGTGAAATTTCGAACCTCTTTACAATATTCTCTGTATTACGTACAGGCAGCGACATCGGGTTGCGGGTTCGAATCCCGGCATGGGTGAATTTTTTAGCCTCTAAATAGGTTTTTAAATTTGTTCCTTAGCACGGGTTAGTGAATTAAAAATAAAAATAGTGTAATCATGTGGGTACAGTGATATCGTTCCGATGTTAAAACCTAACTGCAAAGTAGGTAGTCGGGGCTGTAAGTAATGCAATTTGCTTAAGTCAGATGTCGCTGCCTGTACGTAATACAGAGAATATTGTAAAGAGGTTCGAAATTTCACTGATGCCGTGAGTCGCCCATTGGCTCAATTGATAGAGCGCTGGTACGGATAGCCAGAGGTTGCGGGTTCGAATCCCGGCATGGGTGAAATTTTTAGCCTCTAAATAGGTTTTTAAATTTGTTCCTTAGCACGGGTTAGTGCATTAAAAATAAAAATAGTGTAATACACCAAGAACACAAGAGAGATTACCAAAATTTTTATTTTTCCTGTCAAATCTATGCTCATGACGTCCCCGTAGAGCGGAAACTCACCAACTCGAAAAACACCGTTTCGAGAAATCGACGTTCAAAGTTTTGAAAACGAAAAAAAAATATAGCGTCTGTTATACAGGAGATATTTTAAATGTTATTGTCTTAATGCATTTTTACTACAACAAAGCATTGTTTGATTTGACTTATAGGTATAAATTTACATTAATTTAAAAGTTATGATGGATAAACAGTTTTTCCCTTTAATATTTTGATCTTAATCCCGAGTTAGTGATTTTCTACCTAAAGTTAGTTAATTTCTACCCAGATTTGACTATTATAAGCAGAAATAACTCGTTTTAGTGAATTTACAACTAGTCTCTGGAAATGCATAACAGTCTCAGACATAACTAAATTGTTTTTTTTTGCGTACCATCTTTGGTTCAAAACACTACAAAAAACTTTCAAAACTTTATTCAAAAAGGAAAAAGAACAAAAAGTGTCATAAATGACCATAACAAAGAACAATAGTTAAATGTCTTCTTCATAGTCTTTATTAACATCGGGCTCGGCGAGTCTATCAATGGTGAATTTAACAGTAGGAAGAGAAGCAAAATGAAATGAAAAGGTTTCATTCAAAGTAGCGCAGAAACTGCGGCTTAATGAACGTTACAATTCAAACTAGGTATCCATTTCAAAATCTAGATCATTTTGAAGAAAAAATGAACAAAAACCTCCAAACTTAGTCTTTTCAAAGTTCTTAATTAAAAAAGTTTACATATTTATATATCTTCAGGGATTTTATTATAAAAGCGTATACAATGCCCCATGAAGAATGTATTAACCTTTACCAGCCTAAATAGAGGAAACAAAAGTTTATGTTTATTTCTAGTTTTACATTGTGTTGGCTACTTAAAGGTTTAACGTTACTGGTATTTTTCCTGACGTACATAATGTTTTTATAGACATACTGACTGGCAACTGTCAGGATGTTAGTTTCTTTAAAGAAATCTCTTAACGAATCTCTACTGCCTAGCTTATAAATGAATCTGATCGCTCTCTTCTGCAAGACGAAGATGGCCTCAATATCTGTTGCCCGTCCCCACAGAAGTATGCCATAGGACATAACACTATGGAAGTTACTAAAATAAACAAGCCTTGCAGTTGCGACGTCAGTAAGTTCCCTAAATCTTTTAACTGCATGTGTTGCTGAACTAAGCCTATTTGCAATTTTTTCTATATGTGGACCACATTGAAGCTTTGATCCATTGTGATACCTAGAAATACAGTTTCATTTACAAGCTCTAATTTGTCATTTCCCAATATAACATCCGTTTTGAAATTTGGAAGAGTGAACTTTATACATTTTATCTTTTTTGAATTTAACAGTAATTTATTAGAAGTAAACCAATTTAGCACCCAAGAGAGAGCATTATTTGTATTGTCAAAGTCATTCTCTTGTCTCTTAATTTTAAAAATAAGTAATGTGTCATCTGCAAATAACACTATCTCTGACACATTTTGAACCATGAACGGCAAATCATTTACATATACGAGGAAGAGGAACGGCCCCAATATCGATCTCTGTGGCCACCTCTGACCCTGAAGATTTAGTTCTATTTATTTATATCAGCTCTTTGAACTCTCCCTTCTAAATATGATCATAAGTTTTAGCTAAAACCATAGACCAAAAAGGTATTTTTGGTCTATGCCAAAAGTAACTAAAGTGACTTAGGTGACGACGAGACTGTACTTTGGGTAGGCATAAAATAATTAAATACATTTAATTAATTGTTCCTTTCAATGTGGCTGTAAAACATTGTAATTAGTTAGTTTTTGAAGTTTTTAAATTTGGAACTATGGCTCCTATGAAAAAACTGGTTAGACAGAAATGTAGAGAAAAAAAATGCGATCCTAATGCTACTAAACGCTCATTTTCTCCTTAAGTCGAGTTGGTGAGTTTCCGCTCTAAGGTGACGATGAGGCCTGAGGCCTGAGGCCTCCGTGGGTACCAGACATGTCTCGGTCTCATAATATGATTCTTCTTCTTTTTCAGACTATATGTTAGTCCACTGCTGGACATAGCCTTCTCCTAATGAGCGCCATAGCGCCCTGTCTTCAGCTTGCCGCATCCAGCATTTGCCGGCAGTTTTTCGCAGATCGTCATCCCACCTAGTCGGAGGGCGTCCTACACTACGTTTGCCGAGTCTCGGTTTCCACTCAAGAACACGTTTACTCCAACGGTTGTCGGTTCTTCGCGAGCTTCACTTCAGCTCGCTAATTCTCTATAGTATGATTATGACATAATCCGCTACTTGACTCGTATCAAATTTGACGCGATAAATGAATATTTCCTGTAGTATTTAACGTACGTTTAGAAACTGAAATATATTCACTTTGCTAAGTAAGTATGTAGGATGGCTGCAAAATTCGCAAATAAAAAAAATATTTACCGCTTTTAATTCGGAACGGTGAAAACGCTATCCGCCATGTTGAAAGCATCATTCGGTTGTAAACAACCATCTGTCAGCCAGAACCAGTGGACATTGATTGTTATAGGACTTACATCAAAGTGATCTTCACGTAAATACACCCGAGTTTTAGTCGATAAAGTATCGGGGTCTCTTTTGGCAAGTTTGAGCCAATTGTTTGTCTTTATTTCACTGGGTACACGAATCCACAACTTCCCGGGGTTCTTTATTGACATGTTTTTGCATTCTCGAGCAATGCAATAATGATAATTGCTATATTTTGCATGTAAACTCGATGAAATTATGGTTTCTTCGTTGTTATTTCACTATGCTCACAAATCACTCACAGTTGTTGAATGTCAAGGTCTTCAAACCATAGACAAAAATGGCTGACCGCGTTATTGGCTGTTTAGCAAAGCAAAGTTTTTAAAAATATTTTTTGGTCTAATGGAAGAGATATTTACCATTTAAGACTTACTTGCAAAATGAGTCAAATAGCGGATTATTTCAAAATTAGTGTCCGACTCGGTCAATATCATTTCCGCAATGCCGCCATGTTACCCAGTTGTAGAAAACTCTCTGTAGACTCCACCGCGGCCGCGGTCGCCATGTTAGCGTCGACTCATTTTAGGCTCGACATAGAAATTGACATTTTTGCGTAGACAAGGGCATTTCTCGAGCATGGCATGCTAAGCGAACAGCTTAACATCATATTTATGTAAAATTATGATCGCCTATTAACTCCCGACTGCCATACATTTTATACGAAGTTATAAAAGCAATTGGTTAAGAAATTATTATTTTTACTTAAAAAACTGTACAATAATGCTTATAAAAAAGAAATAGTGCTCATAAATTTATATCATTTGCTCACTTATCTTCATATATCTTCTGATTCGAGGTTTTCATTTTAAAATATATTATTATTGTCGTTTAAGTCTGTTTATCACTTTTTTGAGAGGTTTTTTATTTTAATAATAGACTAAGATTTTCAATTGCGTGCCACCTCGGACTAGTTCCGCTAGAACATGTGGCGATCACCCCGTCACACATTCTTCTCAGCCGGCCTCGATTGCGATGACCACCGCGCTGCACCCACTTGGTGAGGAATCTTCTCCACCTATCCGCGTGCCGGGAGTTTTTCTATGCACCAGATACAGTAGTGGCTTAGATCCACTTAGTAAGGCGGTCTTAACACCCACACACGCTATGCGCGATTTGGAGCGCTGTGTGGTATTTTGAACACGATCCTCCAGACGCCCGGACAACGATATTGCAATGGCAAAATGAATAATGATACTAACGCATTGTATTGGTTCCGTGGTTTCATCATTAATACCCACATCTAGTACAGGTAACCGGCGTGCGTGCATGTAGCGACTAATTTGTAATTATTTATTAATGTAGAAAACAACATGTTACAGTAAAACCTGACAAAACCAATAATTGCTTGGTTTGACTGCAGGCATTGGATTTTAATTCAATGCTGCAGGCACAGTCTTGTTTATTATAAACGCCTTACAAAGAATTTTTATATAGGTACTATGCACAATCTTTCAAAGTGCATAGTAGAAATTTGTTTTATGCAGAAATTAATTTATTTTTATTATACTGAATTGTTTGATATGTCACGCACAGTTTGATATGACAGTTTGAACTTCATCACTATTGACATGGTGATGAAGTTCGATGATGAAGAAATAGGTTTGTCAGGCTCCTGGCAAGTGGCAAGATATCAACCCTTTGAATGTCCCCACTGCTGACGCTCGGGTCTCTTCCTACATCGCAGGAAGGTTAGGCCATACTCCACCACGGAGGCCAAATTCGGGTTGCTGGAGGATTGTAAGACAGTGGTAGGCCTTACTGTCAGAAGTTATCAAGCGGCCCATAAGGCCTCTAACGTGGCCTAACGACTGCCATTACACTACTGGCAAGTGGCAAGCCTTGGTCTCCATGTCTACGCCTCCGCGATACAGGCTTAAGTTTATGTATGCATGTGTGCGTACCCACATCTGTGTGAGGTAGGTGGAGAGGAGGTAGGAGTTTTGATTTTATATATATGAAGGTAACGCCATCGCAATGACCATTAGCGAGCATACCAGAGAAACAATCAGTAGAACAGTCAAGGCTCTGGTAATCTAGACACCTACATGTGTTCAGATTGCCACACAGTGGATGGATTGCTATGCAACATACAAGTTAAAGTTGTTATTTACATTTTAAAACTACGTACCTACTGAAACCGAATAGTGCAGACTGAAAACAGCGTAATTGAGTTAACAGTTAGCACAGTAAACACAAATTAAGAGAAGCTTCTTGTAACTTTCGTCGAGTTCGAAAAACTGTTCATCACCTTAGTTTGGAAGTTAACCCTTGAAAACAAAATACGCCCGGATCTAAATGTAAATGGCATTACAGATTGTCTTATCATTCGAAATATCTTACAAATTTTCTATCCATACAAAGTATTGAATCTAATAATAATAAATCAATTTAGATAGAAAGAATTTCCCTACCCGGGAACAAAACAGGATCGGAAGCTGACAAAATGCCACGTCAATTCACCAAATTAAGGAGTAATTGAACCGAATTCCAGAGTGAAGCTCATGTAATGAAAGCAGATAAAGGAAGGGGGCTCGATAGAGGGAGGTGGGCTTATTCAATTCACGAGCTTGCCTGACACTGACTTAAGTAGATAGTTAAGATTTAGCCGGGAAGGCGCCTAGCGGCAGCCACTAATGTGTACTTAGAAAGTAGTCTCGCTTCGAAAATTGGCCGCACTATTACTACGGAGCGAACTCTTGCTATCCATTAGTTACTTTTGTGAACACATTATACGTTAACTTGTTTCGCGTAGTTCTCTCACTAAACAAAACAGAATCTAAGTGTTTAGGTACAAAGGTCTTTTCAAATCAAATGTTAACAAATTAGCGTTAGGGTAACGTTTAATGAAGTCTTGATTCTGTTTTAGGTGGTACAATTTAATTCAACGGTAGCTGGAAACAAAAAAAAGAGCTGTCTCTGAATACTCATACGTAAAAGTGTCTTGGATTCGAGTGACCATGAAAATGTGGTACAAGACGGACAGAAAAATAGTGGAAATACCGAGTCGTCGACAGTCAAAACGTTTCAACTAAATAACTTTACCAAGACTTTCGAGTGCGGCACACTTAACTGGATTGGATCCAACGTGGACTCACCTTCTCGAGACAGAGATCTTGCCACGGCTGGAGCATTAAACGAGATCCAACAACTCGAACGGTAGTTGAACCTACATATTTTATTACATAAACGTAATCTTTTATCTCGTCAGGTACCTTCATTCCGATTTTATTATCTATATTGCTGACTAAGTTCAGACACGGATGTAAGTATGCGAAAAGGGACGAGATTTATGCTCTTAATGTAATGAAGAAGAACATTAATATCTTGCTCAAATGTTGTAACTGTACCTCTTATTAAGTTATTTATGTAGCATTAATAAATATATTATCCCTTAGAGTGTGCCCGTAGTGTTTTTTTACGGAGAGCTCACTTTATATATAAATATTTCGTCGCATAAGAAATTGATCCCATGCATATCTGATTCGATCTTCAGTATGTATGCGTGAAACCTACTCTTATGCGGGAATCTACATATTCGGAATCAGGGACACGCCGCCGAAATATGAAATATTTTATACCTTATTGAACACAGTAGTGTGAAACATGTGCATGTTTTATTTATTACGCATCGATATGCTTATCGTAGTGTTTACTACATAACCTAGGACCACGCATGTGGATGAAATTCAATGAAAACGAACGACCGAGCAGAATAACAAGATCCAGCTCGCTACTGTCAAAAGATATCGTAAACGTATAGTTGTAATAGTATCGGCGAGTCCAATATCCATGCCAACGCAATAAAAGGTATGAAGCGGGTATTATCCGCTCGATCAGATCGCCTAATAACTTGGAGCCACAACGAGTTCAATGTTGCGAACAGTAATGTGCGGCTCACTCCGCGCCTGAGCCCTTCGTTCAACCGTCTGCGGTCTTATCTCTTCGTCTATAACAGCACATACGGCTGTTTGCGCGTAAAGGGGAAAAGTGTCAGTCAGTCTGATCTCATACATTTTGCTGCTACTAACTAGAGTCACCGAAAGAATGCCTTGGCACTTTTAAAATTTTAAGTTTTTTTATGAATCGTACCTTAAAACCTTTAACGATAAAGTATTGTTTATCTCAAAAACCTATTTAGAGGCTAAAAATACCACCCATGACGGGATTTGAACCCGCGACCTCTGGCTATCGGTGCCAGCGCTCTTTCCAACTGAACTAATGGGCGACTCACCGGTATCAGTGAAATTTCAAACCTCTTTACAATATCCTCTGTATTACGTACAGGCAGCGACATCTGGTTGAAGTAATTTGCATCACTTGCAGCCCCGCGTATCTACTAATAGGTTTTTAAAATTGTCCTTAGCACGGGTTAGTGCATAAAAAATAATAATGTAATCATGTGGGTACAGCGATATCATTCCGATGTAAAACCTAATTGCAAAGTAGGTACTCGGGGCTGCAAGTGATGCAAATTACTTCAGCCAGATGTCGCTGCCTGTACGTAATACAGAGAATATTGTAAAGAGGTTCGAAATTTCACTGATGCCGGTGAGGATTCAGCAAGGATTCCTTGTAGCTTTTTCGTGTCCGTCCATCCGTCCGTCTGTTAGTTGTACTGTCCCACATGCCACCATAGTAATGGTATCGTTAGGTTGGTCGTTTAAATAATATTGAAATATTTTGAGTGACGGAAAACCATTTTTTAATTTAGGCATCCGTTTACGACATATTAAGCTTTAATCTCAGAAGTCCAAACCTTGAAAATAACGATCGACAACCATTGTTATTTTCAAGGAGGTGGTTAAAGCGTAAATTTCTTTTATAGTAGGTTCGCTCCATATGGCGTTACGTTAAAAAAATTGCTCAGTATAACCAGATTTCTTTTGGAATTACTATACATTATTATACTACAAATGTTGGATATATGCTTCACGTAAGGGGCGTTGAATTGCTAGTGGCTTAATCGAACCGAGTGATTGGAATCAATCACTTGAGTTAAACAACAACAGGCGCGGTCAGTTGCATGATGGGTGACCGTCCCATGGCTACCGCTAGTCGCATTTTTTCCGAGCGCTTCCAAGGCACGCTAAGCCGTTGGTGCCGGCTGTCATGTAATAGCAGTCGTTAATCCATGTCAGAGGCCTTGTAGGCGGCTTGATAACTTCTGACAGTAAGGCCCGCCACTGTCTTACAATCCTCAACCAACCCGGACTTGTCCCGCGTGGTGGAGTAAGGCCTAACCTTCCTGCGCTGCAGGAAGAGACCCGTCCTCCAGCAGTGGGGACATACAAGAGGTGATATCGAAGGGGCGTTGGCGTCGCATTCCCACCGACAACGCTGCTATCACTGATATTTCTTTTACAGCGCGTCTTTGGAAAAAGGGAACATCTTAAATCTCAATAAATATGATAGAACCTGCAGACAAGTACTGACAAGAATATAAATGAATAATATGATTTAATAACATGAAGTTAAAACGAGAACATGAGAGGAGTTTCTGTTGTAAACAGACGTTAACTCTGTATTAAGAGTATTTTAGTGGATTCTACTTTTATATATAAAATCGAAGCGGTCTTATTCACAAAAAAAATATTTCTTAAATCACTAAACGTCGATTCAAGTAGTCTGAGGTAAAGATTTTACAAGAAAAGACGTAATCACAGAAAAAAATATTTACCTCTGAGTAGACCTTCAGAGGAATCGTGTTTATGTACGTAAGTTCGCATTTTGGCGGAAGCTTTTCGACTAAAGTGATAGGTTGCTGACCCTAGGTTCTAAAAATTGCTATCATAGTTGTTAAGATTTATGATGTTCACTTTTTGAAATAAACGTGTTATAAAACCAGGTAATGTTCTTTTTTTCATTAGTGGCGCTAGTTAGCTCGAATAGCGCCTTCAAAAAACTATTATCGGCAAAATTAGATGGTTTGTACGTGTAGAGCGTCTTCCCACTATTGTCCCCAACTTTGCATTGTACATTTTTTCGAAACAAAAACCAATTTAGCGCCGTGAGTGCGGTAACGTCGAGCCCTACCATTCCATCAGTCAGTGACATAATGAATACGCCGCGTGCGTACGTTCGTCACACGTTTCAAAGCGTGAAATGACGTCGCGTTACTAGGGCTGCGGTTCCCATTGCCTGCGACAGGGTGCGGTCACTTGCGGTTGTTGATATAACCTACCATTGTGGGCTTTACATGCACGTCACGAACATGATTAATTTCATATTTATCAAAGAAAATCGTTTCCGTGAGGTAGTTTCCTCAAAAGGGTTGTTTGTAAAGATAATCGTCAATTTGGTCGTAGCTCATTAAAGTGACAGACGAAGAACACTCAAGTGCGTTGTCAGTACTTAGTGCTCCCCCTGGTGAATACTTAAACGAGCGTTTCCGGCCACGCAAACCTCGTATTAAGGCTATGTGTGAGTACTATCATGATATCAACAACGCCTTATATGTTGTATCATGTCATGGTAAAACAAAATATGTTTCAAGTGTTAAAAAGTTGGAAACAGTAACGACCTTTGAGGCCGTAAAAGTTTTATGACAGCGAACGTGTGAAACTTTCATTAGTAGCCGATATCATGGGTACGTAAATATTCATGCGCTCTGTTACAGCACATTTACATCAACGACTATCACGGGAGAGTCATTGTTAAATTGAAAAGTAATTTCAGCACTCGGTCACGGCTCGCTACGGGCGCCTTCTACCTTTTTCTGTCGAAGTCATCGCGGGTTTTCTAAGGGTGGCTCCTGGCGACAACTCAAGCTAATAACAGTTTTTTTTGACACTAAACACGAAAAAAGCTTTCCCATTTAACGGAGCGTAAATGTGTACTCCGTGTAACGCGGCCCTTAAACAGACATTATTAGGAGGGTGTCGCACGGCGGACGTAAAATTTTGTAGCGATTTTTCCTTAATACCGTTAAGCTATGCACTCTAGATCACGTCGACAACATAACTTTGCGCCAAGTGTCGATACGAAATATGAGCATTTCCTATGAGAAATATAGGGACACGAATTTAAAATTATTTAAACACATTCATGTGGATTTGTACTCGGCAGCCAATTCACTGCCTACTGTCACTTTGCAATGAATTTTATCAAAAAATCTAACTATACTTATAGCCCTTCAGTTTTGCGCAAAACGAATGTTGGGGGAGTTGTGTTACTAATAGCTTGGTTCTTTTTAGTCGTAATTAGTGATATTATTTGTAAGGGGACACAAAGGAAGTCCGCGACTGGATCGTTTGGCTATAGGACAAAGCGGTCGCCAACAAAGGGCTTAAGGCTTAGATGTCGCCACCCTGAAAATTTGTTTCATTAAACAGTCCAGCCGAAATTCCTCTTTTCTTTTGCACCCGCGCAAATTCCGGTAACTGAATTTAACGTCAAATATTTCGTGGCTATCCGCTTACCAAAGCTTTTGGGATCCGCTTGGACTTTTTAACAAGCGCGTATTATTTAAAAATGTTCGTATTTATGCCATCATTGACCCGTCGGGATCATTTTATGAGGTAATATGTATGCATTGAGTAGCTGGGCCGTTTTCATCATTATTTTTGCACCTTTACTCTTCACATAAGCATATGAGTAGGTAAATGCTTCCACGACCTTTGTGAAATAAAGGTGAAAGTGAGGTCAATTTCGTTTTCACATGTAATACCCGAGTTTGCTTAAAATTTGTTTTGCTATATATAGTTACATTTATCCTATCAACAACACCCAAATTCTACTTAGCAAGGAATAAAGTACTGTCTGCCCCAATTTAATTACAATTAGATTTGTTAACTTCGCTAAGGTGATTATTGTTAGGCATGTAAATGCAAAAGTTAAACCGTTGTCAAAAGAATGGTTTTTTTGTCCTCCTCGAAATTATTTTAGCTGTAACTGGGCACCTGGGGCTAGCAGTGAGCAAATTAGCACAGTTGGGAATATATATATTAACTTTGTGGTCAGCACTAAAATTTAGGTACGCTGCGACAAGTGGCTCCAACGGTATCACGTAACGTGATGAGGGGAGTAGCAAATGAGCTATTTCATTTAGACAATAAGCAGCCTTGTGTGCGCCGAGCGGATAGAAAGATTACCGACATCAAAAGCACACCGAGTGTTGTTCTTGATACAACGGCGTTAAATAAAAAGCTGCTCTCGCGAACAAAGAGGTACGTGAGGCAAATTATTTATGTATTGCCGCGGTCGGTCTAATTACGTGAGACCTTTTGTTTCGCCGACCCTCACAGAGCCACGGACGGTGGCTCTTTACCTTTTGCACACAACGTGAGCGTACTGCGGGGCTACGGTGCCGAGACCCTTACGAGATCCACATTTCGTTATTATATTCTTGCCCCTTCACTCTCTAGTGTTGTGGAATGCTAGGAAAATGAAACATTAAAACAAATATGTATACAGGGGTATTATTTAATTATGCTATTACTTAGACACCCCAATCAGAGTTTGTGTTTAGCAACAACTTTTTTTCTGTCAGTTCTGTCGCATATTTTTGCTTTTCGAAATATCGTGGTCTTATGAACTTATTCCTTTGCTTGCATATTATTAATAATAATAAATTGAAAATTCGATTTTTACGACCCGTAAGACCCGTAGTCCCTGCTAGTAATATATCATTAGGTAATATTTAATCGAATCGAATCGCTCGTAGCCCCGGCTGCCTGAGAGATCTTAAACGATCACGAAGGTTAAGCATCACAGGGCGCGTTCACTGCATGGATAAGTAAACCGTCTATGACTAACGCTAGTGGCATTTTTCCGAGCGGTTCCGTGCTGCGCAAGGCACGCTAAGCAGTTGGTGCCGGCTGCCGTCGATAGATGGCAGTCGTTAAGCCAAGTCAGAGACCTTAGAGCAGCTTGAAAACTTCTGTCAGTAGACCAGCCACTAGTCTTGCAAGCCTCCACCAATCCGGACTTGGCCCCCGAGGTGGAGTATGGCCTATGAAGGTACAGGCCGTACTCCATGAAGGCCTCAGGTTAGAGACCCGTGCCTCTCAGTGGGGATATAATGGGTTGATGATGATGATATTTAATAACCTCAATACTGCAAAAGAGTGAGTAAAGGTTTGTTTACAGGCCTTAATATATACGGTCTTATTTAGAAAAACATAACTTTACATCTCGCAGAGATATAACGTATAACTAAGTTAAAACTTTATGATTTAAAGTTCCCGCGGATACGCATTTATCAGTGTTTTCACATTCACCGATTATTTATAGTCAAGTCTACGATCCAATTTTTAGATACACATGATTTGTTGACGTATAGCTTGTTTTCAAATAGATCCTCGATTGCAAGAAAAAGAACAATAATTATAAACAATAATTTAGCTAAGAAACTGTCTTACCGATAAAAGTTTAACTGAGGAGTTTACAATGGAATATCTTTTTGGGGTTCTGTACCTCAAAATGATGTAACGGAACCCTTATAGGATCACTTTTGTGTTAGTATTTTTTTCTCGCCTATCTGTTTTGCTAAAAGAAGGTGAAAACCGAAAACAGTGTAATGAAATTTAATGAAACAATTAAATGTTTAAAATGCGACTGCGGACTAAATTGTTTTTATGGCATTGATACTCAGAACTGCTTCTAGATGGATCTTTGTTGCTCAGTCACGCAGTAACGGGTGAATGGATTTACATGAAAGTAGGCGTAAAGATAGATAGAAATCTTAATTGCGACATACGATGACGTTAGCAGGGGCAGCTAGTATTTTATTGTAATAATACAGCCTACACACGTCCCACTGTAGGGCACAGGCATTTTCTCGGAGGCAGAGTATTTGAAAGAGTACAATATTTTAGATAAAAATTTTAATTTCGTATTATTGCGATCGTATCAAGTGGTTAAGGCCCTACGGTGGAACATCCAGAAATACAATCATACATACATACACGTATTTGCTTATTGATATACGTAGAATAAAAGGCTACTCTAATCACTATTCTTCCTTTTGGCTCTACCGTAGTCGGTAAAAATAGCGGTGTAAACTTCACCCAAAGCTCCAAATCTAACTATTCCTTCTCTATAACATATGTACGTAGTAATAGAAGATAACAATAAAGTTCAACCACTTTGTTAACTTTATTGTTGACTCTACGAGTAGTTGCGGTTGACGATAACAAATGCACTTAGCTAGTTCAACAATCTCTATTTGTTTATAATAATAATCAGCTTTTATAATATATACAGAACAGTAACAGGCTGACTCGTTATTAATTCACATGTGGATAGAAATATAATGCTCAGAGGTGAAAATCACATGTCACGTTTCATGGAGCTGGATGCACCGGAAAATCCAATTTTGGCTATTAGTTATTTAAAATCGGCATTGTGTCGGAAACAATCGGGTTCGTTTAGGGCGTCATCAGTTTTGCGGGCAGTTTTTTGCGACGCTTCATGTATTGTTTACCAGCCGAGCTCAAAACGTCAACGCGGCAATGCGCGTTGAAACAATTTTTACGCGAAAACTGCGACCGTATTTTTATGGGGAAGAAAGCCATATTCTCAAGGTGTTCTTCAATCAGGTCGCATTTCACTATAAAATCGTCAGTATAAACTCACGATAAGGCAAGAAGGGGAAGGAAAATACGCACAGCTGTAAGGTGGAAAAATAAGTGTCATATGATATTCACAAGCAATAAATATTAGAAGAGCTGCAATCGTTGTGCTGGCGTCAGGCGGAGGCGCTGCGAGAGAAACTGACATCTTTTTTAAACATCACCTTGTGCAATAGCCATATTTTTGCATGTTTGTGATGTCTTTGCCTGGTTACCATAGCACAGGGTATTGTAGTTTGGGACGAGGACAAGTGTTTGTGTTGTGTGGAAGTTATTTATTTATTTACGGGCGAAAATTACAAGTATACCCGCCTATAAAGTTTTTAACCAAATGTTAATCCACAACTAGTAAAATCCAACAGCATATTTATAGTATAAAGTTAATTAGATACAGCCAATGTTGATACCGAATGATTATGTACAATCTACTTAACGAAGGACATACA
Organism: Yponomeuta sedellus; assembly: GCA_934045075.1. Classification (NCBI taxonomy): domain Eukaryota; kingdom Metazoa; phylum Arthropoda; class Insecta; order Lepidoptera; family Yponomeutidae; genus Yponomeuta; species Yponomeuta sedellus. Next base: position 13,977,040 of record OW203722.1, on the reverse strand, counting down.
GTGGTCGTCAGTTTAAACGTTTATTTATGTACGGAATTAACAGTGAGTCGGTAATAGATAATAATTTCATCTATTATTCATGACGTGAATGTTAATTGTAAATTATGTACCATACTATTCGTTAAACCGCCACAGTAGACAGATGAGCTCCCGACAGGTTTACAGATTTTCGTTTTCATATTCCACAAATTTTCCACTAAGTTAGCCAAAAAGCGTAGCGGTTCTGAGTCAAGAGTGTATCACCCACCGCTACGTAGCGAGCGTAGCAAGCGAGAGTGATGCGTACAGAGCGTGCGGCGCGTCCGCGGGGGAGGGGCGCAGGGCGACCGAGCGGGGTCGGGCGGGGGGCGGCGGGACATCACCCTCACACCGTTATCGATTGCCCCAGTTGAGAGCGGAGCGGAAGTAATGATAGAGCAGGATGCAACCACCGCCTGATCCGCGACGGACAACTCCACCTAGCAATGCACTACACAAATATTGTTCGAGATAATATTTAATCTTCCTTTTCTTTCCTATAACGTAATTTTCCGATAGGTAGTGTTCCAACGTTCAAAGAGATAGAGAGCTCAAGATCATACTGGGATGAAATTATTGTAAAACATATTTATCTAGTAGTGCTCTTTCCGAAAATTGTTTCTTGCTTATATATTAATCAGTTTTTTAAGGTTCTTATAGTAGGCCATCTACGAGCGCAAGTAATGATATCTCAGACAAATTAGGCGAAAGTTTGTGAGGCAACCATCAAAGTAAACAACTTCACAAAGTCGAGCGTGGAAGTGACATTCTGCTTATATCTATCCGAACGGAACCCGTAATAGCTTCCTCAATCTCGATGTCAAAGTTCTCATAAGACGCTTCTTAACTAAGGCGTTAAGGAAGATAGTTCAGCAGGGTCTTAAAACTTGGAGGAGGCTTGCGCAACTCGATCTGCCACCGGCGGCAGCGGCGGCGGGCCTGCTGGCGATAACTCACAATACGTTATTAGCATAATAATAATCGCCTATATCTATCTGGATTGAGGCGCCGGCCGCTTCAATTCCGCCTATCAGACACCGCAGTGCTTCAATACCAACAAACTCTCACAAATTGATCTATTGCTATCTTGTTCGTGGACTCAAAATCGAAAGGTACAGTCGAGTGTTTTTCACACGATGAGCGTCGCGCAGTAAAATGCCTGTATCGTTACAATATACACCGTAACGGCAGTCCTTGCTCAACGCCCATCCGTCGTAAAGAGGAGTTCATAAGGCTTGACGTTTCGGACCTCGGCACCCATCATCAGTTATATCGATTTTACGATAAAACGCCTCGGACAAGCGACGCGGTAAATTGCGATGGAATCTGAGCCGACGTTCACATCCAATGATAATAAAGTGTAAAAGAGTCGTCGTTTTAACGTCCGCTTTATGGGCACTTCCGGGGGGTCGTAAGGTTCAGGATGCGCGCAGATATATGGCGTTGTTAGCACTCCTCCGCCAATCGCCACGCCAGCCGCCATCCGCTATCCACCGACAAAACCTGAACCCACTAGTGCCCACTATTGTTAAGCGCTATCGTCACAATAAACTAAGTTTCACAATAAAACCGCGACGGTCAGTACATATGACTTGTACTCGACAAACATACGCGGCTTAATCTTATAGCGAATTTCAGGTCATCGTTACTTTCCACTGCTCCCGCTTATGCGAGTTGTAAAGTTCCGTGTAAACAGATTTAGTGTTATAAAATGAAGATTCGCACTTAAAGCGGATCAGTCTATAAATAAACTTGAGAATCCAATTAAGAAATGAGCGAAGAACGGATTTATTTAAGGCTCACTTTATCAGCGTACACGGCCATAAACCGGGATGTTTCTGCAAACTAATGGCACTTGAAGATCAGTTTTGCTATAAATATTATATTTCTGTCGTTCTTAATAGACCTCTTATGCATACCATTAATTACCAGCACGATAAAATCTTATCTATGCTGACCACTTATACTGACCGATGCCCTTACCTGCCAATTATTTTCTGAATTTGCTTGATATAATTTTTATTTAAAGCTACCGGAAAAACGTCGTCCGATTAAGGCCCTTGCAGATGACTATTTTTGTACGTAGAGAGAATGTTCGCTAGTATGTTTGTAAAGATTATACGAGATATCGCTGTTACAATTATCGATAGGAAGTTTGCGTTGAGGCACTTAAAAACATAGTTACAAAGTATTGCGACTAATTCAATTAGGCCTAAATATTGGTCACTTAGGTGGTAGTTACAAAAAGCTACAACGTAGAAAAGCCGGAACGTGTTCAATAGGTAGGTTAGATGACGTAACCACAATATGACGAAAAGTTTGTAAAAGAGTACCAAGACGATCTATTATCAAGTAAGTATTGCTTGAATTCGGACTTGCCCGATATTGGCGATAATTTTAATTACAAACGGCACATTGTTTGTCTTGGTGTGTATCAATTACTGAATCATGATTTGCACCACTTTGTCCAAAAATCTATAAATGCGATAACTTCTAAAAATGTTAACCGGTTCAAAAAAAATTTGTTTGCTCTAATTTAAGTCAATATTTGATAGATGTCATCAAAGCAAAATGCAGGCAGATGCTGGATGCAGCAAGCTAAAAACAGGGCGCTAAGGCGCTCATTAGGGGAGGGCTATGTCCAGCAGTGGACTAGTATAGCCTGATGATAATGATAATGTGAACCACAGCAACCCACTAAATAGATAAAAACTTTACTGTTCTTCAACAAAACTTAGAACTAAAAAAAACTACATATGAATAAATGAAATAATATTTCCTTTTATATTTATTGTAGGACGCCCTCCAACCAGGTGGGATGACGATCTGCGAAAAACTGCAGGCAGATGCTGAATGCGGCAAGCTGAAGAGAGGGCGCTATGGTGCTCATTAGGGGAGGGCTGTGTCCAGCAGTGGACTAGTACAGCCTGATGATGATGATAATGATGACGATGATGATATTTTTATCTGACTACCAGCTGCAGTAAAGTGAAAAATAAAAGAACCCGAAACTGGGGTGCGAGCTTGCGACTAATGAATGTTAATGAAGCGAAAGAGATTTGTCAAGATCGTGACTAATGGCAATACCTGGTATCTGGCTACCCCTTCCGAGTACAAGCGTGAGTTTATGTATGTGTTTGTATAATATGTTTATCTCATCAGACGCTCAGGGTTTTCTTATTCGTGTTACACATCCTCAATTTACCTCATTCAATGTCGCAAATTAGAAAATAATTACTAACTCTAGTTCTATATTGAAATTGAAAAATGTATATTTATCACATACGAATAAGAAAACATATGAAAACTAGGCCAAAAAAACAATGACAATGATTACAATGAAAAACGCACCTAGAGGATGCCGATTGAAATACATCATATAACCCGCGCAAATAAATAGGCGTCACTCGCGAAGAAGATCGAATCGCGCGAGACGCCGAGGTAAGTAGCACGGGTTATACCATTGCAATGCAAGTGGTTACTAACAGACTCATCTACGCTTTTTGATAAGTCGGAGTTTTTGCTTTTATTTTCATTTCTATTACCTAATATCATGCGAATGGAACCGCGAGCCAAGGCTACAAGCAAATAACTTTATTAATCACGATACAAGTGGACTGCATTAAGTGCGACAAACATAAAACGTATAAAACGATGCCAAAAGTTCTTTCTGCTCGGAAAAATATGATTAATTAAAACTTTTATTGTAATCGATGAGACCGTTGCCCTTGTTCGTGGCGATTCGTTACGGAACCCTTCGTTTTGCTTCTCTTAAGGCCGACATTTCCTGCAGCCATTAAAATTTTACGAGTGAACTGGCGAATTGAATGCCAGAATTAGGTTAAAGAGTGGCGTGGGCTTGGCTCGCGTGACCTCCAACCCATTCACTGCTAATTTGCTTCTGGTAAAACAACAAGACTAATCATTTTTCTTCTCGGATTCACTGACATGAGCGGTACCTACTGCGGCTAATTCCACCCACAATAGTCACACTATTAAGCTTTCATTCAATATTTATAGAGGCGGCAAACCGTTTAGTGAATCAATTTGTTTCTGTTAGCAACTTTCAAAGCTTATAGAATTAGAAGCAAAACCAGTAATGTAAATAATGCATGCTTCATAACTTATTGATTATATCGTAACATATTGTTTCTTTGCTTTTGTGCAGCTTGTATTCTTGTGCAAACAGAATAAAAATCAAATAAACCAACAACACTGACAGCCATTAATAGAATTGTGGGATAAGAGCTACTTTAGGCAAAAAGTTAGTAGTTTCATTGACTCCTATTGTGTGAATAAAGAAGGGGTTCTTTTAAATAATTTATGTTCCTAACTAGAATAGAGTGCCTTGCTGAATTAGTATGGCCGAGTTAAAGAAGATTCACCGCAAAGCAGAGTACTGCAGGTGCGCAATAAGACACCGGAGTCCCAAGTTTTCAGGCACAGTTCTTTGATCGTGAGTTCACGTAGCTCTTAACGCCAGGCAATAAAAACTCGTTTACTTTGCGCCAGTTCTTAACAGATTATCTTGCAGTCCTTTAAGGGTAATTTACGAAACGGCCGTTTTCCGGCGCACTCGCTCTACATACGTTTCGTAAAATGTAGCTGTAGTTAATTTGCGTTATTTTGCAGAGAACATTGTTACTCTCAGTTTCTTTTTATGAAAGCATCTGGTGGTCACATCCCCTTAAGATTCACCCGCAATATCCCGGCGGGTGTGCGCGGGGGACGGAGGGCAGGGGCCGCAACGAGTGCTCTGCCACTAGGGCACGCGTGTAATTACTCCTATTGTGTTACGGGTACGTTCCACTTACTGACAAGATTGAGGAAAATTACCCAGTGGTTTTTCTTGATTGCAGTAAACGCTGTTGCTGGGCTGCGGTCGCGCAGCCGAGTTGCATTTCCAATGGGGAATGTAGGGGAATTTCCGTGCTCGTCTGCAATTGTTTTATGTTACTTTAAATAACGTTTTTTTTCTCGGAGCTACGCAATGCAGTGCAAACACTTTTTTATGTAGCCTATAAACGTCTCACTGCATGGCACAGGCTTTGTCTCAGAGAGAGAGAGAGAGAGAGAGAGAGAAAAAGAGACTATGGGCTTAATTACCACACGTGCCCACCGCGGAATGGCAATTTCAAGCACTGAGGTATTTGACACTCGGGTTTCCTTCACGGTTACTTAACAAGTTCTTATTGTCAAGTTGTCAGTTTCTCATTTGCGTGTAGGTACTTAACCGTGAATCATTATGTAGTTGATTAAATTGTCTGTCAAACAATCAGGCGGTGATATTATGGAGCGATGTTATTAGGCGACGCAACCGCCCGAGCTAATAAGCGTCGCATCGAGCGCTACGCAACGTCTTACGTAACACGCGCACGAGGGCCAACAGAAGCCCTACTGGTTAGAAAGTGACATAAAAGGAATGTCACTGCCACTGATGGTGAGGAAATGCTCCACAAAAGCACCAGTTATGTGCGTTAGGTCTTATTACCGGAATGTATGTTAGTTCTATTTTCCTAAACGTCTTTTTTCTCGTTTGATTTTCTCATGAAAGTCCATTTCCCAAATGAACCCTGTTACTAAACATTCTAAACATTGAATGATAATTAGTCTAAAATAAAAAGAGTAATATCAAAAAGAGAGAGTTGACTTGTGAAAACAACAATATTTTACCAGTGGCCATAATAACTCGATCATAATAACTTAACTCTTTGTAAGACGAACAAACTAACAAAACACTCGAAAGCAACTACGATTCTCAGTATAGAGAGACAATCGACTGAAAAAAAACTGCCTCTCGATATATAATCGAATAGAGGGAATCATAAAACAACTGATCAGGTTTTTAACATGGCTAGGTCATATGACGGCAGTCTATCTGATAAACAGCATATTCTGCATATTTCGCGAATTGGACGTTCAGAAACTAAGCGTCGTCTGTGTTTGACAGGTGTCTTTATTGAATCAACATCTCAAAGGCTACATGCATTGGTTCATATGGGTTCGAAACAGCAATAAACGTCTATCATAGAATCTATCAGCACCCTAGAGACTCACATAAAACATGCGCAATTCGTGGAACATGTTTGTTAAAATTTGTAATTTACAAGAACTGTTGTTTTAAGGGATTTTAATTATTCCTGTAGAAATTTAAATTTTATGTGGCAGTACGCTTTGCCAGCTTTTGAAAAGGGAAAGATTTTGATCGATAATCTCTCAAACCATATTTGATAAAACTGAATTAAAAAATAACTAATAACCCGACTGCTGAGCATTCACTACTAAACTAGCGGGACCAATCTACGTACTTCGCAATGAGTTGCGTTGGTGAATTGGGTCCCTCCTGCTGAGTAGTATATTTAATCGACTTCAAAAAAAGGGGAAGGTTTTCTGTTCGTACTATGTCTATGTTCTCCGATCGTTCAATTTTAACCCATTTTGACACTTCGTTTTTTAATTTTTTTGGTTTGGCTTTTTTGTGATTTCTAAATGTTTTGTTATCTATTAACTATCTACTAACTGATGTAACGACGTGACAAATCGATTGAGTAAATCGATAAAAGGAGTTAAGAGGGATCATAGAATCGGACATACTTACAGACATACGAACATACATATATATATATATATACACATACATACATACATACATACATACACATTACCCTACTTTTGGGCTCCGCAGCAATCGGGTAAATATAGTGGACACTCCTATGTAAAATAGTGTACAGTGCGCTTGCGGTTTCAACTAAGAGCAACAACGACTGTTTCACCAAGCATTTATTGATTCAATCTACTCCTCCTCACTTTTCTGTATAACTACTTTTATTTATCACTACGTAACTGTCAGCATAGGTACAAAACGTAATGATGCAATAAGAGAAGCTTCTGCTTCATTTTATATCACGAGCCAGCTAAGCAAGGATGAAATCTTATCTCAATTGTGCCCTTGCATTAAAATTAAATTTTGTAACATCAAGCTGAGCCTTAGAAATACAATATTATTGGAATGCCTACAGTAATGAAACTCAAGGTCGTACATTTAAATATGTGTGATAGGGTAGAGACAGAGTAAGACATTGTACCGAAAAGCATAATTTTTGTAATTTGTATTCTACGTACAAAACATAACAAATTGACATAACAAGGTAACGTATAAAGTATTTAAAATGTTTATCAACTATCTGGAAACATGAAAAAATAATTAAAAAAATATGTTAATCAAATATTAACCTACAAACACCAGTACCACCTGTACTTATGTACTTAATTTAGCAAAAAAGAATATGATTATGAAAAGTGAATTAAATATTAGATAGATAGGTAATGTTTTTATTACCACAATAAAACACTAACACGTTATAAAATGATTTAAACTAATACTTATGAAAAATGTAAACTAGCAAAAATATCTCAGAGCACAATTGTTGTAAAATAATAATTCAATGCCGAGTTGCCATGTTTTAATTTCTTTGATGTAAAAATTGTACATCGTATTGTATGTAGTCTTAATATAAACCTTTTATTCGCATTATCATCCGATAAAGAGAGTAAAATGTCCAATTTATGTTACAAAACATTCCAATATAGTGGCACCGAGTCATATTTCAAAAGAAATTCAAAGATCAAACACAGAAGTGTCGCAATAATAAGAAAAGAACTAGATATGTTAACAAGATAAGATCTGTCAATTGGAATGTATAAGGATAGCATACGGTAACACCTTATGCACGGGAGATAACAAGGAGGAAAATAAGGCAATCACATTGTATCACATCCGGAATACGCATCGGATAATATTCTTTCCAAGATATATCATAAATCATATATCAATAAGAGAAATGTGATATCTGAGGCTGTTCCCGTTGTGTCCTTTTCTGATAGTATGACACAACCTTTTGGGTTATTTGGGTATTATAAACTTGCAATAATGTTTTTGTTCTCAGTGATATATACCAGTGATACCTATGATATATTTTGAACTGTTGTATTGCTATTAAATATTATTATTCTTATGAAGCGCTCGTGGCCTAGTCAAACCGAGTGATTGGAATCAATCACTTGATTTAAGATAGATAGATAGATAGATAGAATATTCTTTATAGTATAGAGAAATTATAAAGGCAGTAACCGAAATTGTTAAGCAACAACAGGCGCGGTCAGATGCAGGCTGGGCGACCGTCCCATGACTACAGCTAATGGCATTTTTTCCGAGCGCTTCAGTGCTAAGCCGCACGCTAAGCCGTTGGTGCCGGTTGTCATGTAAAGCTAAAGGCAGTCAAGTAAGAGGTCTTACGGGCGGCTTGCTAACTTTTGACAGTAAGGCTTGCCACTGTCTTACAATCCTCCACGAACCCGGACTTGGGCCCCGTGGTGCAGTATGTTCTGACCTTTCTGTGACGTAGAAAGAGACCCGTGCCTCAGTAGCGGCGACATACAAGGGTTGATATCGATTATTATTGTTAATACTTTTATTGCACGTAAGTACAGTTTACAAATATAAAATTGTACGTAATGTTTGACTAGTTTACAGTTTCTTTTTCGATGACAAACATCCTATCTATATTTCTTTGCCTCCTCTCCGTTGAAATGATGTGACTTTATTATATAAAACCAAAGGAGAGGAGAAATCTTATGAGACCGCATGCATCGGGAAAAGTCTGCATCGACGTCGAGATATCGTCGTGCAACGCGACTCTTTGGTACTTCGCGTATCCTGACGAATGAATACCACGTCGCAGAAGTTCATATCGTACATGGTACCACTTCTAAATCTATTGCGATCTCAGTAAGATATAAATATCACGCTAAGCGTAGACCAACTCCACATCAACAGCAGCGACAGCACTTTCAGAGCAAAGCCTCTGGTTGTCACGAAGACTCAAATAAATCTGGGATGATTTCGTTTCAATGAAGAGACATTTGACTCGAATCCCGCTGATGCGGGAAGGGATATTTATCTGTCGTATTATTGTATAAAACTCCTCAATCTAAAATTATTAATTGTGTTCAGTAGCATATTGTTGTTTACTGCTGAATGGAACTTCTTGACAAAGTATGCTTATTCTATGGTCCCGTTTTCCTAACCCTATTGGCTCACGTTCCGCTATCACAATACATGCGCAATCCACAGTTGCAGCTGCCAGATCTCACAGTATGGGTTATTAAAAATCGGAAAGATCAAACTGTGACGGAGTGATTTGGATGAGGTAATTGCATAGATAAACCTCTAATTGCATTTCTACTAATGTACACATAAGACTGTTGAATCCTCTGCAAAACATTCATAGAGCCCATAATATGATCAAGATCCTTCTCTGTATATAACTGGTAAAAAAACTTACGTGCGCACATTTATTAACCGATGCAGTAGCACTTCTACTTTGTCCAAAGGCTTAAGGTTTGACAATGTTCTTATAGTTATAACTCAAATAAAATGGTACCTGTCGTGGCTATTTCTGATACACTTTACTGAAAACCCTTTTTGGAAGCTCTTCTAGAGTGACGTTGAATGCTCCACTAGCATTTGAATTTCGTCCGAACTGCAGGTGAACATTGAAAGGCTGTTTCCTTTCATGGAAACGGTACACGGAAATGTACTAGCGGGCGGTGACAAAAATGCGAAGACTCCGCCGGCAAATAAGCTTACCGAGCAGCGCCATGATGCTCCCTAGTCGTGGACTTAGCGCAATTGCATTTATCTTCCTCACAAATAAATATCGCATAAGAAAATATTACAGAATTCATGAGCAAATATGACAAACAATAAATCCGCCGCGTTTACGTAACATGACATAACTTCATGCTTGTATCCCAGAGGGGTAGGCAGAGACCAGAGACTGCCACTCTGCCGCGTTTAGTAAACTTTCTATCCACTATTTATCATATAATAAATAATTATGACACGGTTTACTGAAGTACAAATATTATACAGGTAACATTTGGTGAAGATGTTTGGATGTTTGTTACTCAATCACTCAATAACGGCTGAACGAGTTACGTGCAACTTGTCATACAGGTAGAAAAAGATCTGAAATAAGTCATAGAATAATATTCCAGATTGTTGTCCCCATAATGCGTTCCCGTCGTGTGATATTTTATTAAACGGGTCTAATTGCGATTATTTTACAAGCTGAAACGTAATAACTCTAATTCCCGACTTAAGACCCGTTTCATATATAAACATGTATGAGCATCGGGAGTTATTGGAATACTTCTGTTAATTAAGTTAACAAGTTTTTTCTAATAAGTGTATATTCTTTGTTGTGATGTGATATCAAATTATGTGGAGAATAACCACTTTATTTGTTTTTTTTGGAAACTATCAACTTTGACGTTAATTAAGTACTTTGTACATAAACATGGAAATTACACAGATATTTCTTTAGATTTGCATATAGTTTAGGACTATTTCAACATGAAAACATGAAACAACAATACTCATTCCTAGGACTGAGTCATAATAATTTTCAGTCACTAAACTTCACAAAGCGGGGAAAGAAAGAAAGATTCCATCTCTATTACGTCCGGTGGGCTGGTGGTTATTGCTTGCAGTTAGAGGTTACTCCTTGCACAAGGATAAAAGATAAAAGCAAAGATCACGCGATACACTTCTCTAATTGCATCATAGTTCCTATGGCAGGTGCCCCGAAGGGAGGGAAGGCGGTCTACACAAACAGAGAGAGGAAGAAAGACCCTATTTGTTTTTAAAGCTTATGTATCGCTCAGGGCAATTTCCACAAAGTAATGAGGTATTATCGAAAGAACATCTATAGAGACCGCTATTGGGGATGAGTGGCATTAAATGTCTGAGTAGCGAACAAAAGACTGTCTCCTACACTATTATGTAAGAGTGAAATACTATAAGGTGAACAAAAGCTTTCCGCTGATGAGACGTACTCAATGGGCCATCTTATGGCCGCAGTGAAGGGTCCATTAGCGGATGTAACCCTATATGTTTACATCTCTGACGCCTACGCAAGAAGTGGGGCGTAATGATTTAAAGACAAAGACCGAAAATTACTGTTCCATAATGCGTGTCTTATTGGTGAAAGTTGGCTTGGCCAATACACATAAACATCTATGACGAGAACACTTTTGTACTTATTTTGAACCGTTTTCGCACTCAAAAAATGCATTATTCGTTTACTAGTAAATAAACGAATAATTTAAAGAGCCGCCGTAGCAAACATTGTTTAACATATAAGTTTCAATATAAAATAAAAAATACAAATGAGTGACGTGAAACATAAAGTTACGAGTATAAAACAAAATCCTTTTTTGCAAAAACAAAATGTAAGCGAAAAAACCCCTTCAATAATAGTTAAAACAATGTAAACGGCCACAGTGGCGAATGAACTATAAAACAATAGGACGGAGCGGCAAAGACGTGCTCGTCGAAAATGACGCGAATCCTCGAAATGGCAGATAGCAGCTCTCCCATTCAGAAAAGCCACCGGATTCAACGTTTTCAACAGAGCTTTAAACTTTCAGATGTGACTGCTGGAAACGGAACCAGACCTGCCTAACCAAATAGTCGAAGTTTATCCAGCGGATACTTATAGATATCACTGTTGTCTACCTCTCCGACCATAGACTTGGAACTACGCAAACACTAGTTCAGCTCATTACCTCGACTATCAACGGTAAATTGTAATTTCATAGTGTTTAAAAAGATTAAGATCTCATCTCTAAATAAGAGCACAATATAATCCCACTAAATAATGTTACGCAACAACAGGACAACAAAGCAGCACGCCACCTCTGGCAGATGGTAAGATCTGCGCACCGTAGCGTTATTACAGCCATCTCCCGCACTCGCGTAATGCTCGAGCACAAAACATTTAAAGCGCGCTCTGTGGTGTAGAGATAAGCCGTATTGGCTGTTTGTGTCGCGACCTTACGCCCGCCGTACCCCGGTGTGCACGGGCCTTTGCCAGCCGCACATATCCCTTTATGAGTACTCTAATTTTACAACCTTATTACTATATCAGGTTCTAGTAGGGATAACGCAGTAAAACAGGCTATAAAATTGCACATGCCTATCATAATCTGATATGATGACAGTAACAGTGTTGAGATTTTGCTTACCACGTAGATATAGGCTTAATGTCGTGTAAGCAATGTAGCCCGAATTTATCTGAAGGAAAATATTCTTCGAAACAAGAATGAAGGGCTAATAGTCTTGACCGAAATAAAAGAAGAGCTCTCTTTATAGGATCAAAATATTTTGTCCAAGTTATTACGAACAAGGGGCCGCTTTTTGTTGGTGAACAAAACCTTTTCAAGATTTTCACAAGTTAATCGTAACTTGTGAAAATCGATAGCTTATCGCAGTGACTTTAGCTCGGTTTTCACGTTTAGTTGTCTAGACTAGATTTAGCCTTTGCTTTCTCTGAATTTCAACTCTCAAAAGACAACCAAATGTTGTCAACCCAACTGGATGCAAGAAAGTACGACTTATATTCGTGGTTAATTTCTCAGTAGAAATTATGCCACGAGTAAAGGAATAGCTGCAGCACGAATCAATCGTATTATTGTCCAATCCATAAACGTGTCACACGAAATAAATCATCGGCCGCTCGTGTGTATAAAGCCATCCCCTTTCCGGCGTCCGGTGGAGCGTGGCAGTCGTCAGCGGAGAGTCGGAAGTGTACCAATTATACCAGGATATTAGACCTCGAGACGAGCCCGCCGGGACCCTGGCGTTCCTGCTAACATCTCTACGGATATCCTACTCTTGTATTTATAGAAATGTAACTTCTATTTATGGGTCGAACAATATACGTTTGCTTTTTCGATTTTGCAGCAGTAATGCCCTGCGGGACGTAACAGTGATTTGTTCGGTGTGCTTTTTTGTTCAATTTACTGTGTATTTTATTGTATACCTATACAAATAAGTTACCTAAACACACACACAGTAATAAAAAAGTTAAATAATACTAGCGAACAACCTCGCACATAATAAAATAATTGCTATGTAAAAAATAATCGTAATTGAGGCTGCTAAAGTCTGATAAAAGATTGATCACTCAGAAATTATTATATATTAAGATATCAACCCTATTAAGGTGTCTTCCTGCATCGCAAGAAGCATAGGTTATACTCCGCCACGAGAGCCAAGAGCTGGTTGGTATGTTATATATTATATGAGTCTATTTATTTATTTGGAAAAAAATCAGGAAATAGGCTAAAGTGTATACAACAAATTACTACAGGACATTATTAAACCTGAACCCATAAATATTTTTCGCTAAATAGCTATGATGTAGAGTAACTAGGTGACAAGGATGCCAATTGTGCATATAAGTACGAGTATCTATCTATCTATAATCAGCCCACATCAACCCACTGCTGGGCATAGGCCTCCTTTTTATTGCGCCATTCCTCACGGTCCTGTGCTAACCTGATCCATCTTTGGCCCGCTCATACATACTCGTAGTTATATATTAAAGCCGTTTAATATATAACTACGAGTATGTATGAGCATCCCGAATCATTAAGAAATACTAAAGAAATTGCTATGCGTCCGTGGTATCATGTGGCAAGAAAATATCACAGAAACCGGCGGAAAAGCGCATCGAGAAAGACGAGTGTGAGGCAGAAAGCCAGGTAAAAGTAAACAACGCGATAACAATGGCACAGGAGTAAACAAAACAGTAAAATAAAAGAGTAGAGTAAACTGACGATCCTGCGGCTTGGATCTCGCCGGCGACGTCGAAACGTCACGTCTGTTGCGGGCGATCGTTGTATTAACGATTCGACTCTTGAAACTCCATATTGCCACTTCGATGTTTTGACAAAAAGTTTGTTTTGAGTTTTTGTAAACGGTTTCCGCTAGCCGAGTTGCAGGCGGACCCCGTCAGTTGCACAGACGCGTCGGTGAAACGTCATCCGCCCGCGCCGTGTTACTTGTTTTGTTGTGCACCCCATACGCTCGACACTCGCCATTAGTTTACATACAAATGGGTCTCGTTTTACATAATCCATCCGACACGACGGCAGTAATTTGTTGCCAACCGTCTGGATAAGCAAATTGATCGCGCCGACACCGATAATGCAGATCCGATATCCAAAGTAGATGGAAAAAAATGTAAAATAAACTTATGTTACAGGGTGACCATGTAACATCCACTCAACTATCGATTTAAATATTTTGTTTCGACCGAGAGAATTACATAACATGCTAACAAAGATTTGACTTTGTACATCATGATGTAGATAGGCGACTTACTATAAAAATATTGCCGTGGCATGCGGAAAAGCAGAACATTTGTAATTTGGGAACAAATCGAAGATACTCGTATGAATACTGGGCTAATGAATTAATCTTTCGATTCATCAACTAGACACACTTTAAGGAATACTTAATGTGAGGAAGGGCATTGTAGGTATGTATTTGCCAGCTAACGAAGGCTGGATGTTAGCACGGTTCGTTGATGATCCGGGTGCGACCTCCGGGCGATTCTCATAACTGGGTATATGTTACAATAAACCTTTCGTACCAGCGCAATGTATAGTAATATTTTTAGTGCTAGATATCTAATACTGTAACCTTAATCAACCCTTTATAATAAAGCAAGTAACAACAGGGACAATAAAAATAATAATGTGCAAAATACCGGTTGCAGCATTTAGAATTCGTAGCACTCTTCACTTACTAACGTAGACATTGCTACGAACGGTACCGTCTCAGCTACGGCGTAGCAAACGTAGGCTCGGAAATTTCACTTTATTTCTTAAATTATTATTTTGTCTTTGAATTAAAGATTTTGTCATTATTGAACTCCGTTTATTAATATACAATAGGATTAAGATGAACAGTTTCACCAAAAGCGCCCCACCCACGGAGCGAAACCTCGTTCGCCTGCAAGTGGCGATATTCCGTACAACCTGCCGGGGTGCCAGTTTGTGAAAACTTTATTCAGCTCAAATTGCAACTGTCTGTAAACTGCAGCTGAAAATTGAAGGCAGGCTAGGAGAGACGTTGACTTTTTTTGTTCGGATATTGCTGCATTCTACGTTCTTATTACAAGCAAGATATCACGTTTGCATATATTATAAATACTTTTACATTAGTACTCTATGGAAACTTGTGCATTACGCGTCTGTGAAATGACAATTTATTAAAACAAGTGTAAGGCAAATCGTAATTAAATCAAAACATTTATTTTGTGTAACATAGGTAACATTCATTAAGGTTTTAAAAGCTATTATGTTTCTCTATGTTATATATGGCGTAAAAAAAATTATACTTCGTTTCAAAAAATATATATAGCAATTTCCAACTCTCAGGAGTACGCTAGGAGGACTCCATCACGGGGCTCGGATGAGATCTTTATGAAGCCATGGTGTCGCCGATCGTTTTACATATAAATGGATTTCGCGCCATGAGCTATCTAATACAATAGCGTTAATTTGTTCGGTGGTCGCGTGCGTGCCCGCGCAAATTGCAAATACTGGATTTGGTGCGAAATGCGCATACCAAATTGACTGACGGCAAACCGAGAACTAGGTTTACGGAAACGTGAGGTAAGTAAATGCCCCTAGTATAATCTGTGAATTAATTTAATCACTTGATAAATTAACAAAAATAACGTACAATACAGGTTTGACGTTCATTAGGTAAACATTTTTTTAGTAATTTTTTTTTGCATTCATATGGAAAACTGATGTATTTGAAGGTTGCGCTGCAAGTTTAATTGTCGGTCTGTAAACTGGCTGTAAAAGTGATGTAATTTCAAATAAACGCTAATGCGATATTAAAACATTTCTCTACTATACGTGAGTTAGACCTGGGATTTCCACACTTAGCCGTAGCAAACGGTGACGTATATAAATACCTCGGACAACTAAGATTTCCTTCACCGTTAGCCCGTGGTATTGCTGCTACAAAATGATTTAGAAAAACAAAGTCAGTGATATATGCCGTACTCACGGTTTCGAACCCACGACCTCACGAATGTGAGGCTGGTGTTCTACCGATATGCTACCACAACATTTCCTACCTACATATACTGACAAGTACGAGACGGTAGCTGTGATACTAAAAACCATAATAATAGCAATGTAAATCTATTTTCCGCAAAATTGCTTACGAATGGAGGAAATTCTCCAAAACGTATTTCTTTTTAATCTGAGGAAATGACGCCCACTGACGTTTAACTAGCTTTGACTCGCGTCGTGACTTTGTAACACCAAAATAGATGTTTTTCTGGTAAGTTTTTTTTTGTGTTCCTCTCACTGTATCATTAAATTTATGGAATAGGTAAATTCTGCTCCTCTGGAACATGACGGTCGTCAGAGTAACCGCAGTGGGATCGCGCGTTATTTAGCTCAGTTGGGCAACAGTAAAGTTAGATTACTATTTCCAAACGCAAACCGTGTGCAGAGCGGGCGCGGGCGCGGCCGCGGCACCTGTGCGCTGACAGTTTGTGTAATAGCTCGGAACCACCGAATTAATTTGCAAAACTCTGACCTGTCTCAAACAAAACTGTATTTGATGCTACTAGTTTCTAACCAGTTATTCGGGTCTCGTTCAACATATTGAATATAACTTTATAATTCAGGCCGGTAACAGATAGCGTTATTAATTGTATTGATACTTATCTTTTAACGTTAAATTAACAAAAAAGATATGTTTTTCTTTTCTTTGGAGTTTTCTTCTTCTTCTTCTTGGTCGGCACACTCTTAACAGAGCGGTCGTGGTCCTCGTGAAGAGAGAGAGAGAGAGAGAACATTTTATTGTACATCTAAATGGAAATTACACAGATATTTCTTAACCTAAGAGTACAGACGGCGGCCATATCACTAAAAGTGATCTCTTCCAGACAAACTTTGGATGAACTGAATGAATGAAAAGGTTTTATTCAAAGTAGCGCAGATACTATGGCTTAATGAACGTTACAAGTTAAACTAGGTGTCCATTTCAAAATCTGGATCATTTTGGAGAAAAAATGGACAAAAAAACTCCAAACTACTAAGTTTGGAGTTTTTTTGTCCAGTATTTTCTAAGATTTTTTTGTCCATTTTTTCAAATTCCTTTTCAAATTCCTTAATTAAAAGAATTTACACAGATACTACAAAACTCGTGAATTTTACATGCTTTAATTTCAGACATCATTGTCATCTAAATAATCCTTAATATTATAGTAGCTCTTTTGGCACAAAGTGTACTTTACACATTTTTTGAACCGCGCTTCAGTCAAACTTAATATATCTTCAGGGATTTTATTGTAGAAGCGTATACAATGCCCCATGAAGGATGTATTAACTTTTCCAGCCTAAATCTTGGGATGAAAAGTTTATGTTTATTTCTAGTATTTACATTATGTTGGCTACCTGCAGTTTTAAAGTTGCTAGTATTTTTCCTGACATACATAATATTTTCATAGATATACTGACTGGCAACTGTCAGGATGTTTGTTTCTTTAAAGAATTCTCTTAACGAGTCTCTACTGCCTAGCTTATAGATGAATCTGATCGCTCTTTTCTGCAAGACGAAGATGGTCTCAATGTCCGCTGCCCGTCCCCACAATAGTATGCCGTAGGACATGATACTATGGAAGTAACTAAAATAAACGAGCCTGGCAGTTGCGACGTCAGTTAGTTCCCTAATTCTTTTAACAGCATATGCTGCAGAGCTAAGCCTATTTTCCAATTTTTCTATATGAGGACCCCATTGAAGCTTTGCATCAATTGTGATACCTAAAAATACAGTATCTTCGACAAGGTCTAGTTTGTCCCTTCCCAATATAACTTTGCTGTCAACTACTTTGACATTTGGTAGAGTGAATTTTATACATTTTGTCTTTTTTTAATTTCACAATAAGTTATTAGACGTAAACCAGTTTAGTACCTGAGAGAGAGCAGCATTAGTATTGTCAAGGTCATCTTCTTGTCTCTTAATTTTGAAAATAAGTGACGTGTCATCTGCAAATAGTACTATCTCTGACATATTTTGAACCATGAACGGCAAATCATTTACATATACGAGGAAGAGGAACGGCCCCAAAATCGATCTCTGTGGTACTCCTATCCTGACCTCTGACCCTGAAGATTTAGTTCTATTTATATCAGCTGTTTGGATTCTTCCTTCTAAATATGATGTCATAAGTTTTAGGCTATTCCCGTTTATACCATAGTGCTTTAATTTTAAAAGAAGTGTTTTATGGTCAACGCAATCAAATGCTTTTGACAAGTCACAGAATACGCCTATAGCATCCTTGCGATCTTCCCATGCACTAAATATATGTTTAACTAACATGACGCCGGCGTCCGTTGTAGAGCGCCCTTGCGTAAAGCCGAATTGCTGACCATGGAGAAGTTGATAGTCATTGAAGTGTGTAAGCAGTTGACCTAGAACTATCTTCTCGAATATTTTACTCAAAACGGGTAGAACCGAGACTGGTCTGAAATTTGAAGGATCTTGCTTATCACCACTTTTAAATAAAGGAACGAGCCTACTATATTTCATTAGATCTGGGAATATACCCTCATCTAGACATTTGTTAAAGATTCTGGCTAAATAGGGTGCTAGGGTGTCGATTACTGAGCTAACTTCTGTTACTGACATACCCCACAAATCTTCAGTTTTTTTAAGCTTTAGCTTTTTAAACGATTTAATCACGGTATGAGCTTCAATATAATCAAACGAAAAATCGTGATCGCATGGGGGGACATTGTCTTTCAAAATAGTTTCAGCAAGAGCTGGAGAAGAGTCTAAAGGAGCTGTCGTTATAATTGGAACATTTGTAAAGAACTGTTCAAAAGCCGCAGCAATGTCTTCATTTGAGGTTATTAATTTATTATTTATTTTAAGTGCATTTTATGCAGATTGTAGTGATATATAACACTTATTGAAAAATTACGTAGTACTTTCTCTAATTTGAGAAATGCGGAACTGTGTTCACAAAAAAGATGCAAAAAAATGGCGGTGCGAAATGACCCTGCACTATGCGGTACCTTTGAACTTTCTTTTTTCCGAGCGCGCGGGGCGCTAGAAGGGAATTTCAAATTCCATCTCGGCGCCGCCCGCGCCCTTTGAGTCGCACTTTTGACGGTCAATGCCGGTGACAGGGGGTGAGGCCGTGCACTAGCACGTGCACTTGATTGAACTCCAAATTACAATCTTGCTACACAGACTATGTACGTACCTAGGCCGTCAGCAATAAAATGTTTTTAGTAAGAATAATCACTATGGCCTTTATACAAGAACGTTTAACACATGCGTGCCTTTGGGGCGACTGAAACTTAAGAATAAGAATAAATAATGTAATTTGGGTAACATGAGTATAAACTTATTGTCATTGTTAAGAAAGTCCAGCATGTTTTGCCATTTGAGGCGAACAAATGATTCAAATTTAAAAACGCAATATAAAGCAAAATTATCATACAATGTCACATCAAAAACTAAGAGGAGCAATACAATTCATTCAGTCAAATTAAAATGATTAAATAAAAGAGTATGCCCAAGATAAATCACAATAAATATCACATTAATTACAATTAGTAATGTCAATTACCTATGTCACGTAAGAGTCACCATATTCAATAATAGAGTGAACATTTTTCGAACAATAAAAGTTTTAATTTGTGTTTGAATGAGGCTAAGTCTCGTAGGTTTCTACATAAATTGCGATATGGCAACAGCGATAGTGAACTCATATTTACTCCGCAAAGGACTGTCGTCCGCAGCCTAGGCATCTAATTAAAGGCGTATTTCAGCGTCCCATTATCCTCATCCAGGTAAAGCCGAGATAAACATCAACATGTTTAATAAGAACGATCTCCCGCTGCCGCAAACAACTTTGAAAGTGGCCCAGCTGCGAGGATGCGAATGACATCTCTTTGAAGATAAAGACACAAGATAATTTTGCAATTTTCGCGTTGAGAAGTAAGCGATATGTACCTGCCGCGCTGTCATATTGCCAACCCCGATTTTCTTTGATGAAACGAGCAACTTTACATTTTGCACGTAAGATTCTGCGTCGATTGCAAAAAAAAGATTGGATAACTTTTGGCAAATGTAGGTTACAAAGAATGTTAACGTAATAGGGTGATGGATAAATGTTGACATAATTTGGTACCAGTATAAACAATGTTCTGAACAAACGAATGAAATTTTTAATACTTTAAGAATTGTGTGCTAAGCTATTAGAATAAGTATTTTCTTTTTCAAGTTGCAGTCGTTGAAATTTCTAACAATCATTCAATATACATTTTCAAAAAAATGCCGCTAATAAGAATATAAAACAATAACATTGTGTACTATTGATGGTAATCCCAAGAACTACTAAGTCTTTTTGAAGTTGTAGTCTTTCTTTTCCAAGTACAATGTTTTTCGCAAATAATTTTACATTTAGCCGAAATCTGTTTATTTTACTTGATAAATTGAACGAGGTCTATAAAATTATATTTTGTCACACAACATTTTGACAATATATTGCTGCTTCGTTACATACAGAAAAATAAATCTAAATAAATATCGGTTTGCTTGTTTTGTTTGCATATACCCGAACTAGCATCCCAGCACGGGCAATATCGTTTATGTTTTCAATTCACTACACTGCCATATTTCATCTTTGTTATGATTCACAAACACCAACGTATTTTAAGGGTTCTGTCGCACAGAAAATAAACACATCAAATGCGACAGCTCCATAGAAGTATTTGTCACCACGATTATGTCAAACACAAAAATAATCCCGTCATCTATTTGCTGGGCCAGTCACCCCTCGCGCGAAAGGAAGGAAGGTTGCAAATGCGGGAAATTTAGTGTGGAGAGGCGCACTTGGGAGTAGCTCAAAAAGGGAAAAGATTATAGACTGTCGAGTGGAGGTGATCAGACGTCGTCAGGGAGATATGTTTTGAAAAAAGTTGCGAGGGAGGGGTCGTGCGTGTCCGGTTGCCATGGCAAGTAATGCGGGCGGCGCGGCAAATAAATATCGCACGAACATGGCTTGGGCAATTTGCCGACGTCTCGTCGCGTTAGCAACAGGTCACGAGGCAGCTGAGCTCTTTATGGGTAAACTTAATTTTTTATTCTATTTTATATGTGCTAACAAATTATTTAAAGATTTTCTCTCGACAAGTAAGTCGATAGAAAATCTTTAAATAATTTGTTACACTTTGACATTAGGTACAACTGTGTTGTGTTTCAACGCATACGTAGTAAGTTATGAAAAACCGGATAATCGGACCACGCGCAGTATAGGGTTCCGTAGAAGGAAGGACGTTTTACCTGCTTTATTGATTTAATAATTCCATGAAAGTAATTTTAATGGAATGTGTAAAAAGTTTCCCTTTTATAACTTGGTTACATATTACCCGTTAACTTGTAAAGGCTACTTAGCCGTGATAGTTTCCTTCTATAGTTCGGTAAATGCCCTGAAAATTTTCGGGTTTCATTAGCCAACCGGAACCGCAAGAAGAACGGGAGACTCTAATCTAATAAAAAAATGCATCCTTATGTCGTCCAGATGTAGAGGAGGTACCATAAAACAAAATTTATTTTTTCCTATCGACGTAGTTCTATGTATGTCTATGCGAAATTGCAGTTTTTTAGTGCATTTCTTCTGTGTGCTAAGCCGCGGAATAGACAGACAGACGGAGGAATAGACGCACGGATGGACGGACGGACGGAACGACTGATGGTCGCACGGATGGACAAACGAATGGACGGATGGACGAACGGACGGAACGACTGATGGTTGCACGGATGGACGAACGGATGGACGGAAGGATGGACGGACGGACGGAACGACTGATGGTCGCACGGATGGACGAACGACTGGAGGATGGAGGAACGGACAGTCGGGTGGTCGGACGGTCGGACGGTCGAACAGTCGGACGAACAGATGGAAATGGCAAAACTATAACGGTTCTTTGTTGATTAAGAAACCCTAAAAAGGTGGATAAATAAATTAATTTAGGCAGTTCATTTGAGTGGGAAAAGTTCCTAGGATTCTCTTTCCGATCCTTGCGGCGAACGTAACAGAACTTCCTCGTGATGGCTGAAACTTGCCGCGCGGCCAACTTAAGGGGTTCATCCATCTACAATAACCCGCCGATATTAATGCTACGGCACTTCCCTGTACGCGTATCAAAAGAGCAAGTTCAGTATGCACGACTAGTTTGAAAGGTTTCTGACAATCCTATGTTCTAAGTTTTTGATTGCAGTTGGTCAAAAATTTCAACGCATGACTTGGCGAAAAACTAATTAAACCGGGATGTCAACGCTCGCGCAGCTCGAAACCTTTTCAAAAGAGTAGAAGCTGGACACGATCAGAGTTACATTTTTAATCACACGCGGACCAGCCCGGCCTGTCATGTAGGCCTATTCATGAGTTGTAAAGGGCATAATTTCGGCGGCGGTTCACTTTGCCGAGCGTATGTTAATGGCGTGTATATGGCGCGTGATGTGACTTGACATGTGTCGGCCCCGAAAATTAAGTCCGAAAACGGAGGGTGGCCATTCGCTAGACGATGGCACGTATCATAATATCGCTTGAGTCTCGGCGCGTATAAAGATGCAGCCTTATCTTTGTAAACACAACAAAAATAAAATTCTATAATCACATGACTGTGACAAGGATGCCAAGTTCATACCTGGAAGTACAAGAGGCACAGAATAGTCGGTTATGCCGAGAAAAAAATGTCATATAGCAAGATATATTTGCAGGAATGAGCACCTTTTCTAACACGTTTTTAACTGACAAGGTAACTCCTTCGTATTTATGCACCTATGGAAATTAGTTTTAACCCAGTTATATTATGATTAATTATGACTCCGTAAAAGCTGACGTTTGACTACCAATAGTGGAAAGGCGCTGAAAGACGAAGATTAAGACGAAAATTACAAAAAGATACGATATTGATTTGTAATTTTGCAAGTCTATATATTTCGGATAAAATATTATAATTTGGAATCATTGAGCTGATCTGATGGTGAAACTAGAAGTGAACAGCGAAACAGTCTAATTTATTAAAAGTCTGTTCTTCTAAAATACCCTCAAGGCCGAGATAAATCCGGTTTATAAGAGGACTTCGTCTCATGAAGTTACATTTTAAGAGTGTTTTAGAAGAATCGAAAAGTGGTGGTAGCCCAGTGGGTAGAACAATGGACTCGCAAGAGCGAGACTCAGGTTCGATACCCAGTGCGGGCATGTACCAATGCCTTTGTTTAATCGTAATTCAAAGTTACGTACATTTGCGAGCTTGCAGTCTTAATACCACACGCTAGCAGTGAACGAAACGTATTGTGAAAGGAAGGAAACTGCTTCGCACGTATTTAGTCTTTCCTGTGGACTAGGCCGACTAAGCTGTCAGGATGCTGGCTTACCCACATCCTGCTACACCATCTAAAACCATGTCCAGGCACTGCAGCGTCCGAGTGGTCCCTTCACTCATCTAGTGTGAATGAATATGCCACTGGACGCTGTATAAATCATCTCATTACGTAGATACAGAGGCCAATGTTAGAAAAATAGACTTGCTATAAATATGTCTGTCTTTACCGCGTCATAAATTTTTAGCCTGAAAATTTCTAAAGCAAACCTATACATCAGGAATAATGTGCAGTTCAGGTAATGTATTGGTTAATTACTTTCTACCTTTTTGTACCCTACCAACAAAACCGAGAGTTTTGGTTTTTCAAAGTACATGACAAAGTATATTTGCCGGCTATATATTATACGTCCTCAGACAAATGTTTCTTCACGATGTTTTCCTTCACAGTTGGCGTGTAGTATTGCTACTACAAATACAACTAACTTACTAAATACATTATTAATTTAAATGAATGTTGATTCTACGACTGGACACGAGATGGCGTTATTAGTACCGAACCCGCGGAGCGCGAGTTCGACGCGGACTTGGCCCGTTTTTTGAGTTCTGCTTCTGCGTCGCCCTTTTCGACGTATACTTGGCTTCACACGCCACCGCGCGTTTGAAAAAAAAAATCTATACAAGAATGGAATTATACCAAAACAATATACCTTGAAATAATATGATGCTACAGATATCATGTGAAAATGAAAAGCACCGTGGACCGCCCAAAATCATTCACGTCAATCCTTTGTTGTTTATTATTAATGCGTACATTTCATTTGCCACAGAGGCTATTTTCTGATAGTCCCACGTCATAATAGTCTACGATGTTATGACACAATGTAGGGCTGGTATATGTCAAGTAGGGAGCATGAAATAAAGGCGGTACGAAAGCCGGAAAATAGGTATTTTTTCCAGTAGTTTCTTACATATTTCGTTTATTTATAAGAAGATGATGTCTTAAGACCGCCGAATGTACTCTGTATCTATACATGTTTTATAATCTGTGTTCTAGTATACAATTAAGAATATGCTTATCTTATCGAATACCTGATGTGTCTATTAACTAAGTCCCACCCAAACTAACAACCTTATTTGTGCTTGTGTTAGTAGTCATTTACTGTGTTGTTAGTGTCAATGCAGTGGCAAATTCTAAATACAATTTACTGTGTAGTGAGTGCAAATTGTATTGAGAAATTTCGTTCAATGGGAGGTAATAGCCCATCTCAATGCTTTTTCAGTTGGTTACTCAAATGTAGATCGATGAGGTCGCTAGAAGGGTATCGGAGACAATTGTCAGCTATCACTCAGTGTCACCGTTAATTGAAAATTCCAGTAGGCTTCATTTAATTCGCGATCCACAATAGAAGGGACAGTGTCACTTAAAATTTAAATCCGATTAATTTGATTATCGGTCAAGTTGTCTGACGTGCTCAAAGCGAGGCGAACGTGTGCTAATTGATTTTCAATTATTCATCAATAAAGTGATTTCTACGATTTGGAGCTTTCCGAGAATAAACATTTTATATGCTTTTAGCTAAGCAAAATTAATAAAATGGAGGTAAGGTAACAAGAGGAAGCGATTTTCTGTTGTGGGCACTGAAGACTCTCAACTAAAGAAAGGAAATTTGTAGAAATAATTATTTTAAGATCTGTTTACCCCATCAAGTGGAGGACGCGGAAGTAACGCTAAAGGAGAAATGGAAATAATCTGCAATAATAATAAATTCTGTAAATTTATCAATAAATTATAAAAAAAATATAAATTATTTTATAAATTTTCGAATTCCCGCAATATTTTCAAGGCTAGGCAGATACGTCCCAGAGCCGACGTGATGTAATTAGCGTACCTATTCTCGGCTATAAAACACACAAAGATCTTTTTTGCCTCAAAATCAACATAACTAGAAAACGGTGAGTGTGGGTGTTAGGATCCGTATTAAAATATTTTAAGCAGGCTATGAATATGCAAAGACACGGACGCTCGGCGGCGGTAACGATTCGCACGGTTTTCGACCGCGCCCGCTTTCGCTAATTGCAAGTGTGAACGAACACTTATGGCAAATGTAATTGCTTTCACTGTTAGGAGGACACCTTGTGTCGGCAGTTTGATTTTGTTCTAATATTGAATTCGCTGGCAGTGTGCGGAATTTAAATGAAACGGAATTTGTCGCCCGGTTCTTTTTGCGGTATTTTGTTGCGGCCACTACACCATTGTTTTATTCTGGGTCCATTGTTTAAAAATTGGTACAGCCTTGTTGGTATCCAACTGAATGAATTTATCATTGGGAAATAAAACAAGTTTGCCCAAAATCTCTGCGTAAAATTTATTTGTGGTAAGTCTCTACTTTAAGAACCCTCTGAAACCTCTATTTTAGTATTCTGTACCTCAAGGATCCATAGGAAATCACTGTGTTGTGTGATAGTCTATATGTCTGTGTTTCATCACCCCTTTTCTCAGGAACGGGTAAAACTATTAATTACTTAGTCAACCATCTCCTTTGTGTGTGTAAATGCTTAAGTCTTAGTTAATATGGATCAACATGGAAAACCCAATCAATATGGACAAGTGTGTCAAATAGCTGAAATTTCGAATTCATTTACTGTTTAGTAGTGGTATTTTTTTTACTATAAGTACTTGCTTCGTGCATAATTTCATAATACCCGGTCAAACATGAAGTACACAAATTTGTTGTTATTTTATATATAAACAATTACATACCTATATTTACAGTTGGTTTATACAAACTCCCATGCTGTTTGAAAGAAAATTTAAGTTTGTAATCGTTTATCCGAAGTTAAGAGTAAGTGGAAGACACACTTGTCCGTTTTGTTTAAATGCCACTATTTAAAAAGACGGACAGGTCCGGTTATCCAATACGACAAAATAGATAATAGAGAGGCTGACGGCCAACTTCCATTAGTGGTGAGGTAAAGAAGGAAGAAGAAGATCTAAAACGTCAGAGAAAACCCGTTTTACAAGACGACCAGAGTGCGATATCCTGTAGAACGTCGGGCAATCTGCGAGTGTTAGCTCCATCTCCATCAAGCCTTTTCAAGTGTGATTAAGATCGGATTGAGGCGGAGAACGGACGTATCTATTCAATTAATGCTGAAGGCAGAGGCCAGGTTACTGAAACGTAGCTCCATATTGCAACTTTGTAAATTGCCTCTATTTGTACTTGAGCTGGAGCACTCGGCGGGTTTCCGTAACTCGATTTTCCACGATCTTAAATATAACTCATCAAATGGTATTGAAGTATGCCTGAATTGCGCACGCTTCAAGGTGGGTAGGTGCTTACTAATTGGAGTTTTGTGTATTTGAAATCTTGAAATCGCAATTTTATACGTTTTTAATTATAGCTATTAGCTATGATCTTATAAGAAGTGGAAATGGGCAGGACATTTAAGCCGTAGACATATACGTACGTGTACATCTAAGATGCGGGATGTAACAGCGCTAGTCTGGAGACTTAGAGACGGGCGCAGACTTGTGGGCAGAGTGGAGAAAGAGAAGATTTGATTCGGAAAGCCCAAGACCGAATTGAATGGCGTGCATTAGAAGACACCTACTCTCATCACTGGGTGGTTATAGGTTCAAGAAGACGAAGAATGAAACTAAAACAAACTAAACAATTAAAAAAAGTCTTCTTAGATACTTTTTTTGTAACAAAAAAAGTTTTAGTTTCATCGTAAATTTCAATAATCGGACACAGGCAGGTTTTCGCGGCAGTTCCCCATTAACGATATTGTTAGGCGGGAGATGGTAACAGCAAATATTAACTATGTATTGTAGCCCCCGGGTCTATTTCGACGTCTGGATGTAATAACTATGATAACCTGAGAAAACTGTATATGTTTAGCTGTTGATGTCCTTCATAAAATAAAATAAATTAAAGGGGCGCTACTTGTGTCTGCATTTTCACCAGCTATCTCATACTGTCTAGATTGTCCACCCTGAGCGCTGCGGCGAAATAGGACGCGAGGTTGAACGTCCAAAAGTATTATTTTGAGTCGGTGCGTGTGCCTTTCGCAATATAAACTGTTGCGGTCTAGAGGGTGCAACTGCAAGGGAAATGAGATAGGGGGCCCCTTGAGGGACTGTGAATCATTGCCATGACTGCTGATCTGGGGCCGATCTTGTGCAGAGAATCTCTCTTGCGGTGCAGCGAGACAACGCCTCCAGCATAGTGTGGACCTTTGTTCCGATCGTGATGCGGGGGAAATTTATTTTCTTAGTGTCATATTTTATTTGCTTGTGTATTCTTTTAAGCAAGTTGTGTATTTATTTTGCATTTTATGCTTGAGGAAGCTTTTGGTGAACGTATGTATGATAAATCAGTAAGTCAGTGATTTAAAAAATCTATATAGCTGGATGTACAGGAATGTTTCCTTTTGGTAACGTCAATCTCTCTGCAGTATTTTAGTCATGTACCATAATTCGTTTCGAAGATGGACAGGAATTGAAAAGAGCGAATCGGTTCGTATAAATACAGGGTTCAACAATTTTCCTGTATTCGGTTTCTCGTACTGTGTAAGTTGATTTTTCGATAGTTAAGATAAGATAATATCCAATCTGATAATTATAGTAATTATACTTTTATAATAAGTAGCAAAACTGGCCAAGTGTGTGTCGGGCAACGCGCAGTCTAGGGTTCCCTAGAAAGAGGGGTTTTTCATCTGTTTTACGGATTAACGACAAAGAAATTGTCAAAGTAATTTTCAATATATTTTGTACAAAGTTTTCCTACAGTAAAGTTCCCGTTAAATTAATTTTAGCCAGGAGAGGGGGCGAGGCGCCATCGATCGATGTACCCTTGTATGCCCCCACTGCTGGGTCTCTTCCTGCATCGAAGGAAGGTTTGGCCATACTCCACCACGGGGGCCAAGTCCGGGCTGATGGAGCATTGTAAGACAGTGGCGGGCCTTATTGTCAGAAGTTATTAAGCCGCCCATAAGCCTATGATATAGCTTAACGACTGCCATTGCCTGACAGCCAGCACCAACGGCTTCACGTGCCTTGCGAAGAACGGAAGCAAAGGCGCAATAGGGTGACAAAAAATTGCGCTTTAAAGCTTATTATTGCGGAAATGGAATACTAAATCGAGTAATGGTCTTCCTACATCTATAAGATTTTTAACGATCAACAACGGTGTAGGCAAGAAAAACACTGCATCCCTTATTTTGATGTTATAGTACCCTAAATATGTATTGTACCTTTTTGCCGTGGCAATAAATATGAATATCTAATCTATATTTCAGCTCTCTAGTCCTTACGTCGACGGCCAGATCACCCGCCGCAAGTGGAAATGGATTGGCCCACACACTTCGTAGAGGCCCCGATCACATACCGAAGCAAGCTTTGGACTGGAATCCCCAGGTAAAAAGAAAGCGTGGCCGTCCCCGTCATTTGCAGTTAGCAGAAGCGTTGAGCATCGTAATTTAGTGGAGCGAGGTGAAGCGTTAAGCTCAAGACCGATCGCAATGAAGGACATCTGTGGACGCCCTCTACCCTATCTAGGGGATAAAGACATTAAGTCAAGTTTTTACGTCTCTGTGCTAAGCGGCGGACAAACAGACAGACGGAGGAGGCGAAACTATAAGCGTTCCCTTTATACTGCAGAACCCTAAAAAAGCTTATTCGGTACATAGATTGCGATTGGCAACATGCCAAAATAATTGCTCATCATATTATCACGGTAACAATGAATTGTGGAGACAGTTTCCCAACGAATGGACATCGTTATTCAAAGGGTGCACATCGGGCGCTAGCGCTTCGCAATTTTGTTGCATTGTCTGGGTCCACACGCGCGTGCCTTGATCACTGCACCTGTGCACTTGCTGTATTTAGGTATCTACATGGATGCAGCTGGTTGGAATAAAAAATAAAATATTTTCAAGTTTTGAATATCGCTGTCGCTTTTTGTTATGTCCTGCCAGTTGCAGTGAAATAGAATACGCTTTTCAAACCGTTACAACCATCCCATTGTTCTATTAATGATGTACTTGTAATTGCAAGATTTAATAATTAGTAGTAGTTTGGTGAGAATCGGTCTAAAGGGGTTTTAAATATTGATGTTACACACGAAGATTAATCCAGGCAGCGCAATTGGCATTCCGTATTCTATGCGTCCCGCAAGAAGAAATGCGCTCAGTACGCTTTTTTAATGGTCTAAACAACTGAAATGTCGTACAGTAGTACATCTTTTTTAACTTCTTCTTCTTCTTCAGGCTATATTAGTCCACTGCTGGACATAGCCCTCCCCTAATGAGCGCCATAGCGCAAGGTTGTGCTATCATTGGGGGGTAATGCCCATAAAATTCCACACGCTGGGCATGCGGGTTGGGGATCGCAATTTGGTGGAATTGTACTGCAGGGGGCGCTGCTGCCCACCCCCCGGTTTGTGACCCGTAGTCGCCTTTTACGACACCTGCGGGAAGAATTTGGGTTGGTGCTATTCTCTAGGCCGACACCACACAGCAGCTTTTTTAACTATTCCACATTATTAAGTTAATAGAAAACCGCACTCCATTAGTCTACCTGTAGGTGTAATATAATACCAGACATTCTACTTATGTTAGGTTGATATTGTAACGATTTTTTTTTTATTAGAGATGGAACAACCTTTATCCTATAGAATTGAAGTATTTAAATCATGATTAAAGTTAAAAGAAATGCTTTGTTACACAATACACATTTAGTAGGTTGTCCAGACATTACTTTGGAAAAAAACGCGTAAGAAATTGTTGTGAACTGAAATAGTGCGACATAACTACTTCCTGCCCAGTAGTGAGGAAACAGTAGTCGACAGAACAGAAATGTTGAGACTGAAACTGTGGCCGGAGCCACCAAAAATCTGAAGATTGTCTGGAAGCTTTGAGCTATCAGGGAGCCAATTCTCACTTCATTAGCAAATAAGTCGTATACAACTCGTGCTGTGTAGCATAATTTTGTAGGTTCACCATTCGTTCGCGTAAGACTGTACCATACTATACTATACCATATTCATACCTCGAGATGTTATTGGTGTCTCTAGAGGGAGAATTTTGAGAACATTGAATCATTGACAGCTCCCAATTTTTATTTATTTTTGGCAAAATTAAGTACCAATTGTACAGGAAAAGAGTGACAACAGCGCCGCCGAAGTTCCAAGTAGCCTGTCTCTTGTGGGAGCAAGGCGCATGTGCAGGACAGCATCAGAATCAGCTGTTCAAAGCCAACACCATTGTGAGAGTCGTCTGTCTTGAAGACAGGTGGGGTGACAGCCCGGCGTTGCCACGGCGGCGGATTGGTATCCTAGCAACGACGTCAACACGGCAGGGCGGCGGCCAATATAAGCGTCCGCTTGCTTGTCACCGCTGCGCGCGCGTGACGTTTAGACAGCAGTCATGAAGACAGCTTCCGTCAAAACAAAAAATGTGTTTATGCACTAAGGGACACCCGTGTCTTTTGTATGGTGTTTTTTCGATTGATAGGTGTTTTTAATCTTTGTGTAGTGTTCTTTTATGTTACCTACTCGGACATGCCTGGCTCCCACCCAAACCAACTCCCAAGACCACTCCGAGGTGTCATCGTCGAGCCAAATTTACGTGCAGTGTCCTGATTGCTCGCAGACACGCTATTTTAGAGGAAAGAGAGGTCTTAACATTCACAAGGGTAGGTGCCACAAACCTAGTCATGCTTCTACTCCTCAAAACCCAACAACAGTCTCTATTCCCCCGAAGCGCTCAAACATAAACCCAAACTCTCCGCCTGTTTCGCCATTTTGGGAAGAAATTAGTAATTTTAAAAGTTCCCTCCCTCTAGTAAAGAGAATCCCACGGGGAGCTAGACGCAGTGTGGCTACTTCTTTGTCTTCACACATTAGGGCTGTAGTAGAGCAAAATGACAGAAGTAGCTGGGAGAACCTTTTGACCTTCTCATACCGCACACTGCACGTAAACAAGCGAGAAAGGAATAGTGGCTCCTTAACTCAAAAAATTAAAAACAACTGCTCAACCACCATTAGGCCTAGTTTAGAAAACAATTCAGGACTAAAAACACCCACCAAAATTTCCAAAAAAGTTGAAAACAAATTTAACGATGGTGACATAAAAGGAGCTGCTCAACTCCTTTTTTCGAGTGATTCAGTTGCTCCTGACACTCCGGAGACGCTCGCCGAATTGGAATCGAAACATCCTTCTCCAGCGGCCACACTTCAACTGCCTGATGCCCCCGACGCATCGGAGCCCACTCTCGAGGCCACCTCAGAGGACGTGCAGGCCGCGATCATGTCTTTCAGGCCCGGCTCAGCTGGCGGCCTGGACGGCCTCACACCACAACATTTTAAAGATTTGATTTTAGGTGTGGCCGGGGATGCCAGCACTACCCTACTGGGAAACATGACGCGGCTTGTTAACGTCATGCTCTCGGGAAAGGTTTGCGCTGATATTATTGACACTTTATACGGCGCAAACCTATGTGCGCTCCGTAAAAAAGACGGCGGTATCAGGCCCATTGTTATCGGCAATACAATCCGCCGTGTAGTCTCGAAGATCTGCTGTAGATATATTTTGCCTGATTTAGCAACAGAATTTCAACCTCTACAGCTGGGTTTCGGGACCAAGGGAGGATGTGAAGCCGCCATACATGCAACTCGCACCTTCCTGAAACACGGCGGAGGCGATGTGCTTCTGAAGGTGGATGTAAAGAACGCCTTCAACTCGGTAGACCGAGGAGCTTTGCTGACAGTAATAAAAAAAATTATACCTGCTACATATGCCTATTTGTGGCAGTGCTATAGTAGGCCGACAAATCTTACATTCAACGGCCACCTACTGCACTCTGCAGTTGGCTGTTAGCAAGGCGACCCGCTCGGACCGGCTATCTTTAGTTTGGCTATTCACACACACGTTAAGTCCTTGGCATCAAAATTCAACGTTTGGTATTTAGACGATGGGACCCTAGGAGGCGACGCGAATTGTGTACTTTCAGATCTCAAAAATTTAATCGAGAAATTCAAGTCTATAGGATTGGATCTAAATTTTTCAAAGTGTGAACTGTACACAAATGTTTCTTCCACCGAGAGTAAACAACATTTGATATCAAAATTTGTTTGGCAAAAAAATAGTTTGGCACCTGACATTAAAATAATTGATAACGAATCGCTTCGCCTCCTAGGTGCCCCAATTCTGGACGATTCTTATGCAAGCTTCGTTTGTGATCAAATAACTAAATTTAAGGAATCGTCTGGTCGTCTCAAGGAGATAAATCCACACATGGCTTACTGGATCATCAAATTCTGCCTTTTTGTCCCTAAATTCACGTATGCTCTAAGGTGTTCAACCCTTTGGAATCATTTAGATCTTTTACTTTGTCTCGACGAACTTATCAAAACTACTATAATAGAAATTCTAAATTGCCCGTTACAGGATAGGAGCTGGACCCAGGCCACACTTCCGATCCGTCACGGTGGCCTGGGTATAAGAACGGCATCAAGTGTGGCCCTCCCGGCGTTCCTGTCCTCGGTTCATAGCACGATCGACCTCATTGGTAAAATTATTTCCCCGTCTCTTGGAGACGTAGAGGTCGCGTGCGTAGCTGAGGCCAGGAGTGCCTGGACCGACGCAGCCGGTCCGAGCCAGGTAATTCCAAAGATTCTGGGATCGCAAAGGCTTTGGGATGAGCCGCTCTGCATGCGGGTTCGTAAAAAACTCCTTGAAACTGCAGGCGACGACGCGGAGCCTGCTCGTCTCTTAGCCAGCTGCGAGCCAGAATCAGGCTACTGGTTGAGGGCCCTCCCATCGGCGAGCATAGGTACTCTCTTAGAGAGAACCACATTTAGTTTGGGAGTTAGTCTGAGGTTGGGAGCCAGGACTAACGAGCCACATCGCTGCCGCTGCGGTGGAGGCGTCGATGCGTTAGGTCACCATGGCCTGGCATGCTGCCGTAGCGCTGGACGTCTGTCTAGACACGCTGCCCTGAATGACATAATCCGTCGGGCTCTTGCCAGCGTAGGCGTGCCTGCAGTCCTGGAGCCCACTGGGATTGCGCGCGACGATGGCAAGAGGCCTGACGGAATGACTCTCATTCAATGGAAGAATGGGCGGTCGCTGGTCTGGGACGCAAATTGTGTTGATACGCTTGCACAATCCCATATCCATGCGACCGCTTGCTATGCAGGGACGGCGGCGTCCAACGCAGAGTCGAATAAGAGGCACAAATATGCAATCATAGGGCAGGGCTATATATTTGTGCCTTTCGGAGTCGAGACTCTGGGGCCATGGGGTCCGGAGGCGAGACTCCTCTTTATGGAGATCTCGTCGCGCCTAGTCGACGCTTCAGGAGACCCGAGGGCTGGTGCTTACTTTGGCCAAAGAATAAGACTAGCCATACAGCGAGGCAATGCCGCCAGCCTTCTTGGTACTCTGCCGCCCGACAGCGGTCTGGCTCAAATATTTTATTTAAATTAGAATGTTTTAGGTTTAGTTCCATTTTTTCATTAATTATTATTATTATAAATATTTAAGCTATCATAATTTTTGTATAATATATAATGTTACTTGTTTCTATTAAATGAAAATTTATTTCTGAGCACGCTGAGGCTTATAACTTGGAATTCTACGTAAAAAGTCGAGCGACAGCCAAAATCTGTATTCTGAACGCTATGCTAGATTGAATTCGAATGAGAAAATAAATGTCTAATGACTCTGTCGAGTTACCTTATCTTATTTTTATGCGACAAATGTCTTATTTTCGTGTACGCTTTAAATTCGCATGGGCGAGAATCGGCCCCCAGGGCCTTAATATAAGGGGAT
Organism: Yponomeuta sedellus; assembly: GCA_934045075.1. Lineage (NCBI taxonomy): Eukaryota > Metazoa > Arthropoda > Insecta > Lepidoptera > Yponomeutidae > Yponomeuta > Yponomeuta sedellus. Next base: position 13,942,897 of record OW203722.1, on the reverse strand, counting down.
GAAAGAAAACGGTTAGTATTAAGCACTATCTTTATTACCTAACGTTTATTTACATACAGTAGCAATAGTATAATTGTGAAACCTTAGTATCTAAACCCAGACAATTACTTAATTAAATTTTTAAAAGCTCAGAGCAGAGCGGGGTCGCTACAGAAATTGGTTCTAATATTGGTTTACCAGTTACACTGTCTAAAGTTGTTAGTCCCTACTTAAAATCAGATTGCCATCAATTTCAATAATTATATTTATTACTTCAAATCCTAATTCCCTACTTTATAATTTAAAATTGTTTCTCAGACCTTGTCTAGAAGAACCATTAAGGTGAAGTCAATCCGGCAGCCAAAAATAGGAGCTGTTTCTCTACAGCGAAAAGAGAACACTGTCCCAAACGAAATCTCCAAAAGTCAACAAGCACTAAAAGCTATAAAATGAATAAATAAATAAACATCATAAACCCTATCCAGCTGAAGGGAAGAAAATTGCTTCTATTAGAAGATTGCAAATGGCTTAAGCATGTGGCAGGCAATTATTAAATCAGGATAAATCTTACCGAAAACATTCAGCAACTAAGGATTGTCTCAACGCTGGTAATCCCGCCTTTACCCTTTAGCATGGGTCTGATATTTCCTGAAAATAGCCACGAATATGAGAGATGACCTAACCTGAATTGTACACGATTCTACACACAGTTTTCCATATAAGTATTTACTTACAGGGTCCCTGCTGCTACCAAATATGATTTAAATGGGCTGCTTCGACGCCATCTGAGCCAAGTCTGCTCACAATGGAGGACCAGACCTCCGTCAATCACCAGATGCTTCAAGCTACAAATTTAGCCCAATTTATATAAGCAGCCATTCATGTCACAACTCTCAATCTTATGCTTGGGTGGCCACAATCCGAAAATTATTATCTCCGAAAACAATATTCCAAAATTTCCATATTGTGTAATTTACAATTACTTGTATTTTTTCATTACTAGCTGTATTTAGTCTTTGTTTATTATGTTATTATTTTTCTATCTTTTAATTAAATAAATGATATCCATCAATACCTGAAGTTACTATTTTTCCCTGAAATAGCCATAGGAAATCTATTTACTCCGATAATAAATAGGGTTAACAAGATTTCCTATGGCAACCCAAACAATGCAACAACCTATCTCAGGCGGTCTCTCATCAAAACAGACTTAAAGAAGAGATGTCAGCCTACAAAATTATATGGTGCTACCAGAGTAAATCGAAACCTGAGCCGTTAAAGGCATTGGAGAAAATACACAACGTGACAATAGTATACTTCATTACAAGTGCGGAAAGGCTGTCATTGCAAAGAGTTCCGACAAATGTCTACCCGAGCCGAGGCGCAGCCGAAGGCGAGGATTGACAGTCGGAACAAGTTGCAATGACGGTTCCGCACGTGTACTGAACGACTATTTTTAATACAGTTGCAAAAAAATAAGCATTTAATAAAGAAAAAATATTTGGAAAATGGCGCCAACCGTTAAGAATATAAGCAGAGATTTTTTTTTTCTTCACCCATTCTGGTAGGCAAAGGGAACTATGCCCATACAGCCAGTCTTCAGTAGGATATTTTTATTGATATGAAATGAAAATGTTAAATGAGATGAAATGAAACCTAACCTAACTCATTCAATCAAATCATTAAATCTGATATTGAAACAAATTAGTAGCTTCTTTTTAGAAATATACGTATTTGCATGAATCATAAAAACTTCTATGAATTTTTTTAGTAAAAACTTCATGGTTGGTTTTTCTTTTTAATAGACATTATTTTGACAATTGGGAAAGAGAACGCAAGAGTGCGGGAAAGGTAAAAAAAAGCACGAGTGTGTAATAGCCCACATCCCGCACGCTATACGTCCCTGCAATACGCCACTTTTTGAGCAACTGTATTAAAATAGTATATTTCATTACAAGTGCGGAAAGGCTGTCATTGCAAGGAGTTCCGACAAATGTCTACCCGAACCGAGGCGTGGCCGAAGGCGAGCGTTGACAGTCGGAACAAGTTGCAATGACGGTTCCGCACGTGTACTGAACGACTATTTTTAAAACAGTTGCGAAAAAAATAAGCAATTTAATAAAGAAAAATTATTTGGAAAATGGCGCCAACCGTAAAAAAATATAAGCAGAGATTTTTTTCTTCACCCATTCTAGTAGGCACAGGGAACTATGCCCATACAGCCAAGTCTTCAGTAGAATTTTTTTATTGATATGAAATGAAAATGAAATTTAATGAGATGAAATGAAATGAAACCTAACTTAACTCATTCAATCAAATAATTAAATCTGATATTGAAACAAATTAGTAACTCATAAAAACTTCTATGATTTTTTTTAGTAAAAACTTCATGGTTGGTTTTTCTTTCTAGTAGACATTATTTTGACAGTTGGGAAAGAAAAGGCACGAGTGCGGTAAAGGTAAAAAAAATGCACGAGTGTGTAAATAGCCCACATCCCGCACGCTATACGTCCCTGTAATACGCCACTTTTTGAGCAACTGTATTAAAAATACATGACCGAATGAGTGAACTATATTTTATACAAAATTTAGCAATAGCAATAGTATGTAATATACGAGGGATCTTCTTCTACGTCATTCCCTTATGACTGAGGATCGCGATCATGGGTCGCTCGTTTCCATAGCAAATGGTTTTCCGCCATGTGGACCGCCTGGTACATGCTGTTACTGGCTGCCGCTTTTATGACGTCCGACCATCTTATCGGTGCTCTTTCACGAGGAGTCTAGGCATTAGCAAATAGTCGACCAAAACTTCCTTTATGCATTTATCGCCATCTTGAATAAGGGTTCAATTCAGTTTTTTTTACAATAACTCGGTTCTCCGTTGAGATACGAACATTTCAATGCAATACTTTTTTTTACCTTTTTTTTACCTGGTATTACACCCATAGTTCATTGAAATCGATCGAAAAAGCAAAAAATGCGCAAGCATTCATTGGTAGTGTAATGGATACGGTGAGTAAATAACACAAGAATTTTTAATTTACCTTTTTACTTAAAACCAATCTTAATGTAAGGGTTTATCTCATTGACATTTAGATTTTTCTTCAAGTGAGTTACTAGACTCGATGATTGAGAACGTTTTCTTCTTGGTGGATATTGCTTGCGAAAATCGTCGCAAGTTCGTCACCCTTTAGTCAAATTCAATACGGGTTTTTAATGACGTAAACTTACATAGTCATGGAAAGGCGTACCAAATTCATCGCTCCCAGGGGATGTACCGTATACGATACGTAGAGTTTTAAAAATCGTACCGAACTCATCTCTGCTTAGGGGACGTATTGAATACGGAAAGTCATATACGCATCCAGGCAAATGGTAACCGCTTAGCAGTCATTTCGCCATTTTGATGCATTTCCGCTAGGAAATTACTATCATTTGTTCGGAAAGGGACGGACTCTACTACGCTAAGGCTGCCATCAGAAAAATGTATCTTCAGTTAGGTGGCGAAAATTATTATAGGTACGTTTATTATGTATGCAAAGAAAAATCATTTTCAGCATTTTCGAAAATATTTGTAGCCATCATAATATTGATACTAGGAATAAACATAAATGGTAATATCCACGATTTTTACTTGCAAAGGTTGATACAACTTTATGGGGCATTTTATACGGATCTACAATTAGATTCCTCAAGATGTATTACACTTAGCACCGATGCGGTTTAAAAAAATATGTTAGGATGATGTCTGGAATTAAAATAATGTTAACGGGGACGATTATGTCTAGTGTAATATCACTTTGACTTTAAAACTCTGTTAACTAAGTTAAAACCTGTTTTTAAAAGAATAAATATGGAGTTTCTTTGTTAGTTTCTTTTCCACATATAATTATTTTTTTACTTTGACTTCCTTTAAGTTGATGCTGCTTACTTACTATAAGAGTTGCCGACATAATTTTCAAAGAAATCCCCTCGGTTCTATGAAAAAGGCCCAGAAAAACATAACTTGTGCAGAAAACGCCTATAAATTTGACCATAAAAGTAAATCCCCCAATCAAATGGCGAACAGCAGAAAAGTAAGGTTGTTTGTTGCTATCTCGCGGCACATACATGAAAATTGCGATAGAACTATTTCGTAGAGGGATGAAAAGGTACTCAGACCATGAATATAAATATGTGCGGGCGGGTCCTGAAGTCTCCGAAAGGGACAAGATAGGGTTGCGACCCTAGGAATGTTATTTTAGAAAAAGCAAAGATCAACTACGAAGGTTTACGAATGCTTTTTGGAGGTGATTCACTTGATTAACATTGTTTTGGGTTAGACCGTATTTGTTTGCAATATTTTATCACAAGTTGTCTTTCCGTTTTTGTTTTATTTGCTTTCATGATTTTTTGTTGACCGGTTTTTCCATGTCCGCTTAGTTTTTCCAGAGAGAAACAGGCAGCCCTAAGCAAGTTTGCGTACGAGCAAATGGTAATGGTGTAAAGGTTATAAAATAAAAGTACAAGGACCGGAAATGAATACGCCAGCGCAATACGGCCACGTGACATGGCAGCAGGGCGAACATTAGAGACACAGAAGCTCTTCTCTGATTTCATGTTCTTGCTTCATTTGCTCGTCGCACAATAGGCCAAACATTCTGAACAGAACTGATTTTTCTATTATTTGGATATTTTCAAACTTAAAAAAGTGACGAGATTCTGTGCCTACAACTATATCGACATAGAGTTTTATTGCGGAACGAGATGAAAATACTTTTACCCGAAAGGTTTTCGTGTTTCGCGAATATCTGTGTATGTTTATTGTGTATGTATGATGGCGTATAAGCTAAACCACTGGACTGATTTTTACAAATAAGATAAACGGTAGGTATTTGCCACTAGCGCTAGTGCCACTGGCTATATGACGTTACAAAATTAACAAAATGGCAGACGTCAGTTGTTATATTGTTAATATTGCTAAAAAATGCTAAAAAGTCTTAAATGCGTTCGTTGAATTTTAAACCGCAGCATGCGAGACCAGAATCACTTACCTGTGAGAAATCGAACGAGACTGTTTTCTGAGGCTTAAAATAGCGGTCGAGGTTTTTGTTAATTAGTCTGAACATGACTAACATGCCTAACATGACTGACTTTTTTGCATTTACTAACGGGTTTTTGCCCCTTTTGGCAATTTCTCTGCCCTTTGTAAGTTATGACATTACCTAAGCAGTAAGACATGTTATGAGACTAAGAGGATTTACTGTAACTTACGGTTTAGCGATAATGGGGACGACGGGGTGCGACCCTGCGTCCGGAAAGACGCGCGCGCTGACGGAAATGCATTTCTACTTCAAACGACTTCAATCTTTATTTAAAACAACTTTCTTTTGCCCCTCCGCCTCCGAGTTGGTTCTCTGCGGTCGGCGCCGCTAGTGTTTTATGAGATTCATGTAATCAACTCCCGGGCCCCGGGGACTTCGAAATTTAAAACTAGATCTAATAGATCAACATGGACTTGGGTATATAGTTTACACGGCGAATCTATGAGAACTATGAAAATTTTTAAGTTACAAAAAAGTACAATTTAAAAGAATGCTTTAGCGCTTTGTTTTGAGCAGCTTCTAAATCTATCCTATGTTTCAGATTCAGAGGGTACTATCGATACTGTTGGTCGTGTAGATTGTGTTAGTTTATATTAAAAATTGTTATCTACAGGTTTCCGATAAACTGCATTAGCAGTTAATTATTGATTTTTATGTGTTATTGTCAATAAAAAAATTAAAAAATTCTAACCTAGCTCGTATACTATAGAAAACCTGCCAACTGCGTGTCGGGCCACGCGTACAAGGAAGGTGTTATTAACCTGCCTTACACAAACAACAAGTTCATAAAAGTACCCCATACTTCAAAAAAAACTTGCGCTTCAGAGCTTCATATTTTACTAATGGAACCCTCAATCGAAAAACGGTTTCCCGAGACAAACAAAATTTTTACATGACCAACTCAAAGATAAACGTTGGAGTCAACATGTTCTTGAGTGGAGACCGCGACTCGGCAAACGTAGTGTAGGACGCCCTCCGACCAGGGTGGGATGACGATCTGCGAAAAACTGCCGGCAGATGCTGGATGCGGCAAGCTGAAGACAGGGCGCTATTGGGCTCATTAGGGGAGGGCTATGTCGAGCAGTGGATACATAATATAGCCTGAAGAAGAAGAAGAATTAGGAGATGATTATGCAACGATGTAGGCAGAAAAAAAATTATATCCCTTATTAAGGGCGTAGGAGGTACCCTAACTATTTTTTTAATCGTATTCTACCGTTTTGTCGGCGTAGTTAGTATATGTTTAATAATTGTAGCAAAAAGGGTTCATTTCTAATCTTTAATAATATTATTTTATTAATTTAATTATAACTTAGTAAGTAGTATGTAATATATTTATATGTATGTTTATTATAATTTACTATAATAATTCTGCTTATTTAGTTCTAAACACTAAATAAACATCTTACTAGTAATATACAAAATCTTAGTTACATATTTGATTTATGGCATAATCGAAAAGTTACTAAAGTTCAATAAACTAGTTAGTTTCTTTTATGCAGGGGCAAAAATAATTATTAATTTAGTTATTGTATTTTAATTTATTGCTCGTAGATTATGAGTTTCAACCTTTTTTATATATATCATAAAAAATAGTTGACAATACAAGGACATAAATTAGTTTAACTAATGTAGTTGTCCTGCAATATTTCACCTGAACTTAAAACATCTACAAATGTTCTTTTTCTAATCTGAGGACGAAGCACGGAGTATAATTAATACTCATATACTCATTAGTATTAAGCTCGCCTTTGTACAAATATGCTTATTGTGCAATAAAGAATTTTCTAATCTAATCTAACTCAGGGTGGGTGGGTTCTAATCTTTCGGACGAAGCACTTCGTATAATAATGATAGAACTTCACACAGGTAAGTTCGTTTAATCATTAACAATATTCGCAGCAACGAATGTATATTGATAAGGAGAAAACGGTTTGTTATCATCGTGGTAAGTGGGAAACCCTGTGCCTACCCTTCCACTATACAGGCATGGGTTTATATATATTCTTATCTGTATAACTGTATGTATGATTACCAGACGGCATGATCGACACAGCGCTATCGAAACGCGCTGGAACGACGCGTGCGTTCACTTTTGAAAGAAGAATAGGCGAATAACTAAATAGAACGTGGAACTTGGCTTAAGCAAACGCATACACGGGCTGTTTCAGAGAGAGGAACTCCGCACACAGTGGATAATATATCTACCAATCTGTCTAGTCAGCTTATAAACAGAGCTCACTGTTGGGCATAAACCTTTTCTCTTTCACGCCAACCCATCCAGTCTCTGGTTAGTCTCGTCCAACTTCCTAGCCGCTTTAACAATGTCGAAAAAATATAATATTAATCAAATGATTTATTGTTGTGGCCAACTGTACATAGTACCCGTCTCGCTCGATGAGCAGTGATTTGACGCACATGATCTTTAATGAAGCATTCCCGCCGCGAACTGAAAGAGGTGTTTGCCAGATTTATTACCTTCAATTTCGATTTGTTTACTCAGTTGTTCAGATCCAATTACTTGGCACTGTTTCTGTACTTAATTAAAGGGACGCTTGATTACTCGCCCGCTCAGGGGCTTTGTATAATTGCTATTGTTTAGCAAATGAAGACAAATGAAACTTTAATTTAATGACACTGTCTCATTCAGGCGCTAACCAAAGAAGACCTGTCTCCAAAAGCAACCTCATTATAAGTTAAATTTACTATATTGCATGCTGTGTTTGACATGGTATCAAAGACAATTTTTTTTGTACATTGTAGCACAGGAACTACAACCATGTGAGATTTATTTCTAGGATTCACGTTGTGTTCATAAATATTAAACACATTAATTTCATATGAAATTTTTGTCTCTTTTTCGTAAATTTGAAAGTTCCGGTAAGATTGTAAAAGTGTTTAATATATTCGTATTTGAATTGCAGTGTAGTTCGTAGTGACTTATTATGAAGTCCTTTGCAATTAATTTATATATATGGTTGGACAAATTGAAATACTTGGCTCTTGTTACGAGATGGTCACTATAGAGACCCAGGTTTCCAGATAATAGTCGTCAAAACTAGATCAAAGTTCTCATAGTTTGAACGTTACAAGATATACCGCAGCGTCGAATACAACTCTTCGAGAACAACAATTTGCGCTCAAGTAAATGAAAATAGTTCCGCGGGAACGGTTTTAATTATCTCTCGAATAGTTTCTTCTTTGTTAGGCCTAGAAAGTATATCCCCATCGGGCCGGTAACTTGATTCGCCCCTGCAGCGCTAACCCGGTGAGCGAGTAGCATACTTTTAATTGGCCGTAACTGCGTTTCCCTGCAAACGTTATTGAATTTCCGCAGTATACCTCGGGTGGTAGGCTGCTGTGAGCCCTGAAGCTAGGAATACACTCGCTATTCGATGTCGATTAAACGCATTGCGTATAATGTCTACATAAGTCCTTGGCGAATGAAGGGGATAATTTTTTATGTAATTCGGTTTATCTTATTATAAAGTCTTTGCTGCCAGACTAAAGAACTATTTTTTTTTAAATATATGCAACAATTTTAACAACGTCAATTTCCGTCAGAACTGTCTAATAATAAGCATATGTAAATCTGTCCTTAGAATCAATCAGCAGTTCTGCTCAACTTAAAGCTCGATTCGCAGATCACAAGCACTCGACGGGTGTGCTGCAACGAGCTTAGCAAGCGAGAGAGGCAGCGTCACCGACTGGCCGAGCCAGGGCGGACGTTATCGGCATCGGTCATTGTGTTAGAGGAACCGCTCAGCCGCGTCCGCCGTAATTACATCAGGGAATACGGCTTTGCAGAGGCCCTGTTGACCGTTCCGAACCTGTTTTTCCCCCTTTCCACCCTCTCTTTGTAAATATTCTTGGGATAGGATTAGCCGAACCGCACTAAAACGGGCAAATTTTTTTAAGAGCCGTCGTAAATAAGAACGGCTATATTAGAACGCGAAAAACAACCTTATACGTGGAGATAATAAAAACTTAAATGAGTGGGGCATGAATGGAGGGCTGTTTCCGGGTTTCCGACATCAACACATAATTTAGCGCAAGATTAAATGCCTCTCTGACTCCCCAGCGGAAGGCCAGCGTCCATTAGACAGCCGAGGGCCTGGAACATTCCACCTCCCTCAGACAGATCCTGTGCTGAAAATATTATGTTGCTTGCGTATCCTATGAATGAGAGGGATTATAAACGAATAACTGAAGTACTTTCAGCAAACCCAGTAAAACATTTTCGGGTGCTGAAAGGATAGAACCGTACAATGTATAGTTTATCGTAGGAAGTTGAACACGATCTCTGAATTCCCCTAAATTATTATCCCCTGACTAAATGAGCGCATTAATCGAGATATTAGGGTGAATTAATCAAATAAATATATTCTGAGGCGACGAACATATCATACAGTGTGTTACTGAAAAATTATGTAATTTCAGTAGTTTCAATATTAGGTATCTTCAACGTATCTTTATTGTTGATCTCTTACTTAAAACAGTAGGTATAAATGTAGTTTCGGTAATATCAATCATTAGATCGATTCTATTTGGTCAGTCGATCGTTTTGCGTAAACAATTCAATCGCCCGACGCTGGTCAGATCAGATTTTATTAAGCCAGTTCCAGATGGATGTAACGTGTAATTCGGGAGTAATATAAAGAAGGAGGTTACGCGATTTTTTGTTAAATATCGTGTTACCTACATCTTTACGTTACATTACACGTTATTCCGTTTGAAACCTGCTTTAGATAGCCAGCATGACTGTATGTCATAATTTTATAACATTAGTAATGGTCAGTTGCAAGTTTCCAGCTGAAAAGTAGTTTATAAACATATATCTTATGCATGCACCGACTTATGAACGTTGATGAAGCGAAGGTGATCTGTCTGGATCGTGGCACGTGGCAGTCCTTGGTCTCTGCCTACCCTTCTGGGTTACAGGCGTAAGGTTATGTATGTATGTTCTTATGAGGTGTTGCATTGCTACAGATCCCTAAACTAAAAATAGCGTTCCAAAAAGTGATAGCATGACCAGACTTAACAACACCCTGTATCGGCGGAGGCAGGCAGGTAGGTACTGGCGTTGCTATGGCAATGGCATTCATTTGACGTAGCGGGCGGCCATTGTCCTATCATTTAGACGCCTCCGCAGCAAACAGGAACAATGGTGCGGATTTGCGACACACCAAACCAGACTATAGACTGGTCCCTTAAAATCTATACTATGTCTATGTGTAGAGATATACACAGATTGTACATAACTGGCTCTAATTAAGCTGCGTTTCAGCAGCTTTGTATAGTGTTAATGGCTCAGATGGAAAACTTGCACGTCACAGTGAAGTTTACATGGATTATATGCATGTAAACAAAGCATGCATACACGAATTCTGTAAATTGTTCATAACAAATATTTTGTGAAAGGATATTATCGATCTAGTAAATCTAACTCTAGAAATTGCTCTAAGCAATAAGGCCGCCACTTGTACTGTATCTTTGTTATTATTTTATGTTTGTCTTTTCCTGGTGTCTTCTTCTTCAGGCTATATTATGTAGACCACTGCTGGACATAGCCCTCCCCTAATGAGCGCCATAGCGCCCTGTCTTCAGCTTGCCGCATCCAGCATGTGCCGGCAGTTTTTCGCAGATCGTCATCCCACCTGGTCGGAGGGCGTCCTACACTACGTTTGCCTTGTCGCGGTCTCCACTCAAGAACACGCTTACTCCAACGGTTGTCGGTTCTTCGCTTTGTCGGTTCCTGGTGTAATAAAGAATATTCTTATCTTATCTAAAACTTACTTAATAAAACTGTAAGGATTATTCTCAAGGACAACGCACAGCATAAGTTGGTGGGTTTGGATTGTTCCAACGTTATCCTTGTGGATAACGTTCTTGATCTACAAGCACGAAGTATAACACAGGAATTTATTTGAAAATAGCATTGGTGTATAAACTTCAGTTTATAAATAAAAGTGAGTTGTATGAATGAATGACGAAAGCTTGAATAAAAACGTAGTAATTTTGTAAGTTCAATATGGATATTGTTTTCTAGGCTTGTATTACGTTTACGCATAGTTACATGACACACATCATTATACTCAAAAACATTGCTAATACGTATTATAAGTGGAATAGTGGGATACGAAATGAATGAAGTGAGGTTACCTGGCACTATCTGACTTTGTTTTCTTTCGTATATACAAAAACCAATGCCTGTATTCTGAATTGGAAGGCAGACGCTAGGGTTTCCTCGCGATGTGTTCTTTCACAGTCAGCGAGTGGTATTGCTACTATAACTTCACAAATGCACATAACTTAGAAAACAAAGTAATTGATACATGCCGGGGTTTGAACCCACGGCCTCCCGATTGAAAAACCGGCGTTCTACACCGTTCCGCTACCACCACTACCTGGCTTATTAAATACGTTGTCAGATGTGAAGTCACACTTGCTAAGCCAGCAATGGCGCATATCAAAAGTTAAATAGCCACCGTCGCTTGGACAACAGGAAAGTTTACTCATCGAAGTTGCTACGAGCCCAGTGGTGAGGGCGAGTTGAAAGCGATCCTTATTATGTGCGCCGGAGACGTTGACAACGTCAATTTAATAGCAAGGCAAACTTGAACAATACCCAGCGTTCGTAAGGTATCTTGAACCTTGATTGAACTTTGAGCACGTTGGACAAAGTTTAATTTTATTGTTTCATTTAATACTTAGGTACTTAAGAGGGAAGCCTCACACTCCACCAAAAGGGAAGTGATATTTATTTATGGGGCGCAACTCAAGCATAGGTAGCATGTCGTGTGTTTTGTGGTGGTAAAATATCGGAATATGATAGTGACAGTACAACAACAATCTATTAATTTAATTTAATTAACAGTTCTCACTTGGCCAAAGTCCATAAAAAACAGACATCCGACAGCTGTTAAGGGAACCCCCTTAAGGTGCACAAGCACCACCAATGACAAAAATACGTAATAATATAATTTTTTACAGATACTTTTAGTACAAAAATATCGTCTTTTACAGATTGTTTACAAAAATTGTTTTTTTAAACATCTCTCAATTTAGGATCCACAACCGAGACCTTAAGGCTGAAAATACAAGAGCAAACAGCATTTCCGCTAAAACGGCCATTTTGTGGCATAAATGCTATTATGTCCCAGGTTCCTTGATTCTAGATTCTCGAACGCGGGGCCTTTAAATCACCACTTTACTGACTGGTTTTTAAGCTACTTTTTAAAAAACGACAATTTAAAGAAAATACCTTTATTTATTTATTTTGAATATTATGGAGCCATGTAACAGTTGTATAGAGATCGATTGTGTTCGAGAAACTGGATGTAACTGTACCCAGTACAATAAAGTCCTAGCTTTTGTTACCTTGCTGTGCTAAAAAAAACTTGTTCTTTTTACGTGCTTCTTCCTTCCCCACTCACTACAGTCCAGAGTTTTTTGGCCACCTCAAACTACTCCAGCAGATGTTGCCCATCGTCTTCTAGGCTGGCCTTGACTTCGATGCTCGTATTATGGTACCCACTTGGTGGTCAGTATCGCCCACCTGTGGTCACCACTATTCGACTGATATGACCAGCCCAGCTCCACTTTAATGTCGCCGGTTGGACGCCCTATTAAATTAATATAATCTAATAATAATAACTTCCATGCAACACAATCACTTGTATTGGTCCCAAAACGAGGATACGCTTTGCTTTGGTGACCAGGCAAGGTATTACAAACACGAAAATATACTCCAATTAAGAGATAATGATTAAAGAAAAGAAAAATTCCCGATCCGATTGAAGATAAATTACTTTTTTATTTAGAGGAGTATACATTAACATAACATTACATTTACATACTGACACATACATTGCATCTGGCCCCACACTAAGATACCATGTGTCGTGGGTACCAGAAACAGCGACATCACAAACATGTAAGCATCCAAGACCTGGGGGTTTTTTTCTTAGTCCCCAGCCGGGGATCGAACCCGGGACCTCTCGCATGGTAGGCAGATGCGGTACCGCTGCGAGACAGGTCGTCATTAAGTACTATAGTAGTATCACGCACTCTTAATTATACTACTACAATAACACCAAATATATACTTAAAAATAAGAGATCATATTTTTTGAGACTTGTATTTTGAAGTCGGTTTTTATTATTAATAAAAAAAGATCGATTTTTTCTACAAATCAAAGAAAACATTTGTTACATAAGCAGGAACGAGTAATTTGCTGCTATATATTGAAAAGTTTCCTTTTCCAATTCTTAAGGACTTAAAATCACGACGGGAACCATAACACGATAAATTTTATGAAACATACTAATTATCTATCAGATGCTTCAATTAGGGTTAATTTTCTAAAGTGTTCATTAGGCATTCACTAAATTTAAGCTGGGTCTATTCAGACGGTGTACCCTTAAAATAAATATTATTTTTATTTTATTTTTATTTTATTTGGGACAACAAACAACTACACATTAACATATTACAAAACTAATTAGATTATGGAATTAATAAACATGTAGTCCACTACGTTATCCACAGTTTACTATTAACAAGTTGTGAACTCATGTAACTCATTAAACGAATATCATTGTATATAATAAAAAAAAGCTTAATAACTTAATAATAAAATAACATTGCAAATAACATAATTATACTGTGTTAGCCGACTTAGCCGACGCGCGTCGACGCACTGTACATAGACGAAACTATTCAGTTATTCACTTGTTAAAGCAGTGTTTATTATATTACGTTTCATGTTTGTCTATATTTACTTAGATATTAAAGTAGTGCAAAATCAGCAAGTGCAGTCAAGAGCGCGTCGACCCTTATACACCACTTAGCTAGAAACATTAAATAAATACTGGAAAGAAAAGCAAAAAAAAAAAAAGGAAAACCTACTTACTTCACTGATTGTTAAGTGCGCTGATATTATCATGGTTAATCAGTTAAGATTTAAAAAAGAGCTCCAAGTAAAAAAGTACGTGTCGTAATTAGAAATAACACAAGTACAGCATAAATTTTAAAATAACATAACCTTAGAAATTTTTGTTACAACGGTTACCTTTTTCAAGATATCGATATCAACCCTTGAATGTCCCTACTGCTGGGGCACGGGTCTCTTCCAGCATCACAGGAAGGTTAGGCCATACTCTTCCACGGGGGCCAAGTCCGGGTTGGTGAAGGATTGTAAGACAGTGGCGGGCCTTACTGTCAGAAGTTATCAAGCCGCCCATAAGGTCTCTGACATGGCTTAACGACTGCCATTACGTGACAGCCGATACCAACGGCTTTACGAAGCACGGAAGCGCTCGGAAAAATGCCACTAGCGATAGTCACGGGACGATCACCCATCCTGCACCTGACCGCGCTTGTTGTTGCTTAACTCAAGTGATTGATTCCAATCACTTGCTTTGAGTAGGCCACGAGCGCTTCACTAGGCCACGAGCAAGATTTCAAGATATACCATATAATGGCGCAGAGTCACATAGTGAGTAGCATTTAATTTAATTTCTGACAAACAACGCCGCTCCAAGTTAAAAGAAGCTGTACATGTCTCGGCTGCCGGTATTGATTTATTTAGTTAATTTGTATTCGTGCAACGCCGTTTAATATTTTAGGGTTGAGATGCAATTGGATGCAGAGCGACTGCACCCTGTGAGTTGGCACATCGCCACTGGCTTTGTATAATTTAAGAAACTAATCTATTAGTTGCTTACTTTATCTATAAAGTGGAATTGAAATATGACATTTTTTCTGAAACATTTTTTAAGTTTATCTTTGCGATACTTACGAGCAGCGCGTGCTTCTGCGATACTTACCTGAAACAAAAAAAATAATATCTCTATATATATAGGCGCTAAGCCGTTGGTGCCGGTTGTCGTTAAGCTACGTCAGAGGCGGGGTTATGGGCGGCTTGATAACTTCTGACAGTAAGACCTGCCACTATCTTACAATCCTCCACCAATCCGGACTTGGCCCCCTTGGCGTATGGACTAAACTTCCTGCGAAGCAAGGACATGACATACAGACATCCAAGGGTCAATATCGATATATAGGCTGTTTACTGACTGTTCCTTCGGTAGCAGGTTCAGCAGTCAAACGTATTGACATTCAAAACAAACAGCACTCTAGTGTCAATAAACATTGGTGTCTTACAGTATGTGTCAGAAGAAAATTGGAGTAGGAGGCCATTAATTATTCATTCATATGCCAAAACTTACGCCTACAGTATTTGCCAGCGAATATGATTCGAATTTTCCGCTTCCGTAGTTACTGCGCTAATTGAAAGTTAGGAGCTCGTCAAAACCGATTACCTACTAAGTAATTAATGCTTTAATTGTATATGCAAATTTTATAAACCTTCTTTGTGATATTCAAACGAAATTTCGCTTTAATATTCAGCAAGAACTGTACACACTTTTTAACGGTAATTCTATATCGGGCTGATGATTTCTTATAATAAAAAAGTAACAAGCAAATTGAATTGATTTCAATATTCCCGCCACACTTTTCCTTAGGTATTTTTCATTCCTGTTCCACATTTTATAAACTAATTTCCTCGGCAATATTGGTCTTGCGACAGTTTTGTAGGCGCAGACGCTTTCTCGGAAAGAAACTCTGTGAAGACGCGGACCCCCGTAGTCAAATCAAATCACTCGACCTTATCGATCTCCACGAGAAAACTAACTACATTTATTTACCTTTAAGAAATACTTCAATAAAAAATCGACTAGAAGGGAAACAAGATCTATAAGAAAATTTATGGGATTATAAGAATAAAGGAGTTCTGTTATTAGTCAAGGAACCATTATAATTGAAGTAATTTTTGACTCCGTTAATCCTTTCCAACAATAAAAATCGGTTGATGTGATAAAAAGTATTCATGCAAATGAAATATAATTCGATAATTATTTCATCACGGTCTAACTTCACTAATCTTATTTGGGATCACCCTTTCTAACAAGAAAGAAAAGCATTAATAAAACTTAATTAAATTATGGACGAAAACCTCTTCTTTCAAAAAGTCTGCCACAGACGGAATCACAAAAGGAAACATTACATCGACCGGCACTACCCACAAAATACTTATTGGAAAAAAAGAGATGCAATAGGTATTTGAAGTAACCCATTACCATTTTTTAACTTCTAAGCAATAAAATTTAATCGAAATCATTTATTACGTTTTTGCTGACTGCACCTAAACTGGGCCTCGTTTAAAAACTATGCTTCTATAGCAGTTACGAATTTAATCCAATGGAACTGCTGATTTGACGCAATTGCTGAGGTTGCATCCCCTACGCGGGGTCGCCGGTCACCCTTCAGTGAAGGGGAAACATTAATAAAGGATATGAGAATTTACTGTTCAATCCAGCTCTAGGCCAATTTGTTAATTTCGTCCAATGCACTTAAAACCAACTCGCCAATATTGCACAAATATATACTGCTATAGCTACAAGCACGTGAAAACAAGTGAGAGATAAAAGTGTCATATTATCAAAAGGGTATTTATCATGCTACCAGCATTAAATAGTCCCGAGGATAGGCCAATTGCAGAAACGCTCGAGGCCTAGTCGAACCGAGTGATCGGAGTCAATCACTTGGGTTAAGCAACAACAGGCGCAGTCAGGTGCAGGAGGGGTGATCGTAGGCCAATTAGTTGGTTGATTTCTTCCAATACACTTAAAAAAAGTCATCAATATAGCACAAACATATATTACTATACCTACGAGTACGTGAAAGCAAGTGAAAGATAAAAATGTTACCGTAATCAGATATTATCAAGAGAGTATTTATAATGGTGCCAACATTAAATAGTCCCGAGGGCAGAGTGCGGTCAGTGAGTAAAAAATTATGAAAAAAAGTCGGTTGCAGGTTCGAGCGGGGACTTGATGTGGTTTCGGGCTACCGCTCTCCCTTTATCAATTACGGCTAAACAAGAAAAATGACCGTCCGTAAGCCTAATTAAAGCAAGTAGGTAAATTCCGACAAGAACCGGCGGTGTCCCCCGCTCATCCCCCAGAACAGGTGGCTAAACTTTTAGCTAATTTCATTAGCAGCGGCGTATATTTTGATCAACACGCTAAATTTCCTCTTTTTATAAGCCCAGTGATAAATTTCAATTTGCTTGATTTATGGGGCATGTTATTTAGTCATGACCCAGTAATGTTGTAAATAAGTCATTGAGCCCAACATAGATCTTTTTGACCCTCTTTTGAACTTCATTTACTGATATTTTTAACTAAATCACAGATCATGTCAAACTACATGCAGTTTTGTTTATTATCTGTAAAGTATACAAAGCTGACCACTCCACTGGACCAATGAATCATTCACGCCAGATTAAAAACTAGTTGACCTCACCCTCTGCGGAGTAAAGCATCATTAGATGCCCGAAGTGAGGGTGCAAAAGAAAAATTTTCTCACTCTACGGAGCCGATAAAATTTATAGGTGCATTCGCATACCTACGACTAACATAGCACCGTACAACGTGCCGTTCTATTGTGAGCGTAATTATTTCTACCGGTATCTGAAATTACGGTCTGACTATTTAAAAACACAGCACGATTTAAGCTACAATCATTTCATATTTAAGTCATGTTTTCATGGCGGCAATTACAAAATATGTTTTTTTATATTTTACGTTAATATGCCTAGTTAGTTAGACCTGAGATTTCCGCACTTGGCCTCATAGTTGGGCCATTGTACGTAGTAACATTTCAGACACTAGGGTTTCCTCACGATGTTTTTCTTCACGGTTACCGAGTGGTATTGCTATTATAACGTCACAAATGAAACACAACTTAGAAAACAAGGTCATTGGTTTATGGCGAGATTCGGACCCATGACCTTCCGATTGACAAGCCGGCGTTTTACCGCTCCGCTACCACCGCTTCAGGTCCGTAAATATTTTTATTGTTTAACATGTATTAGTGAATGTGAAAACAGCAACTTCCTAATTTACTGAACATAGAACATAGAAAAAGGTTTAACACTCTGCAGAGCAGACGATTTGCTGTTTATAAGATCCTGGTAAAGCTGTAACACTGCGATAGACTTGTGACAACTGTTTAAATTTGAAGATTTGTGTAATTCGTTTCATTCACCTTTGGTCTAGGTGAAAACAAAGAGTAAATACCTACTATCGAAGTAGAGAAATTGGAGATAGAAGTTGATATTTCTTGAATTATATCGATGAATTAATTACCTGGGACAGACAAACAACTTGATGTACACTAAGTATTGATTCCTGTATTGTAACAAATTCTTTCAATGATTTGTTTATACTAAATGAAACGAAGTTCCTGAATTCCTTGACCAGCTAGGCTAACCGATAGTTTCCCAGATAATGCACCTGCACGCCCGTATGATCCTACCCGGGGGTAGGGTAATCTTGCGAAGCCATCCGCCTGCAGATTAAAACTTGCTCATAATGGATTTCATAAGTCCATAACTTACATAGGTGTATGTTGTGTAAGTTATCGGGTATTTTGATCTTATTGTTGACTACTATTAATATTGCCTACATCGTTGGTCTAGCGGTTTCACGTCTGATTACAATGCCGGAGGTCGTTGGTTCAATTGACCCTGGAGGCCTCCGTACATTTTTAGAAATGGCCTCAGTCTGGATGTATTTAAATGTTCATAATGTTTTTACTTAGTTACTATAGGGTATCCTAGTTTAGGACTGGAACAAGTGATTGTGTAGTACGGAAGTTATTTTTTTTAAGCGGTGATCATGCACGTCATTTACGTTCCCATCTCAGGCGACTAAAGCCATAGTAAAATAGTTGCACCGTAGAGACGCCCAGCGTGAAATGATTAGTGCAAATTGTAATTGACTTTAGGCTGTGTGCTAGACATAGGGCGGCGGGTGGGGTTGTGGCAAGCCGTACGTAGGTAGGTAGAGAGCAGGCGTATGTTGGCTTTTTGAGGCGACGAAGTGTCAGCCAGCGCACCGTCAGCTGTTTTGCATCATAATCGAGTTTCCACAAAGTAAAACAAAATCTCAGCGTCGCATTAATATTCAGTGATATAGGGATCAACGCGACACCGCCGGATTGGCGTTTATTTAACATGCAAATTGCAATCTGAAAATCTAGCAAAATTATGAACGACTAAATATTTTAAACATTATTCGGGGAGGACAAATTTCACCGAAACCCTGACGACTGAATGTAATTTATATGCTAAACTATTCTGTGTCACCGACAGTTGATTAGCATTGGGAACTCGGGCAGGTGTGACAATTCTCTTAGCACATTGTGGTAGCTCGTTCAACTTTCATTGGCGGCGTTCGGTCGGGCTACGAAATGGATTGTGAAAGATAATAGAATGAGTGACCGGTCGATCTGGAGTGCAAACCATTAGAATGGTAGGGGGACAAGGCGCGTCCTCAGCTGAGGCGGCGGTGATGGATGCTGAAGATAAATCAGGTCGCGGCGCTGGTCCGCGGCCGCAGCTGACCAGATGCGCCCTCCCTCCCTCGGGTTATGTATTGCCGAGGTCATTGGTTCTTTCAACTAGTTCTTTTACTCTCTCTACGCTGATTAAATGCTACTCTTGGCATAGTGTGACACTTATATGCAATAATAATAATAACTTTTACACAACACAAGCATTTGTCCTGGTCCCAAAATAGGATACCCTGTGCTGTGGTAACCAGGAAAGAATATCACAATCAAGGATATAGGCCCAGATGAGGCCATTTTTACGCCGGTGGGAATTGAACCCACGACCTCCGTCACGTTAATCAGACGTGATACCGCTAGACCAACGAGGCAGTATTAAGACAAATATTTTTAAAGAAATAAACATCAACTATACAAACACTTTGTAAATGATTAAAACAATAATTTCAGACCCTGCTTCTGTAATGTCGTTAGTAACGTAATATTTAATTCATCACGGAAATAATTTATCCTATAATTACAGCGCGCTATTAGTGAATATGTTTTATTAATACCATTAATCTACATGTCGTTGTTCTGAGGCAACGAAAATACCCCTTTCGGTGAACCCTAAAGTTAATTTAGTCGAAGAAAACAGAGACGTTCCCTCTGAGTGAATAATAAGACATCTCCCTGGTGCCGAAATCATGCGTCGTGTAGCGCCCCTCGCCGCCGCCGCCTCCCAAACAACATTACCGTATAGCAGCCAATAACACGGAGAGCTATTATTCAATATTGGCGGCACTGAAATATGGAAGTCCCAATTATTAATGAAACGACAGAATAAACAGTAAAACATTGCAATCGAAAACCTCATTTTTTATATAGAAGGTGAAAAATTTCTTGAAAAAAGCCAGGTCAGTTACGTATGTCGAACAAATAAACATTTCAATAGCAAACAAACCGATTGGAGTTTCAGTAATATGAATCAGAAATGATTCATTTCCCATTCCGACATATGCTCCAATGGAAAAGTCGACTGGGAATGACATATTTTTAATTACTTATGACCACCCCGCTTGACCGGTCGGTCCATATTGGATTTCTGTAGTTGTCCGTAAGTCGAGTATCGATGTTCGTAGCACTATACACAGGATGTATTTTAGATATGTTTCATGGGATATGTTTCAGAAAATATACATGTGATTAGCATAAACAGCCTTCAATTACTGTACATTGTACTTTACTGTACATTGACATTCAGCCAATAGAATGTAATTTTTTTTATGTTGGAATAAATTGATTTGATTGACACCTCACTGGATTAAGACTTCTCTCAGAGAGAGAGAGTGAGAGAAAAAGAGAGAGAGTTTAATGAGCATGCGTGCCCAACGCGGATTAGCGATTCCCAGCGCTGAGTTATGCGAACACCTTGGTGCTTGCCTTCCTCATGATCACGGCATATTTTGACAAATTTTAAGTGAATAGAACGTAACGAATTAATTTTTGATAACATTTGTTAAAAGTACTGTCAACAAAAAAAGTTTATACTAAACGTTATCTTCCACGTTTGGGACTGGCAACACATAATGGCAACATATGATTTTAATATTTTTTAATGATTCGCGGTACTCATACATAGTTATGTATTAAACGCAGTGTATAGTAGTAGGATAGTGAGTGTTGTGTGTCGGCCAGCTACGAAAAACTAAAAGTGACTACCCACAATAATTGACTGTACTCGCCAGTTCAGTCTACCCGAGACCACGGCAACTGTACTGCCGAAACGTCGGGAAATAAGGTAATTACGTTTTACCTAATAAATAATCGCGATTAGACCAGTGTAATATATAACTAAATATGATTTTAACACATATTTTTAAAGTAATACAAAATTAGTCTCATGTTGGTATCTTATGACGTACGGTTACCAACCGTCAGCCCATGGCCTAAAAGGTGTCGACTGGATCTAGCCCCCACTGGACGAAAAATCATGCTTCAGGTGCACTATGATTGATTTGACAGGTAATAACTGCCACAAGTATACTAATTTGTCTACCCTTACCGCCGTAGTGTACCCCACCCTTAAAAATTAGTTTCCATATCGTATTCGTAAATCGACAATACAAGGGAAGGCTCTAGAGCTCAACAATTATTAGGAGAAAAGGTCCCTGAGGAACCAATTTGGTAACGGGCGAGGTAGGTACTCAAGCAAGGATCGCGGATATATAGGTACAAGCAATCCATCACCGTCCCCGGTATTATACCATTTTTGTGCAAAATATATTTTAATGCTACTTTGAATGACTTTTTCATAGCATGAAGCAATTTTTTTATCGTATCTTATAACTAAGAGTGTCTGTAAATATCAGAGAATATATTGTATAAAGGCGCTACGCGGTAATAAAAATTATAACTTTTTTTATAATATGTTTTTTTCTTAAATAGAACATCATAAATCTTAACAAACGTGCAGACAACTATTTTTAGAACCAAGAGTCTAGAAACTAGGATCTATAACCTAGGGCTTTAATCGATTTCCGCTAGTAACGTCCATTTTTGGTGAAACTGCTTTGAAATCCTAGATTCTTAGACGTATGTTCTTGTCAGTAAATTCTAAAAAGAGCTACTATTATGATATGTACTTTTTCCAAAGACCGCCAATGTATAACAATGTATTCTTTTTTCTGGTCGTGCAATAAAGTGTTTTCTATCTCTATCTTTGTATAAAAGAAGATAATTATATTATTTCCCATCGCTAGCGCTAGTTATCATTGCGTAGCGCCTTAACGAAGAATTCTAAGCTTGGACTCGGCAAATAAATCGTCCACACGCGGCAAAGCGCTTAAATGAAGTGTGCAGAAGTGTCAATTACGTCCTTGTCTGCCATAAAAATAAGAGCATACCTTGTGGAGGTAATAGGCAAGCCCCAGACTGGACGAGAATAGACGGGGAGGTGCCATGTCAGCCACCCCATGCCGCTGGATAACCACGACAAGGAATCCATATTGCTTTTCTTGTTCTATAGGATTACAATTGAAGTGGATTTAATTCTGAGGTGCAATGTATAATGAATAAATGTGTTGAATTAATTTATGTTTCAACAATTGCGAGCTAAAAAGTGTTCTTTAATTTTGTTTAAGAATCAACAGCGAGATTTGGAAGAGAATGTACTTTTCATTATGTTAAACAATAATATAAATTGCTAAAACGTAATAGAATAACATTTTGGTGAATGTTCGTGATTAATAACCGGCTCTACCTTTGGTTTGAAACTGAATCTGGATTTAAAGTGGTATATATCACATTGAATATGTAACTTTTTGGCGTTCGAAAGCCGTAAACATATGAAAGAACAATTGAGTTGACCGGCGAAACAGTATAAGCGGCGACCACAAGACAATAAAACTGTAGTTTCTTTTAATTTTTTGTTACTTTTTTATATATTGTTTGTTTATAAAAAAATATATAGCCTATATACATCCTACTGTAGGACACAAGCCTTCAAGCGCTGAGGAAATTAGAAAAGAAATTAGTAAAATTAAGTAATTATTTGCACAACAGTTTTTTCCAGCGTAGTATAAAAATTTTGCTAACATATTCGAAAACTATCACCATTTAGAATCTGTAAGATTGTTTGGCATGACTTTTTGAGGCCCTATGCTTATTGGGTTTGTGGATTTTATAAGTGTGTATGCTCGTAAAGCTGTCTGTCTGAGGGTGTTAGGATGTCGGGGCCAGGTCGGCACGTGTCCCGCGTGTCCGTCATAAACCTGCTTTTAGAAGGATCCCCCTACGCTATGTAGGGCGTTGACTTGTCGTCACATAGACCTGTCGTATACCCAAGGTTACAGCCAATAAAAAAAACCATTCGTTTTCATGTGAATTCATGCCAACCGTGTATTTGTAAGCGAAATTGAATTTTATTGACATTTTATTTACCAAAGCTTTCACTTCGTAGCAATAATAGTACGTAAAATAAGTAAGCAATCAATAATTAGGTAGGTAAATATTTCGGTCCGATAAATGCACATACCAAAACCAAGGACACATTTCCCCAAAGCTGCAGAGACGACAAAAATAACACGGTTGGTACTCATAGCGCCTCATAAGACTACACTGGTATACCAAGAATTTTCATTGTCGTCGTCTTGCAGCCCTTCTCAGCAATATACCCGTGACATTCACAAGAAGCGAGAGAAGGAGACAGACGGTCTTACTCTTATGCCGCTACCACGTAGGTTAGAAAGAAATAACTAAAACTTTAACCCGACGTCTTAAAACTCAAAAGGTTTTATTACATTCTCCGCAAGCTCAGACACTTAAACTTTATTGCTCTGGGATTAAAGTAATATTTGCTGCGGCTAAATGATGTCAAGGCAATTTGGCGATATTAAAAGATGCCTACGTAGTAGGGACCGGGTCAATAGTTAGGTGTTTTCCGGCGGTGTTTGCTTGCACCGCTGCGTTTAATCGAGTGGGGAACTTTCTATCGCCCACATTCTTGCCCGGCTACGTGCGATAACACTACGTTCCGACTCAACTATTCGCCGTAACTGCATAGTTTGGCGCCTTCGAGGCGTATTCGAGCCCACTGTATTCCATGCACTTAAAGCCTAACCACCCACAACAACGGTCTGGAAACTACTCGATTAATTAATCTACTTATTGAGATTACGGGACTGCAATTACACTACTATCATTGTGATAACAAGTACATATTGAATTACGATTAGGAAACTAAATATAAAGTGCATGTAAGCGACGTAGAATCTTTTAGTAATGAGGATCTCAACTAATATCCTAATATATTAGCCAAGAGAAAAATAATAGAAACTACAGAATTATTTATGTATCGTGCTAGGATCTTAGCTAAGTTGTGAGATGTTTGAAATCTAGACTGTTGATTTTGATTCATTGCTTTTTTTGCATGGTATCTAAATTCTGGACTGAACTTTGATGGCGTCCTCTGTTTTTCTAATTACTTAAGTTTACAGCCCCATTTACAAAGACTTTTGAGAGTATACGCTTTTGGTAGAGTGAGCGAAATGGCAGGATAAGATCCGATAACAGGCAAAGAGACCAAAATCAGACTGGATATAACTGGGCGCAGTCCAAAGTGTTCATGGACAGCGTGACTCGCGAAACCCATTGAGCGTCGATGAGACGCGAACTGAAAGACGTACATGAGTACAATTTTAGTTGAGCACAACATTTTTCTGTTTTTCCCAAGAATTTTTTTTTCTCTCTAACGTGCTAATGGTTATCAGATCATTAGCATTTAATGAGTTGAGGCTTTTTTTACTTCAAAAAATAAGTAACTTCTCTTTTATATAGTATATTGCTACGTATTTTCATTGTGTAATTTTTTTACCAATTGTGACAATTATTTTTTGAATCAGAAGTTTGTCTGGGTTTCTAATCAACATATTCATAGAATTCTATCAAAAGGATCCTTTGTAGCCTGAGACAAAACTCAACTTTGTTTTCAAGTTTTACTGTGATGGTGGTTGCAGGTGAATATTATATACCGGACTAGTTAACTTCGAGTTAAATAGACAAACTGCTAGTAGGTAACTATACCTTTTGTTAGTCTGCTGGGTGCTTTTAAATAGTTGAATAGCAGACGTCTATATGGGAGGGTTGAAAAGGTCACATGGACTCTAACATTCAAAAAGAGCTCTTTTATCTGGGTTTCTTAGTGGTTTTTTTTATAAATTTTCTTACAATGTCAATTATTTGCTGCGAAACCTATTACGGTAATGTTTTTCTGGAGATCATTTCTTATTGATTTAATTAATTACAAAAAAGCAACAGGTCATAAAAACGGTAATTATGTAATTATTAAGCTATTCAATCATCAGACGATAAGTCCTACTTGTGGCCTGAAATAATCATAAGTGATGCAGCCAACGCCTGTCCTCTTAGGTTAAGAAATATCTGTGTAATTTAATTTTTTATGTGCAATAAGTATCTATTTATCACACCATATCAAATATTATATATATATATATATATATATATATATATATATATATATATATATATATATATATATATATATATACATATATATATACATATATATATATATATATATATATATATATATATATATATATATATATATATATATATGTATATATATAAAATATAAAATTACCATACATTATTAGGTATATATCGCTCCAGCCGTTTAGACTTGAAAAAGTAACAAACATACACCAACTTTCGGCTTAGAATATAATATAAAATTTGGCATGGAATTAGCTGATACCCTAGATTAACACACAAGCTACGTTTTACTGCAGGAAAATATCTTATTCCCATAGGAAAATGGATAAACCGCGGGTAACACCGCGGGGCATAGCTAGTCTATTATAATACGCATTCGTAATAGGTACAAAAATATCTCCACTCGAGTCAAATTTATTAAAATTAAGTCATAAGTCACACAACACATACATTATAGCATCATGCTGTGAATACCTTCTGGCAGGTCAAAAGGGCGATCCGTCACAACCCTCCAGATATGATTAGCAGCTAATTGAATCCCGGGGTGAGATCCGCACAGTTTAGTTTTCCAATTTACGGACTTTCCTTTGCTCGGGAGAGTAAAAGGGTTGAATCTAATTATTCTCACGTCGGCGGCGACCTCACCAGAATTCACGTAAAAATAAACTGCGGCGCAAGTTAGAAAATGCTCTTAAAAATGTAATTTAATCTAGTTTACATTATTTGATCAAAGCAGGTGCTGCTATGTTACAACATAGCAGCACCTGCTTTGATGCAGCACCACCAACATAGCAGCACCAGCTTTCATCAATAAGGCGTTAATGTAAGGTCTATTACGTCCATATGTTGGACATCAAGTCGTCAACGACTGTCTCTCGTAGTTAGTTAATTAGTTAAACCTCAGATTTCCGCACAACTCGTAGTTTAGCCATTGTATGTAGCAAACGCTGATGTATGTTTACACTTCACACCTCACGATGTCTTCCTTCAACAGTGAGTGAGTGGTATTCCTTCGATAAGTTTACAGATGTACGTAACTTAGAACTTATTAGACTAGAGACTGTTTCTTGAAATGGATCGACGTATTGTTTTTAACCGACTTCAAAAAAGGGTGATTACTTTTTTGTGGTGGAATTTTTCGGCATACGTAATGAAAACGCGTGCGCTCGAGAACTAATGTTACGTCTTAAAAAACCTATTTAGAGGCTAAAAATTCCACCCATGCCGGGATTCGAACCCGCGACCTCTGGCTATCCGTGCCAGCGCTCTTTCCAACTGAGCTAATGGGCGACTCAGTTGGAAAGAGCGCTGGCACGGATAGCCAGAGGTCGCGGGTTCGAATCCCGGCATGGGTGGAATTTTTAGCCTCTAAATAGGTTTTTAAAATGGTCCTTAGCACGGGTTAGTGCATTAAAAATAAATATAATAATGTTACGTCGTCGTCGCTGCAAAGACGTGTCATCAAAACATTTTTGGTGGCCGTTGTAGCGGTGTTCATCTTAACTACGTAAGACGAACACTGTTACAACCGCCATTTGTACGCAGTTGGCCCATCACGACAAAAGAAAATCGAGTGATGACGTGTAAGCGTGAACGAGGCATTAGAATTTTTTTTGCATAACAAGAGACCACGCGATTAAAATTATCACGCTGTTTATTGACTGAACGCGTACCAACAAATATACTGAGCTCACGAATGAAACATTGAACTCTAGCAATGAATAAAGATTGTATCGTATTAGAGAGCTCCAGCACTCGAAGAGGCCCTCCCGATTTCATTAAGAGCTTCGCCCACCCATAGTTTTATTACCGTGTTAATAAGGTGACGTTTTTTGCGTGGTATCCACTGATAATCGGTTTCAACTTCAGCTTTGTATTCCGTCTGCGCCCCAATCACGCTCGCACCCCTGTTTCGTGAATTTGATAATGAAAGGGCCCCACTTGTGTGCTGCAGAGATAATGTAAATAAGTATGCAAATTTTACTGCGAGTTCCATTCAAATGAACCTTTGTGGCTGTTTAAAGTTTAGCTCAAAGGTAGTGTGATGTGACTCCTAGCTTGAGCTGGTTCGCAGCCGCGCTTAAAGATTTTCCCTCTGTTCCCCTGCCGCCTGTGAAACTTTACCTCATTACATGAGCATGGGAAATATAAAAGGGTACGGTGTGAGTATAAATCATGTTGCGTTATAAACTTTGCGTATTACTTACAATGCTTAGCTGATTAAAATGCGTGGCTTAATATTAACTACATTGTAGTTATACGGTGCAATATACAAACATTTTGTTGTTAGAGCTAGGTAAGATCTAAGTACATACGCGCAAAATATGTTCGGTGTCGAAAAGTGAAAGCACGGGAGTCTCGGTTGATAGCACCTCGTGACACGCCTCGGCACATCAATCATTTATCCACGAATCGCTTCCACTGAAACCGGGAAAAGCTTTAAAGCGACGCCATTTCTATAATGTATCACGTTTAAAACCTACTTTAAAAGGAAACCTCCGCGCCTCCATCTTCGCGTCATTGTTAGTCAAAAGGAAGCGCAAACAAAATAGATTGATACTGGATCTTGATAAGCGCATATTGAATTTTATTTTGCACAAATTTAACGCGTCTTCTTAATAAAGTCTTTTCGTTGCTCGAAAAATGTTTATTTTGAAGCTATCATTTTTTTTCTTCATTTTCAAAGAGGATACATTTCCGTTGGTATCGGCGGCGTTTATTTAAGTGCGGCCGAATATTTTCAGTTGAACAATCTACGTAAGATAAGCGAGCGTTTTGATTGGGTAGTTCAGTTTCGGAAAATAGCAACGATAGAGATGAATATATTTCATTTGCAAAAGTTTTCTTTCCGTTTAGAATCGTAAGAAATAAATAATAGGGGTTAAAGTATGAAATTGCCGTTTTATTGCAATAGGTTCTTTGAATTGACATAGAATATTCATGGTTTGAGGTTTTCGAATGAAACTTTTTTCAAATGGTTTCTATGATGTTCTTTTTTTAAAAAATGTGAAACATTTGAATATCGACTTTAAATGGTTTTTTTATTCAATTTAGACAAGAAAGATGGACTGCGAAAATTCGAGTGATTTTTGAATACGAGTTCTGACGCGGAACTAACGCGGCAGAAACAGCCCGCAATATCAATGCTGCGTTTGGAGAGGGGTCTACTAATGAACGCACCGTGCGATTTTGGTTTAAACGCTTTCGTGATGGAAATTTCGACTTAAAGAACGAGCCACGAGGAAGACCGCCCACACAGGTGAATAACGATGAATTAAGAGAGATAGTGGAAGCCGATCCTAGTCAAACTACCCAGGAATTAGCGGCATGGTTTAACGTTACCTTACCCACAATATTGACTCACTTACGTCAAATCAATAAAATAAAAAAATACGAAAAATGGGTGCCTCATGATTTGACTGATCTGCAGAAAGAAACGCGTATCCATCTTTCTTGTCTAAATTGAATAACAAAAACAATTGAAAGTCGATATTCAAATGTTTCACAATTTTTAAAAAAAGAACATCATAGAAACCATTTGAAAAAAGTTTCATTGGAAAACCTCAAACCATGAAGATTCTATGTCAATTCAAAGAACCTATTGCAATAAAACGGCAATTTCATAAATTAACCCCTAATATTAACTAAAACTTGTATTTCAGAATAAGGCTGAAAATATCGTACAGCAATACAAAGTGAGGAATAAGCATATACAGTGTAGTTACTTAGTGGTTCATTCTATAAATTGCTATTACCTACTATTATTGAAATTTCTATTAGACTTACCAACTTGATATCAACCCTTTGTATGTCCCCACTGCTGGGGCAGGGGTCTCTTATGGCATCGCAAGAAGGTATGCCATACTCCACCACAGGGGCGAAGCCCGGGTTGGTGGAGGATTGTAAGACAGTGGCAGGCCTTACTATTGTCAAGCCGCACATAAGGCCTATGACGGCTTAACGACTGCCATTACATGACAGCCGGCACCAACGGCTTAGCGTGCCTTGCAAAGCACGGAAGCGCTTGGAAAAATTACCTCTAGCGGTAGTCACGGGATGGTTATCCAACCAGCACCAGATCGCGCCTGGTGTTGATTAACCCTGGTGATTGATTACCAACATGTTATATGTTTTCATTGAAGGTGCCAGTTTACCAATTTAGGAAGGCATATTTAATAAGTATTTCTAGTCAGATGGACATTAGGGTTTGGTTCGTGCTAGGTGATGAGCTGGGTCCCATTTTATAGAACTACAATTCATAATTTACTATAAAAAATCGATACCTATTGAATAGCCAATCAACCTACAAATTAACAGACCATAAGACTAACTATAGTACACTTAGTCTTCTTATAGTTAGAATATTTTCGGGGCTTAATCGCGTAGTAATTTATTGCTATTTTACTTAGTCTTCTTATCTGTTACTCTATGTACTAACATAATAGAATATAAATTGAAGTCTTATAAAACGCGGCACTGGTGAAAACGAGCATAAATAACATTAATCACTTTATCAATACAGCCTCACCGTCGCACGGTCATACCAACCTCCTTAATCCGCTTCCAATCTTGCCCATTGGCCTTCTGCCGCTTTTATAAGGTCTTAAAAATATACGTATGTTTTTGATACACATTACATCTACTTAAATACCTACTCAAATGTTAACTAGAGTATGAAGCTGGTATATATTGTAACCCAATAATATGTGGTGTAACTTTTAGTATCTCGAATTGCTTATGAACGATAATGTAGAACATGGAAGAGCATGAGCTATATATTTATCTTAGTTAGGGCGACGCGCCTAGCAGGCAGCGTGGCGCATGACGAACCGTCATCCCGAAGACGATACGTTACGCGCATCCAGCCGATCCCCCGGGCCTAACACCACTACAAATTGGGTTATCAATCAATATTACTTTCCGCTTCCCAATTTATAAGAATATTCTTTATCGCGACTAAACAAAAATGGGCAAGTTTTTCCCGATCATTGCCGATGGAAATTGTTTTTCTTTTATGTTTCCATGTCAGATAAGTATTTCAAGAAAACTGATGTTGTTAAGGCGGTCGCTCAGTGGCGGAAAAATATAAAATATAATCAGGTTTTTCGATATTATATAGCCACACTCGGGTAAGCAACAATACACTACTGTATACTATACAGTAACGCAGTAGTTTCTGTATAATTCTTCACAAACTAACAAGAATCAAGATTTGCTGCTTTGGTCGGAGTTTTGATTATCCACTGAATGATTGTTATTTTTCAAAACTAAAGACACTGTTTTAATGCCGGATATAGTTTACAGTTCTACAAATTGACTAATCTTTTCTGTGGGCTAGGCCGACTAAGCTGTCAGGATGGTATAGGTGCTAGGCAAGGCTTCACCGTATTAAACCATGTCCCATGCACTACAGAATCCGAGTGGTCCCTTCACCCATCTAGTGTGAGTGAAGATGCCACTGGACGCTGTATAAATAATCTCATTACGTACATGCAGAGGCTAAAAAATCTACAAAATTTAAATCAACCGTGAAAACTTTATGTTTCCCGCCATCTTCTACTTTATGTGCCGTCTCCTATCGGAGGCTGGCAACCATTCGGCTAACTTGCTTTTCAAGGCATATAATACAAATAATAAATAATAATAGTAGCCATGATATTTGTTATTTAAGGCCTCCTTCTTCGCGGAATCTTGTTTTGTATGACAAGTTGAAGGACACTAGGTATGCTTTCGAAAGGTTTAGTCCCAGAACACTGTAAATACTTGGTGTTACACATAATGTAGGTATGTCCGAAATTATCTACGTTATTTGATTGCGTCAATGACCTTTGCTTTCGTCTCGCTCGTTCTATGCAGCATTGTAGAATTGCGTACGCTACTATAATTTCACCTTAACAAGCCGTCGGAGGCATCCGAGTATAGAGGGTGTATCGCCCTCGTTACTTGTTATTCTCTTACAATCTCGGCGAGCAGGAGCCAGGGACAGCGCTCTTAATGGACCAATATATCAAATAGGATTAAGTACAAATGAGAGTAGCGCAACCGCCTGATACTTTGTTGTACGACATGACTTGAATAGATACCGGAGAAATGACTTTTAATCAATTTTACATCGTGTTCGCTTCACGAAACATTCGTTTCCTCTGTACATTCAAATTTGAACTTATTCGATGCAAAACATAACTTTAGTTACTAAGTTATGAGGTAACCAAAAATAATATCTAGAGAGTAAAATCAATAATATACTATATAAGGTAAAAAAAACCGTGATCAATAGTGTGTAATATCATTAAACATCACAGTAATCTTTGAGCCAAATCTTTCGTTAGTACTACACATACTAAGTAAATTTGTGAAGTAAGCGAATCTCGAACTAAGTTAATAATTAAATAGACTTCTGTAATAAGTTTATAAGTTTTATTATTATTTCAATGGGTTTTCTTTTGCAAACTCATTAATATTATTACCTTACTAAAATGAAATGATAGCGAAGCAAAGTCAATAACACTATCACACAGCTTATCATTTATTTTGAAGAAGTGCGGAACAATTAAATAATTAAAAATATATATTGTGAAATTTGTTCGATTTCCATATAGCATATTATTTAGCCCCAGAAAATAAAGTGACTTATTTTTTTTATTTATACCAAGCTGATAAAAAAGTAAGCTTTTGAGGATCGCAGCAATTCGCAAGTTGCTTGTGCTGCTTGAGCACACAAACGATTCCAGACAAGTTATTCCACGCGAGTGAGTCCGGGCGCGGCACACTCTATCAAAGCAAACGATTTGTCCACACCGTTGTTCCGTCTGTGTAGGCGAGCAAAAAAATCACAAAGTAAACATCCTTTATTGAGCAGAGACCTTACGAAATACAAATAAGAACAAACTATTATATAATCCACTCACATTTTTCCTCGAAACACAATGAATGGTCTCCTCAGAAGTCACGAATAACTAGTTTATTAAAGAAAAAATGGTGCTGTTTTTCCTAACTAATAGGGCTTTACAAAGGCCAGCTGAGCAAAATGAAATTAGTGAGTCGTAATGAGCGTTTTTCTCGGACAATTTACACACGATTAATGTAGAGCGGGCGGAAATGCAGTGGCGACATCTCAGACGGCAAGCAGACGTCGCCCGTTCACGACTTCTTCCTTGATTAAAACTCGGAATAATAAACGGCGAAACAATTTTGCTCCGTCGCCATCTCCCTCCGCGGCGAAAACTAATATTGAAATGTTCGTGTTATGAAATTCCACGGAGGCGATTTGCAGCTCGGAATGATAGGAGTAACAGTTTGTCGCCCCTTGTAAACAGACCACGGGGCAACGAACTCGCTAAATGTGCTACGAACGCTCTAATTAGAAAATTTAATAATGCAAGGATGAGGTGATGGTGAAACCGGAGACTTTATCTGCTAAGTTCTTCGGTTGCAGTGTAGCACGTCATTAGCGAGCCGTTCTGCATGCAATTTGAAGATTATAATCGCATCCGATTTATATTCTGTAGACATCCGCAATGCCCCAACCCTTCCCTGATTGTGAGGGGACAGACGTTCACAGGTCCGTAAGGAAATGTAACTACGCGTAATTTGCATGTTGCAAACTAGGCATGTCCCCAGATTTGCACATGTGGGTAGGTGCCAACTTGCATGCACAGTTGGTCTATTGTAGACAATGTCAGTTCCATATTATTCGAAAAACAAACAAAATGAACAGCACATTTATCGCTGTATCACGCGCCCGCATTTGCTCCATAAACAAATTAAATACGTTATTGCGTACATTCCGTTTACCTACTTTCGTTGAGCGCGAACCATTCTCCCGTACGCAGAGTAAATATCTGCTGTCATTGATATTCAACTCAAACATGATTGTCATGAGTCGATATTTTTTCCCGGGGGAAAGTTCCAAATAATCCTGATCCATCCTTACATAAAACTTGTAAGTTGTTCCCGTCTCAACGGATAATCGAGTTTATACTTGGAGGCCCTCCATCAATCATTTATGCCGCTCTCTCTGCCGCGGCACGGGGAAAAACTTTAAAGTGCTCCGTGGTACTCTGATGTATCGAGCACAGTACTCGCCTATCTGACCTACTTTTTCTATATTTGGTTTTCAGTCACATATTAACTTGTATCTTCTAAATAGACTCGACAGCCAATCAACCTTTACTTTGTTGAAGTCACTATAATTATAAAGCGTAATCAAGAATGGTTTATTATATACTTATTCCTAGCAAAAAGGAAACGGCTTCGACTACAGCTTAAAGCAAAATGTGTTGTCTCGGGAGTGGCAATTCTAAAGTCCCGTCACGTAGACACAAAAAACTGACACGGAATAATGGGATAAAAATAACATAAAGAAGATATCACAAAACAAAGTAAAAACCAATGAAAGCGAAATAGCAATCATAAAACGTGCGAGGTAATTGTTCCCCGTTAGCAAACGGAATAAGAAGTACGAAAAGCAGCTACGGACAGTATATTAACTCGTCAAAGTGTTTTACGAACACTTAAGTGGCTTCCGGACTCAGGGCTCTTGTCGGAGATGCTTAAAACTCGTATCGCATCTGAATCGCAGCGAGTGCCACTCAAAATATGACAATGTCGGGTTTGATCGCGAAAGAAGAAACTTTTATGGGCGGTTAAGAGGTTATGAATACGCTTACAATGTTTTGCGAATAGTTGCTAACTTTTATATTGGATAGTCTATGCGGTCGGTAAACAAATAAAATGATGCCGAGTTCAAAAACTTATTTTATCCTTAACACACAGCGATGGAGGGTGATGTTTCTTACGCGTTTGTATGCCAAAAGGTTTGACCGATTTTGAAGAATGAGATATCAAATGAAATGTATCGAAGACGCCAGTATCACTGGCCATATGACAAAAAACAGCTGTCATATTATTGTTGGAAAAAATTAAAATAAAACGTACTAAGAAACATAAAGCCCGATTCTAAAACGACTTAAGCAAGGCCTAAACGAGTCTGTTGAATCGGGACCTCTTATTTGATTTCTTGTAGATAAGTTTCTTTGGTTCCGTTTGCTGAGGTTGAAAATAAGGTAGGCCTTGCTTAAGATTTCTATAAGTCGGGTTTCTTATATTAACCCGTCAGAATTATACAGGATGTTATAAAATCTCCCTGTAACCGGAAGAAGCCAAAGCCGTGGGTTTGCCGCGTCAAGAATAACAACTTTTATTAAGGGGCAACTTTCCGAATTGAGAATAATCTGTAATTCTATGCTAAAGCTTCTAGGTAAACCGGCTATATCTACTGCCAAGCATACTGTCTCGCTCACACAAATTACTTAACATGTTTAGTGATTGTAAAAAAATGCATACACGTTTGATAAGTGTGGTCTGAGGGTTTGATAGATAATTAAATTACGGACATTTAAAAGACTTGTTTGTTAAGAACCGACGACGACATTAAGAAGACATTTTTGCGCGTATTTAATAATGAAAAGTTGTTTCAAGGGTTATTAATTTCGATAAGAAAAAATAATAATATCCTTATTTTTATTAACTATCAAACCCTCAGATCACATTTACTAATTTACGTAAATGTGCAAGAGTACTAATCAAGTTTTACAAAATACAAATTTTATAACAATCACAAAAATATTACATGTAGTAAGCGAGACAGCAGGTCAGACTAAACAAAACATTCAAATTTATGGAGTAGCTGATATTATTTTCACGATTTAAAGATTTTCATCTGAAGTGGTGTATATTGATTATAACCCCTAAGTTTCAACGCACCTCTACGAACCCCTATACTCAACAAAGCCGTGAAAGAAAACTTTCATTTGCATTTTTGTATTTGTAATTTTACCTCGTATGGCTTTAAATTGCCAATACTGGATGGGCACGCGTGGTAATTAAGCCCACACTCTCTCTCAGAGAGAAGGCCTGTGCCATGCAGTGTGACGTTTATCGGATACAAACAAATTGTATTAAATTTTAACTTTTCACGTTATGATAATGCATCTTTTATCAATTTCAGTCATTAAATTAATTTCATAAAATTTACTCCTATATTTCGCTTGATCCTGCTATTTGTCTGAGTGTAAAAAAATATGTGAGAAAATGTGAGAAAAAAGCTAAAACCTGAAAGACATTAGGTATTGCTCTCCGTATATTGATTGTTGGTTTCGATATAGACAAAAACTAAATAAAATCTATTAAATTATTTTTATGCAAGTTAGAAATGAATAGGTAATCATGTACATTTGTTGTTTAATACGATGCAAAAAAAATTATACTCAGATTTCATATAACCACTAACAAGATGTACCAGGATAACGAAAACTCCCTGAAACATGCTAGGTATGAGGAAGGAATAATGATAATCTGAAATGAAATCCGCAGCCGTATTTTATTTCACTTTCAGGAAAAATTTCCCGAGAATAAAACGTCTTTAACTCGTTTAGAGTAAACAGAAGACCGCCAACAAAGAAAACTCCAAGTTATATCAATTTTACCGCAATGTTAAACGAAGTAATAACATTTTTATTTCGCCATCAACCGGGAAAATAAACACACACCGAGGCGGTCTTCTGAATGTAAATGAGATTCAAACTTTAGATAGAGTATCCTTTTGTTCAACCTATTTTTAGTACTTCAGTGAATATCTCTGCTCTGAACATTTGTAGCGTTTTTAGAATTCTTCATACCGACATGCATTTTAATAAAATGGCTATGAAAGTCATTCAAAATAAGAAGAAAAATTACCTGTTGTATTTTTTTAAAAGGATGTTGTCTGGAAGAATAATATGTTAGCAATAAAACCACCCTCTGTTAGCAACAAGGCCATACTCTGTATCTTTACGTGTTTTATATCATGTGCTCTGGTGTACATTAAAGAATATTGAATGAATGAATAATTATTTTCGTATCTTAAAAAGCATAGATTAAAATGAAGCTTTTTTTAAAGCTTTGTATTTATGAGCCGTTTGTCAACCAATTTTACGGTTCAAACTTAAAAAATACTATTGTTGGTTGGGTTAACTATGTAAGTACTACAAATCAAGAATAGTTACCGTCAAGAAAAATCAAGAATATATCCGTCATGTAACGGCAGTCATTAAGCCACGTCAGAGGCCTTATGGACGGATTGATAACTTCAGACAGTAAAACTCGTTATGGTCTTATAATCCTCCACCAGCCTGGAATTGGCCCCCGTGGTGGAGTAGTAGGGTATAAACTTTCTGCGATGTAGAAAGAGACTCGTGCCCCAGTAGTAGGGACATACAAAGGGTTGATATCACACAAATCATCGACATCATCACCCATTTGAAGTCCACTGCAGGACATAGGCCTCGTTCATGGTTTTCCATGCTTCCCGGTTTTCTGCTATCTGCATCACGCGACTCCCCGCCACCACATTGCAACGTGATATCAGTAACAAAGTGAAACAATGCAATACTTCCATGGAGTGCGAGAAAAACACGAAGTGTATTATAATAATGGCTGGAGATGTTTGAGATTCGACTGCAATAAACAGCGGCGGAGAGCTCTAACAATACGGCGGCATAAAAATTAAATTACGGCGAATCTCCGGGGAGGTTTTAATTCACGGCGCAGGAGAGTCGCGGAGCTGCGGCCGAGTCCTGTTGCGAAATTATTCTGCGGGCGGAGGCAAAGGCGAGCTACGCTTACGCCTCGAAATTATTACTCAACCATCATAGATGCGGCGCAAACTTGAACACTTCAAGAAAATTGATATTGCATTTTCAGAGCAAAACAGGCGAGGCTGCAACCCGTGACCCCCGAGTGAAACTATCTCACTGACGACCTCTGTGGCGCAGCGGTAGCGCATCTGCCTGCCATGCGAGGAGGTCCCGGGATCGAGCCCCGGCTGGGGATAAAAAAAACCCTAGTTCTTGGATGTTTACATGTTTGTGATGACGCTGTTTCTGGTTCCCACGACACAGGGTGTGGGGCCAAAAGCAATGCATGTGCCTGTATGTAAATGTTATGTTATGATAAAAAAAAAAAACCCTAGTTCTTGGATGTTTACATGGTTGTGATGACGCTGTTTCTGGTTCCCACGACACAGGGTGTGGGGCCAGAAGCAATGTATGTGCCTGTATTTAAATGTTATGCTATGCCATGCCATGCCATGCCATGCCATGCCATGCCATGCCATGCCATGCCATGCCATGCCATGCTATGTTATGTTAACTTCATAGATGCAAAAGTGTGGATTGCCTAGTTGGTCTAGCAGTTAAGGTTAGCTAGTAAGACAGACAGAGGTCGTAGGTTCGATTGCACTGGGGGTAGCCGAACATTTGTACAAGTGGGATCAGTCTGGGTGTTTTTTCATGTTTGTGACGTCCTTGCCTGCTGACCATGGCACAGGGTATCCTAATTTGGGACCACGGCATGTTTTGTGTAGAAGTTATTATAGATATATGAAGTTAAAAGAACCTTTCATGTGAACAGAGGTAGGTATTTTTAAAATAGTGCCAAAATTCAACATGTCAGCAAGTGTCAGAAATATGTAATTTAAAGTACCTTTTGTTCTACGACTTTTAAAGTTTTGTTTGGGATCCGAAGATAATTTATGGGATCACTTTCTTTTCCATCCGTCCTTCTACTAAAGTACTTTTTTTCTCAGAAACGGTTAGAGCAAACAAGACGAGCCACTAAGGTTTACGGTATTACAACTAGATATTACAACTAGGTACAACTAGAGAGACAGTTCGACAGAATATCTTATGAAAAATATCATTTATAGGGGAAAATCATTGACAAGATCATGTATCTTTTAACTTGAAATTAAATCGAAATATTTTTTTGCATGTTCTCCATCAAAGCGGTTTTGCCTTCCTTGAGGTGCTCTTCTTCTTCTTCAGACTATATTATGTAGTCCACTGCTGGAATGCCTGGGGGAATGGCCCTAATAAGCGATAGCGCCCTGTCTTCAGCTTGCTGCAT
This sequence comes from Yponomeuta sedellus, assembly GCA_934045075.1. NCBI lineage: Eukaryota > Metazoa > Arthropoda > Insecta > Lepidoptera > Yponomeutidae > Yponomeuta > Yponomeuta sedellus. The sequence goes on along the minus strand of OW203722.1, from coordinate 13,904,471 downwards.
ACAGCATCTGCCGGCAGTTTTTCGCAGATCGTCATCCCACCTGAGAGCCAATTCTCACTTCATTAGCAAATAAGTCGCATATGACTCTAAGGCTTATGACTTGGAATTCTGGATAATAAGTCGAGCGACAGCCTGAATCTGTATTCTGAACGCCATGCTAGATTTAATTCGAATGAGAAAATGATGTCTACTGACTTTGTCGAATTATTTTATCTTACTTTTATGCGACAAATGTCTAAGCATTCGAATATTTTGCGTCTACGCTTTCAATTCGCATGGATGAGAATCGCCCCCCTGGTCGGAAGGCGTCCTATACTACGTTTGCCGAGTCGCGGTTTCCACTCAAGAACACGTTTACTCCAGCGGTTGTCGAGGTGCTACGAGGTGTTAACTAGCGTCACCTATGTAAAAAATCATATCTTATTTATAACGTGTCTTTGAATAGAGTGAACATCATGAGTCTTAATAGATAAAGTAGGTCTTTTTAGAACCTACTGATAAAAACGTAGGTCCAAAAAACTAGGACTTAAAAACAGTTTTGCCAAAAACGGCCATTTTAGCGGAAATCGATTCAAGTCTTTGCTGTGTGGTGTCGGCCTAGAGAATAGCACCAACCCAAATTCTTCCCGCGGGTGTCGTAAAAGGCGACTAAAGGACACAAACCGGGGGTGGGCAGCAGCGCCCCCTGCAGTACAATTCCACCAAACTGCGATCCCCAACCCGCATGCCCAGCGTGGGGATTATGGGCATTACCCCCTAATCATGGCACAACCTTACGCTAGCGCTCATTAGGGGAGGGCTATGTCCAGCAGTGGACTAATATAGCCTGAAGAAGAAGATTCAAGTCTGTGGTTGTTTATTTTAAGCTCTAGACTGCAGGTTCTAAAAGTAGTTGTCACAGTTATTAAGGCATGTGTTTACTTTTTTTTTAAAAAAAAAAAACGTATTATAAACAAGATAATGGTTTTATTCCATTGGTGGCGCTAGTTAGCACCGCCTAGCGCCTTAACAGTAGAAATTGACATTCTCGAAATAAATGGCACGGCAAAGAGAGTTGAACATTTCTGTTATCATCAGACTAGTTCGATTATGCTAAATAATTGTAATGCTAGGCAAAATACCAACTCTCGCAAAGATTCCAATTGATACAATTACATGTAATTGTTGTTTACATATTTACGTTAGAAGAAGCTAGCCATTTTATTTATAAAAAAAAATAACTGAGCTACAAATTGAATATATTTACTTTAAACCTAGATACAAAATATCTTGAATGAGTCTGGCCTTCAGGGCCATAATTCTATTGAAGCGGCACCCCCGCAAACATGATGATTATGCGCGGGCGAGCGCAAAAGGAGAACGCAATTCAGACTGTTAATTTGAAACTTGGTGAAAAACAGTAGCAGCAACGTGCCAGGAGGGCAAATTAGAGGGAATGGAACATAGTTTACTTTAAGTTAAACTTATTACGGTCCTCGAGAAACAAGCTCTCGAAGGCCCGGCCGGGTCAAGTGCCCAATTTGTCACCCGGCGCAAACTTTACACGGCTCCGGCCTGCCCTGTTCGATTCCATTAAACTTTCAAGACCTTCTCAAGTTATTTTCTAGTTTGAATCAAGATTTGCTTAATTCATTTCCATAGGTCGATTATTTTGGTCTATTGCGTATTTCAGCTTGGCGCTCTGCCTCATTTTACGTAAGCTTACATAATAAGCATCCACCAACCATCAACCCAAAGTAAAGGTCCCAACACTTTCTGAAATTGATATTTTTATTGGCGTCGTGGCCAAAGTGCTTCCTAAGTAAAAGGACAAATCAAAATAAAACTCTCCCTGGGACACTTACAATGCGCTATCATAAAAATTAAATTACGGTGTTTCACCGCCGTAAGTGCGCGCCGCCCCCGCGGGGTCAGGGGCGCGGGGGTAGGGACTCTCCACATCAAAGAGCCTCATCCTACGTCGGGCTGTCGTCCAAATCAAATTTACCATCTTCCTTCTTTCTTTATGGTCCCAAAATGCTGGAAAGTAACCTTGGAGTGCAAGATAGAACACCTGAATTTGATTTTCATTTCAACTGCGCACGAGACCCCTGTAAGACTGGTGTACTGTAAATGTAAAATAATGGTATTGCCATTGATCTCTACTGTGAGTTTGGTGAGTTCAGTCTTCAAGAAAAAGGAGAACAAATCGAGCGCGTCAAAAAAATAGGAGTTGTTAGGTCTTCCTTGACATATGCGTGCCTCGGGCACAGCAAAATCAAGTGGTGGCTAATTTGTCACCGGGTGAGCAAAGTTGGGGCAGCCGCGGACTGGGCGCTGCAATTCGATTAAACTTTTACCGAAGTACACAGGCCGGGACCTACTTGAGGGATCTTGACGCGACACGGGTTGCGCCCTTCTGACCCTCATTCTATTGTTAATAACACGCAAAAATTATTTTCTGTTCAGTTAGTGGATTTCGTTTGCGACATCACAGATGTGAAATAAAGTGACCTTAGCAACAAGTTAATTGAAAAATAACACTAAATAAATTAATAAAGAAATTTTTATATATATTATACATAGAGGTATTGTTATTATGCATAAAAATGGTACTTACACAAATATTTCTTAAATTAAGAGTACAGACGGCGAACTTATGTTTAAGTGCTTAAGTGATTTCTTGCAAACAACGTTAAATATAATATTACGTCACAAAACTGTGCTTTCTTGTAGTTAGGGAGTTGATCAAATATTATACAAAATACAAGGACTTCTCCACAATCAGGCCAAGGTTGAAATTTGAAAAAAATATGTTTTTAATTTTATTATTTGTTGGGCAATAACACATGTCATAAAGAATCTGTCGTAGCCCAGGCTGCCCGAGTGACGAAGGTTAAGCAACACAGGGCGCGTTCAGTACATGGAGGGGTGACCGTCTATGACTAACGCTAGTGGATTCCGTGCTTCGCAAGGCACGTTAACGTTTACATTTTTTTCTTGTGTAAAGAACATTCTTATGTTATCTTATCTTATGGAGTTGTCCAATTTTAAACTGTTAAGTACATACACTTTGGAGCGTCGAATAGGTAACTCGATAGAGTGGACAGTTACGAGATAGAACGGTAGATTGTACGATTAATTGACCAGTAATTAATAATAGTTACTCGAAGGAGTTAAGCAGTTGGTGCCGGCTGCCGTCGATAGATGGCAGTCGTTAAACCAAGTCAGAGGCCTTAGGGCGGCCTAAAAATTTCTGACAGTAAGACCAGCAGCCACTAGTCTTGCAAGCCTCCACCAATCTGGACTTGGCACTCGTGGTGGAGTATGGCCTATACATTCCTCAGGGAAGAGACCCGTGCCCCTCGGTGGGGACATAGTGGGTTGAAGATGAACACATATTTTGTGAAAATTACCTACGCACACCTGGAACCATAATTCCAGGGGAAAAACGATTTGCAGATCCGACAGACATACGTTGTAGAAATGCATATTAATAAGGTCCCTTTGAAACCAGTCGATCATACTTATTTAAGATTTGATTACGATAAAAAAATTATATATATTGTAAACATTTCGGAACAAGCCGCCAAATTCATCTACAGGGAGATGATACATCCGTTTCATTCCTTTTAAGGGGGTTATTTAAAAAATAATTAGCACAGAATTTAGTTCTATTGATTCCAAATCAATTCTTGAGGAGTTTTCTTAGCAGTTAATTTAAAACGTAGTAAATAGTTCTTAGATTTTTCTAAACTTTTCTTCCTTCCGTCCAAAAGAGTTGTTATACTAATTATTACAACGTCCTGTCCTGTATTTTAATTTTAATTGGTTTACTCTAAATGAAGAACACAAAAAGTGCCGACGTACGTCCATGTTAGCGACTCATGAATATTGAAGAATACTCGTAGATAGAGGTTTGTCAGCATTGAAAATGGCTAGTCCAGGCCTCTGCGTACTTCTCCGGGATGCAGGCGTGAGTTTATTTACAAAGAAAAACTATAAAGAATCTATCTATGTTTTTCCTCGCGAAGTATTTTATTTATATTAAGATTCACTAACATATGTGAAGTTTAATCAGTCATGCAAAGTACGTTCGCTCATAAAGAGTTCATCGTACCCAGCATCGAAGTGAGTATTGCACACGCGACTAATACAAGTTTTGTAAGAGGTTGTTTATTTAGACAAAGTTGTATCCTAAATTACTGCGAGGAAAGTTAAATCCTTTCTGTATAAGCTTTAACCGCATTTTTGTAGAGCTCTTATCTACTAACTTAGATTGAAGGAAACTTTCCTCGGCGGGTTCGTTAACTAACCAAATTCAAACAACTTTAATTTACATAGAAAATGCGTTTTTCACTCCAAGATAGCTGTTTGTCTAGCACAAGTTTTTAATTACTCCATCGCAAACACGGTAGGCGCATCTTTTTCTCATTTTCATACCTATTGACTTCCTTTCATAAATAATAATATAAAGCTGAGAACATTGTAACATAATAGGCATTTTGTGTTCAAACCTAATTAAAAGCCGTTGACAGAATACAGTCTAAATCAGAATAACATGGAAAAAAAACTAATAAACCAATCCGACCATAGAACCGACCTCACTATTGTACAACAAGTGACTAGGTACTCATAGTCCAACAAAACAATATACCACTAATGCGAAGTTAAAATTTTAGTTAAGTTAAAGTATCAGATTAAAACTTTGCGTCAGTGGTATATTCAATCCAACTGAATTAAAGGCCCACAAATAAGTGAACCAAATTACTTTGAATTATCTCCACCTTGATTTAAACAATATTGTGACAATTTGTTTTTGTTGAAAGAATATTATACTTATACTGTAAATTCTGTGATGTCAATGGGAAGAAATGTAGTCTAGGACCGGCCTAGTTTACATGCTAGTATTTACAATTTTGTATCAAGCAATTATCACAATAACCAAAAAAGTAAACTAAAAATGTTACTTTTAAATTACGCCATTGCATTTATTACATAATTATGTATCAAAAGGGTCTATTACCGAAACGTCGGGAATTAAGTCAATTAGTTTTACCTTAATAGTATTTCTTAATGGATTGCGATGATGATACATAGTTATATATTAAATGGGCCTATCGCAATTATTTATAAGGTAAAACGTAATTACGTTGATACCTACCCGACGTTTCGGCAACGTTTTGGTTGGCGTGGTCACGAATAAATAAATAATTACGTTTTATCTAATAAATAATTAGTGATTAACCATATTTGATATTTAGTTTAACATTAGACTTAGTGTTATGTAGAGTTAAGCTGACTTAAACTCTTACTTTGACAATGTTAAAATATAAAATGTAAGCCATAATACGGCTAAAAGTAGAAAAAATAGCAAACGTGCCTTACTTTTTCAACAATCTAACATCAGGTTGTCCCTCTCTATTATGTACGTTTATAAGCAGTAGAATCGACTACTTCGTATTGCCTAAATGAGCAATGGTAACCTAAGAACGATTGTGGGTACTTAAAAGTAGTTAGAGTCCCATTTCAAAAATTCGATACACACAGGCTGCCAGAAATTAGTGCAATCGGTATGCAGCAAACGGGCTATGCTCGCTATGCGGACGTCACATCAGCAATGAGACAATTCACCAAGGAACAAGTAGAAAGAACAAACAAGAAAATAATAAAGTCATTATCTTAGGTTATAAGCAAATTGAATTAGCAGATATATGATCACATCTGCCGGGAACAGAAAGAAGTGGCGTACGTAAAGTAGATGTTTATGGGCTGATTGATTGGTAGATTTGTATCAAAAACTAAGTAAATGAAAATTAAATACATCGCACCTTCAGTGGTACAAGGGCACGACTGCACATTAAGTAATTTTACAGGAGAGCCATTTTTAGCTTTTTTCCTTCAATGTCTTATTATTCTACTTTGTATTGCTTCAAAGTGAATATTCTTTGCATGAAACATATTTTCACATTTGTAAATATGGCCATGTACTTTACAGGTTCAGATTTTTTTTACGATTTTTGTAAGTAGTGCCCTAATATTCCCGAAAGCATGTAAAATGTCAGTACTCTTATTTTCTAGAACTTTTTCGTATTTCAAACCTAATAGGCTATCCGTGCCAGAGGTCGGGGGTTCGAATCCCGGCATGGGTGGAATTTTTAGCCTCTAAATAGGTTTTTAAAATTGTCCTTAGCACGGTTTAGTGCATTAAAAAGAATATAATCGTCAATTGCTCTCCGTCCTGTTACGACCAAATATAAAAATGCCGTGATTTTCTTGTGACTGAATTTCAAGTTGTCTTTATCGATTACCGGGACGGCCTCGGTGGCGCAGCGGTTTGGCTCGCTGACTGTAAAACCGAAGGTCTCGGGTTCGATCCCCGGCCGGGTCAAACTAGGAAACGAACTTTTCTAGTTTGTCTCGGGTCTTGGATGTTATTAAATCTATCGTCGAGTTAGCACCTATAACACAAGTCATTCAGTTGTACTTAGTATAGGGCTAACGAGATCTGTGTAATATGTCCATGAATTTTTATTATTATTACCTTCAGAGAGGTAGAGCCGATCGGCGTCTCCGGGCGGCTGCTCGGCGGGCGCGGGGCGCGGGCGCAGCGCCACGTGCAGCGAGGGCCCGCGCGGGGGCACCTCCGGCGGCGCCGGCTCTGGCGGGGACTCGCCGCCGTGCTCGCCCGCCGACATGGGGCCGTTTGCTGTTGAGGACAAGACAAACACACACAATGGCCATGACGAAAGATTTTGAAATCCTCTTCCATAACGTGGGGACACATTTATTATTTACAAAAAACATATATTTCCGTAATAAGCTACGGGTTTCCCCGGCACAGGTATTTTATACTTACAAGGGAATCCCAGCAAAAGTGTATGTAAGAATAATTTTTGGTTGTATCAATAAATATTTTGTATTTTGTATTTGTAAACTAAAGTTTAAGGAAGGTTAAATCCATTTTTCAAAAAATATTTTAAATCTGTGGGAAAACAGCTCGCAGTGTAATGGCGTCGAATCTGACGTCACGTCATTCATCATTTAATTAGACTGATAGAAGAAACGCATTTTTAGGTTGCATAGGATTTTTGCAATTGAAATTAAATGTCGTCAGAATTTTGAACTGTAGGACAAAACGCCACTGCATAGGTACGTTTTTTTTTGCAAAATTGATACCCATCCCTTACATTCTAAGTATGTACGTCTAAGGCTGAGGTATGTAAGTACACACCTCAGACTCTCAGTTACACCTAAAGTAACAACATAGGAACTTACACTATGTACTGCACAACTATAACTTTCAGATAAGGACCAGAGACCTAAATTACAAAGCATTTCCTCGTAATTTACCTAAATTTAACGCCAAACTTAATGAGATGAAGCTCCAACTAAAGGCAGCTAAGCGACGTGTTATTGAAAGCTAACATTTCAAGCATGAGATTATTAAAATCGTTAGCTTCAGACACGATTTTCCAGCAACTATCTAGTCTAATATTTTGCGGATGTCTGTGTACGGGCGTCATACTCAGCGAAGAATGCTCGGCATCCTCATCAAAGCATTGTATGTACACTCACCTACTCACGGCATACAGGTGCGTTTAGACTAGAGAAACTAAATAGAAAGTTCTAAGACAATGGGTTCGGTCGTGGAAAAAATGTCCATACAAGCTGACTCGAAAAGGACAGTCAAGCGCTTCCGCTTAATCCCTGTAATCATTTTTAGGGCTCTTCAAAACAACCACTTGTTTGTTTCGCGACTTTTTGTTATTTACAAATCAAGTATATATTTACAAAGATTTTCTTATTTTTACGAACTTTCTGACTTTTAAAACTTATATTTAATAAGTTAATATTATGTTCAATTTTTTTTCCATCTTTCTTCCACCTCCTGCGGTTGATAGAAGAGCGTGCTTAAGGCATTAAGTCTGGTGTATTGTACACCTATTTAAGTGCAATAAAAGTATTAATTACGTTAAGCCGTTGGTGCCGGCTGTCATATAATGACAGTCGTTAAGCCATGTCAGAGGCCTTATGGGCGGCTTGATAACTACTGACAGTAAGGCCCGCCACTGTCTTACAATCCTCCACCAACCCGGACTTGGCCCTCGTGGTGGAGTATGGCCTAACCTTCCTGCGATGCAGGAAGAGACCCGTGCCCCAGTAGTGGGGACATACAAGGGTTGATAACGTAACGTAAAAGTATTAATAATTATATAATGACTGAACTGTATGTTGTTTTTAAAAACCTCGAGTTCCGCCCATGGCGGGACTCGAGTACCTACTCGTACTTTGCAGTCGGGGCTGCAAGTGATGCAAATTACTTCAGCCAGATGTCGCTGCCTGTAAATAATACACAGAATATTGTAAAGAGGTTCGAAATGTCGCTGATGCTGGCACTTGCCCGTTAGCTCAGTTGGGAGAGCGCTGCTACGGTTAGCCAGAGGTGGCGGGTTCAAGTCCCGGCATGGGCGGAATTTTTAGCCTCTAAATAGGTCTTTAAAAATGTTCCTCAACACGGCTATGTTGAGGACCAGCAAAAAGAATATTATATTGTATGTTGTTTCTTAATAGAAAAAAATTAAAAAGAGCCTCATTCTAACTATTACCTATTATCACGCTACTAACTTTATATTATTTTACAGAATTAATTGCAACTTAATTTCACTGAAACATTGGAAAACCGTAAGTACTTAAAATATCTCTTTTGTAGTAAATGAGCGGGGTTCTAAATACACCTGAACATACCTAGCACCACTAACTATAGAACAACAACGCGTAGAATTCTTAGTGCAATATCTAAACTGGAATGCACTGATGCCGAATATGTGTATAATGCCTCATTCAATCCCTAATTTACCGAGATATTAATAATGTCTATCTGGAATGTCTTTGGGTATTCATTAACGCATTGATATCTACACAGGGTGTATCAAAATTCTCATATTCATACCTACTTTGACCTCCTCAATCCTGACCTTGAAAATAACAATAAAAATCTATTGTTATTTACAAGGTTTTAAGGACATTTTGTTTTCTTTACTTCACCAATTTATTACGAAGTATCGAAAAATCTTTATTATGAAATATATTTTTGCGGTTTAAACGTTTTCACCATAACAAAAGTTTTTCGTATGAACGATTGAAACCGCCCGGTAGTGAAGTAATTAGAAACACAGTTTTGCAGATTGGAAATGCTTGGATTGAACTTTAATGACATATGCACTAGACATCAATTATACAAAAAAAAACCACTGCGGACCCACCATACCACTTCTAGCATGCTATCGTACATTTCTTATTAATTACTAATTAATACTAGCTTTAAAGAGGTTAAGTACCAATAGACTTATTTTATCGTCGATTAATTAAATCTCATACTAGAGTAAATCCGTAGCAGAGGATACATGTGATTATTTTTTATTTATTTACCAGATGAGACTTCTATGTATTGTTGTGCCTAATAATTAAAGTGGTATAAATTAAAACGTCATAATCATAGCACATGTACGCATACCTAGCATGAACAGTTGCGAACTATATATTTTTATTCCCGCGAAAGTGTTATTATAATTAAATTTTGCTATTTTATAACCTCTACTGTTATTGTGTTATTTTGTCTTGAATAGTGTGTGAACATTCTTTTAAACTAGGTACCAACGTTGTGTCATAGTATAAGAGTGTATAACATTTTTACTTATGTAGTTGTATATTTTTTTAACTTGCTCTACTTTATGACTTAATGCATAAGATGCATATTACATCTTATAATATGTCATTAACACAGAAAATGTGATGGTACCTTACATACCTTCAAAAAGTATTGTGACAATCTATTTTGTTGAAGGAATATTTTGTATTTCATACTTACAACGTGAACTGGTGTCAATGGAAAGAACTGGCATCAATGACACAGCCCTGGCCTAGTTTAGACGCTAGTGTTCACAATTATGTGTCAAGCAAATATTACTTGTAAGCACCTTGTAAACTGTATGTGTAGATACATCTACACATCACATACATAGGTAACTTTTAGAGTGCGTAAATAAACTTTTTATTTATTTATTTCTGAATTTGTAGATGCCATAACCACCCGTCTTCGTTAAGCCATGCTAGAGGCCTTATGGGCGGCTTGATAACTTCTGACAGTAAGGCCCGTTACAATCCTCCACCAACCCGGACTTAGCCCCCGTGGTGGAGTATGGCCTAACCTTCCTGCGATGCAGGGAAAGACCCGTGCCCCAGCAGTGGTGACATACAAGGGTTGATAACGATAACCACCCGCTAACCGTGAAGGAAAATATATGCATTCTGTTGGTGCTGCTTAATAAATGTAATAAAATAAAACATCGTGAGGAAACCCTAGTCTAGTCTGAGATATTTACATGCCTCAGCGCTTGCTTCGTACAATGGCTCAATTATGAAGCTAAGTATCAACTATTGAACCGTGTACCTATTTATTTACTTATCGCTTGAATAACACTGCTGTCTGTTTTGTGTGTGGCAGATCACAAAACAAACGGCAGAAAGGTTTTTCAGGTCACTGTAAAAGTTATACATGTCAACAGCACCTTATATAGGATCACCCTTTATTGTATTCATAATAACTTATCAGGGTTTAATTTTACTAATTGGCCTTTAAGAAGGTATGAAACTTGATTGTAAAACATCACTGTAAAAAAGAAAGAGAGACGCCATCTTAGCAGGTCTTTTTGGGTCAAGGACGTGGTTAGATAATTACTCTATTAATATTTTGGTACCCATCTGCGGGTAAGTAATTATATACTAACTGCGTAATTGACAATGTGTCAAGATGAATATAAATGTGAGTACCATGTCATCAAGTATGTAATAGTGATAGTCGTAATTTCTTATGTTTGACCGTAGAATATAAAGATCCCTATTAGAAATATATACTCAAAATAACAGGTTTGAATGTAAATGTAAATGTGATATCAACCCATGTCCCCACTGCTGGTGCACGGGTCTCTTCATGCATCGCAGAAAGAAAGATCATTAGAATATAAATGTAAGTATGACATTAGTATTCTAACTTGTCATTGTTAATTAATTATTATAATTATACACTCAATAATTCTCAGAAGGTAACAAAATGATTAAAACTACGTCCTTCCCACAAAAAAACGACGAGTCAAGATGGCGCCTCCCTTTTTTTTATTATGACGTCATCACTTGAAAGTTAATCTATATCGTCATGTAAATTTTAGTACCAGTGAGTTAGACAAATTGATTTTATTCAATGTACTGTAAAGTGATTGTTAATACAATAAAGTTTAAACACTGTTAATAGATAGGTATTTGAGTTCTAAAGCGTCACCAACATGTTTTTATTTCAAACTAGCTGACCCAGCGAACTTTGTACCACCTACCATCGATTCTTTATTTTTTTTATTTTTTTCTCTCCGTAAGAACCGTCCTCGTACTTCAAGGAATATTCTAAAAAACGAATTAGCGAAAGCGGTTAAGCTGCTCTCGAGATTTGCGCTTATCAACACATTCAGCGATTCATTTTTATATTATAGATTGGGCTATCTGTTATTTTTGTAGGAAATAAATCTATCTAACATAAGAAAATAGGGATGTATTTTCTACATACCATTGTTGAGGCAGTGCCGACCACCTCTTGTGCCGGTGTCGTGAGCGAACTCTTCATTTCGGCGACCACGGCGGGCGAGAGTCCCTCCTCCCTCGCCAGTGAAAATCTCTTCGCCTGTCAAAACAAGACGAGGTTCTTCTCTCAAATAAGGAAAAAAACTCTTAATCCGAGCCATCTGTGCAAGGAAAAATAAACACAGATTATGAAATTCTAAACTCTTGGGAGCCCTTTCGTAGAGCGACCCTGCAAACCGCGATGTGAATAAGAAATGAAAAAAAAATCAAAGTGTTCTATTCAAAATATCACAGATACTGTGACTTTAAATCTAGATAATTTTGTAGAAAGTTTTTCTGAAGAACAAAAAAAAATGCAAACTTAGTCGTTTCAAATTTGGTTCTTAGTTAAGAGAGTTAACATATTATTCGAATAGCTTGTGGCCTAGTACTCCACCAGCGAGTCGAAGCGAGTGATTGGTATCAATCACTTTAGTTAAGCAACAACAAGCGCGGTCAGGTGCAGGGTGGGTAACCGTCCCGTAGCTACCGCTAGTCGCATATTTCCGAGCACTTCCATGCTTCGCAAGGCACCTTAAGCCGTTGGTGCTGGCGGTAGAGGCCTTATGGGTGACTTGATAACTTCTGACAGTAAGGCTTACAATCCTCCACCAACCCGGACTTGGCCTCCGTGGTGGACTATAGCCTAACCTTCCCGCGATGCATAAGGAGACCCGTGCCCCCAGCAGGGGACATGCAAGGGTTGACATCGATCGATATCGACATATTATTCTAAAACCTATCTAATGATAGCCAGATAGAGCAAGATGCCGTGGTTCGCGGTATTTCAGTGTGTGAAAGACTTAAAAAATATGATAGGCACAAAATTTTAATAATTTCAATAAAATCTATAGACAGTCGAAACAGTAAGGGCTCGTGCACGCTACAATTAATATCCACACGTTTATTTAGCTGCAAATGAAAATGAATGAGTTGACACTGCGAATGAATGTGCAAGTGCGCATGCTCTCATAATATTTTCTTACGGCAAAAAAATCTTGATTTCAATATAACTATTTGTCCCAGATGAGTACCTAGGAAGAGATTTAGCTATTTAGCCATTTCTAACATTCCAAACACCACGCAAGCGAAGATGCGAGTGTCGGTTAGTAACCTCCTTCTTAAGGCAAAATCAGACTATTCGATCAGATGCATGACCACTAGAGTCATAGTGTATTTTCTTCCTTATTTCTTTATCACACGACGTGGTTAAAAAATATACGTTCATTTCTATAACGAGGTCATATCACACATACTGCTATTCATATCGTGTAAGTGGGTGGCAAATAGTTTCTCAATTAGTTTCCTGTAAATTCAGGAAACTAATAGAGGCTAAGGCCTTGGAATACAATTGGCACTGTCGTAAATATTGATTGCACAGGTTAGGAGTCTTTTTATTTTTGTTATTATTTTATAGAATCATGTCGTTAAAACACATCCTAAAAACTGACAGACTTTTGTGCATGACGTTCTTCCGGGATCGTAGACAGTGTTATTTTTCGCACTAAAAATTAATTAAATATTATTTCTACATGGCTGGGCAACAACTAAGATCACGTGGAGAACTAGGAGACTAAGTCCACCTAATTCATGGAAAATCTCTATAAAATTATTGACACCAACTTAAATAATTTAATACTAATTTGAAAAATATCGTTACATTTATTATTAAAGAGGATTTATTATTACAGAATAAAGTAAATCCTCTTTAATAATAAATTTCTGACTACAAAATCTCCTGTCGCTATAAAAAAATATAAACAGCTCTAAAATGGTTTCCACTGTAAAATAAAGTTTTAAACATGTACGGTCTTATGTATAACAAAACGATTCCTCAAAAGCACTCCTCAGAGGCAGTTTAAATAATCTGTGGCTACGTTACACACGAAAACCTTTATTTTCAATTACATTTAGATATAGGTACCTGAAATCAACCGAGTAAAACTAAGTTAGAAAACCAAATGACCTACAGAAAAACGTGGCTTTGACGGGAACGACAACTGAATGTTAAAACGAAAAAGTTTGTCAGGATCGTGGCAAGTGGCAAGCCCTAATCACGTTCACCGTCAAATTCGCGCCCTAACCCAAAGTGGTAGGCAGAGACCTACCAATTAACAGACATACCACGCATGTATACTTATGTATCATTATTGAATTTACATCCGTTCGGTGCAGTATCAACCGTGTAGACGTTGGCTGGACAAGAAAGCGTGGATATGGCTTTGACAGCCACCCAGACGTGTAGGCGATCTCACCTTTCGAGTTTCGGTTCCTATAGTAACGACGCCGATTCATGCTCTCCAGGGGGAATGGCGAGGCTTGCCGCAGCGGACTGCTGGCGTAGCGTGGCGGGTCCTCGCCCCCCTCCGACCCGTAGATCCTTCGCTGCTCATCTGGACAGAGAAGAGTTGTTAAGGCACGGGGCATATAGGAAGGTAATGGAAAGGGGGTGCGGGAAAGAGCCGATACGATACATAGATGTCGAGTCCTCGCCCTGTCCGGGCTATGTTCTATTGCCCACACAGACAAGTACTTTTTGGACACAGTACATTTTACATGAAAGTAGATTGACGGATGTAGCGAATTTGCCACGCGATTGTACCACGTCCTTCCTATGTGTCCCACGCCTTAGCATATATTGGGAAAAGAAGCGTAATTGGCCGCCCGAAACAGTGACAGTAAGTTATTTAGGTATGTTTCATCTAGGCTTTTCTTAGTAATAGACAGGGCATTAGGCATGAGTGTAGGTCAAGCTGTGCAGTAAACAAGAGTACCTACTACTAAGAGTACCGCCAATTGTACAATCTTTACAGGTACAATAAAGATTTATTTTTTTGTCATGGACATATTACACAGATCTTGCTAGCCCTATACTAATGACAACTTAATGACTTGTGCTACAGGCGCGAACTCGACGATACATTTAATACAATAAACACATAGAACATCCGAGACAAACTAGAAAAGTTCGTTTCCTAGTTTGACCCGGCCGGGGATCGAACCCGAGGCCTTCGGTTTTACAGTCAGCATGCCAAACCGCTGCGCCACCGAGGAATAATACTCAACACCTAAATTGTTGAGATAAGTACTTACCTATCACAGAAAAACAAAATATACTGAAACTTTCATAAGTACTGCCAATACTACAGGTACTCGTAGTTATATCTGGAATAACAACTAGAAAAATAACTTCTTATCCACGAAAAACCTGACCTTCATCTCGGAGGCACGAGCTACATCGACCGTGTCTAAGGATTAAAAGAAAAAGAGAACTTTTTAATTGCACGGCGAATATGCGCGAGGACATAATCTACCGCCCCAGTAATTAATTTCAAACACATTATAAAAGTTAGAAAGTGACTCTCGCGAAAGTTTAAATCTGCCACTTTAGACGCACGCTAGATGCTCGAGCACATGCCGGCGCATAATACCCAAATCAAACACAAAGGCAAGAGTTGGAAAGTTAATAATTTATGTGTGGGTTTGTTGCGTAATTCTGAATAATAACAAACAAATGTAAGCGGCTCGCAAGCCACCTCGGAGTCAGGTTGTGTGAATAGCAAAGTTGTTGGCCGGGGGCGCCCAGCCTGGCCGACTTCACCTCGCTCGCCAAACAACCCGCCGGAAAGAACACCGCCTCTCGACCGAAACAATAGATCCTCTTTTACCGACACAAAAGACTAACAGAGCTCGTCTCACTGCTGTCATGTTAATAAAACAAATAAAACGCCTAATTAGCCAACCTATTTGTTTCACCCGACTGAACAACAATTTACGGAGAGTATTAATAATAAAGTTCTTTGAGTATCTTCGCCCTTATAATTCTTTGTCAGTGTTGAATGTTTGTAAGAATGAACGAAGTATAGGCCCGTTTGCGCTGCGGAATTTAATAAATAACATTGAAGAACAGAAGTGAAAAATCAATTACTCATATTCGCCCGGTAATACCGGATTAGAAACTTTTTTATGTAGCCTATTACATCCCACAGCAGGACACAGGACTTCTTCAAAGAGAGAGAGAGCAGTAATTTCAAAAAAGGACATTTGTGAACACCTCATACACTCAGGTATCTTCCCGATGTTCTCAAAAATGCTGGAATACAAACTTTCCATGTTCTTGAATGTGAATAAATTAAAAGTGCGGAAGGGAACCAAGAAGGATGCCAACTGAAACTTGCTACGTACCTACGAGCCCGGCTGCAGCGAAAGATTTAAATAACTTTGTTTTCCAAAAAGTTTTCCCCAGTAAAAGCTACGTTATGAAATATTTATACTCGTAGTAGGTATCTTAAAAGAAATATTCTGATTTTACATTTCATGCAACGAAAATAAAAGTTATACTTCGGTACTGGAAATGTTAAATTGAAGCAGTTTATTAATGTGTGACACATAAGTACCTGCCACTCGGTATTGCGCAAAAAAGGTTTAATGTATGAAGGACTGGCCAGTTACAAAAACGTTTGAAAATATGATTAATTATTACTATTTATTACATTAAATAAATTATCGTGTCTCATTGAAAATATAAACCTTACGGGTACATTTTAGTACGAGTAGTATGATTTTTTGGAATAGAATAGAACTCCGCTCAGCTTAATACCACGACAGAGCCCTGGCGCTGATTTTCACCGGATACCTAAACTAAAATATATTAATAAAACTATTTACATGCATTATAAACTTAGATGTACATTCATAATACATAAAACAAGATCTTTTTTACGTATACCAAATTTTTTGCGGTTTCAAATTTCGCCTGAAACCGAAAAACACGTAGGTATGATAGACTTCAAAAGCCATTCATGTTTGAATGCCCTTGAACGTGTTAAGGCAATCGTATATCCTTGGTTTAACGAATTCAAGTGTAGTCGGCTAACTTTGGGGGATGAAGAAGGATGTGGTCGTCTTTTGATTGCTTTTAGGGCAGAAAACGTGCTAGCAGTGAATAGGATTCGAAAATCACTATTCTAATAGGCAGATTCTACACGACCATCTTCGCGTGAGGTTGATAGTTTCACGCCGAGTGCCACAACGCTCAGAAGCCCACCCAAACTCAGAAGCCGGTAGGTGGAATAGTAGCGTGGATGGAATAAATTTGAAGGAAGTTCATCTCCGGCTTGTTTACGACGTTATCACGGGTGAAGTGATCTGGATTTATCAAAACTATCGAGAAACTAACATGGACAAAGTGACAGACATGGATATATGGTACACAAACTTATTTTTATATACATCCTACTAGTTTTCTCTCAGAGAGATAGTACTAACTTAATAACTACACGCGAATTGGCAATTTCAAGTGCAGAATTATATGACGGGTATCCTCAGGTTACTTCCCTCCATGAAAACTAATATAATAATAACTTCCACACTACAATCACTTGACTTAGTCCAAAGCTATGATGCCCTATACTATGGTAACCAGGCAAGGACGTCACAAACATTTAAAATATTCACAAACCAATATTGCTTTTCAAAGGTTTCAAAATAGCCAGCTCAGTTGTTGTAAATTATTATTGTATGATGTGTTTTATTTTTCAGTAAAAACAAATGGAGTATCAAGCAGCACTTCATGATTTTAATGTATTTAAATGTTACTTAAACTTCCCAGGCACTCACAACTGAAACAATATTAGAGGTTTAATTTTGAAGGTAACATTAATAAAACGAGAGTTGTTACGGTTATGTTATGTTGCCTGCGGCCGTACAAAGTAAGTCCGCTTGTTTCGGTTTATTCAGTAATTCTCTAACTCAATTTACATTAGCAACTCAGAAAGGCACCTTAGCGAAAATCTGAAATAACACAAAGTTAAACTGTAAGCGGAATGTGGACAACGCTAAAAGCTTGTTAACCGCATTAATTTTCAGCCTTAAATGGTTTGCAAAGAGAGATTCGAGAGCGTCATTTTGTATCGTCATTTTACACTTGGTATAATTTCAAAGTAGTGCAGAGCTATCAGAGAGACAGAAATGTTCCTACATTCGTTCCGCTTTGTGAATGAATGAATGAATGAATGAATGATTAAATTTATTGCTAAATGATCTCCATGTTCTGCCTTTTCAGGAGTAATCTCGTATATATATATATTTATGTATTTATAATATCCATGCACTGCGGTTAGAACAAGAGCTTTGACTATTCTTAATTTCTGTGAATAAAAAAAAAATATTTCGGGAACTTGTGATTTAAGACTAAATATTATTTAAGTGGAAAAGAAAAACATTGAAAAACTAATAGTAGATTTTTAACCAAGGGCTGTATGGCATCAATTTCATATGAGGTTATTGGCGCCCGAGCGCAGCGAGGGCGCTAATTAGCCCGAGTTTGCAATTGATGCTTACACCCGAGGTAAACACTCTGCTTTACATATCGATTGTGAGGTAAGTAAAAAAACAAGAAAGCAGGTTTCTATGAACATAGAAATAAATATGTGGTAATAAATAATAAAAGCACCATAAACTGGAAGGTTGTAGCTTCTTAGATAATTCATTAAAATATGATATAAAAACACTTTCAGAAAGAGATTTAACTTTTTTTTCTGACCGCCACTTCATAAATTCGTCATATGCCTTTACATATCTGGTAGTTAGCCATTGTCGGCTAGGTCTACCTCACGATGGGCTGATTGAGAGAGCGGAATGGGAGGTGATGTGAATGGACTTACTTGGTGATGGTGGATGATGGATCGCTTTGAGCTGTTGGGCAGATGATGAGCGGTGATGGATGAGCTGATGCGTCCAGCGCACGGGGAACACTCCTGCACTGTTCACTTATAGTCTAATATTGTTCTTTGAGCTGATAAAGTTTATTGGTCACCAAATGTCTATCACTTCACGAGAATTCGAGCACTTATCACGCGCGTATGTCACAGCGCGAATGTGTATGCAGATGGATGGATAATTAGTAGCGGCGCAAGCGACGGCACCGGAACGAATGAGTAATGAATGAGTGGTGAATGAATGACCACAGATTCATGATTACGTCGCGCGATCGATTCTCGCGCGAACAATATCTTTCTTTCGAGTTCGGCGGTAATAGATTTTCTAAAACTGTTATTGCTTCTTCTTTTATAAAATCGGGGGTTAGATCCATGTCTTCGTCACTTGACATTTTTCAAAACTTGAGAAAGAACTCCAAAACACGAAAAAAAATTACTTTCGCGCCTAGCTAGTCGACTGACTTTTTTACTTTTCACGATTTTATGGCACGCAAGCGCGTCAAATTGTGCTGGCCAGATTGATTTTTAAATAAATTTCAATTAACATACGATGTGACTGCGAAACAAATACTTCGATAATTAAAATAAAATCTTCATAAATTCTAATATAAATTGTCTCGATTCCGATTGGAGTAAATAATCGATACCGAGAAAAAAAATATTAACTTTTAAAAAATTCTTCTTGCAGTATGAGTATGACAGTTCTTTTTTCAAATTCCAAAACCTATGCTGTAATGTTAACATTACATGGTATGTTTTGAAACCTATGCTGTAATGTTATTCATACACCCCGGCATTCAGGGAAGTAAGTGACTACTTACAGAGCAAGAGATATGTAATATAGTAGATTGTTAACCAAGGGCTGTATGACATCAATTGCATATGAGCGCAGCGAGGGCGCTAATTAGCCCGAGTATGCAATTGATGCTTACACCCGAGGTAAACACTCTGCTTTACATATCGATTGTGAGGTAAGTAATAAAACAAGAAAGCAAATTGACATTTTTTTTTGACTTGATAATTTTCAAAACTTTTGAGAAAGAACTCCAAAACACGAAAAAAAATTACTTTCGCGCCTAACTAGTCGACTGACTATTTTACTCTTCACGATTTTATGGCACGCAAGCGCGTCAAATCGTGCTGGCCAGTTTGATTTTTAAATCGATTTCAATTAACATACGATGTGACTGCGAAACAAATAGTTTGATATTTAAAATAAAATCTTCATAAGTTCTAATATAAATTGTCTCCATTCCGATTCGAGTAAATAAACGATACCGAAAAAAAAATATTAAGTTTTAAAAAATATTCTTCTTGCAGTATGACAGTTCTTTTCAAATTCCAAAACCTATGCTGTAATGTTAACATTACATGGTATGTTTTGAAACCTATGCTGTAATGATATCCATACACCCCGGCATTCAGGGAAGTAAGTGACTACTTACAGAGCAAGAGATATGTAATAGTACATTACACAACTAGGGTGGTAATACAAAGAAAGGCCGAGATCGCAGAACAGAAGTTTGCGGCCCGAGCTGCAAGCGAGGGACGTAAATATGCGATCGAGAGCTTTCTTTATTACCTCCCGTGTTGTGTACATCTTTTTATGTCTACACTTGGCCAGAAAGCGGCTTTTTCCGTACGCGCAGCGTGCGGAAAAGCCACTTTATTGCCAGGTGTGGCATTATAGTACATTATGATATAAGTTCGGTAAGTTGAAAATTACAGCCGAGGCGTTATTACTAGCCCGAGCCATCGGCGAGGGCTATAAGGAAGCAGAGGCTGTAATTTTCAAAGCGCACGTATGTCATACGACGTTTTATAACATATTTACGAGGAAATTAATAAAACTCTGACTTTGTTATCATCACTACTTGACGACATTTTCAAATAAAAACAATACATCGAAAAGAAAAAGCGCGCGGATTTATTTTTACTTGTCCACAAATAAGCGATGCGCGCGCATCAACTTTTTTTTTAAGGCAAAGGTACAAAAACAGCCAGTATTAGGTACTAATAAAGTAAATTAATATTTTTGTGTTTTTGTTACAGATAAATGGTTGTAATTTATTGTCAAAATTAATTAAATTAAAGAACTTAATGTTTATTTGTTATATATTATTTCCCAAAGTTAATTTTATTCATAAAATATTGACCACTTTCTTGACATAAAACCTCTTTGCTAAGATTTTTAAAAGTATCGTTCATTTTTAGGCGGAGTATCTTAAAACTTTATTAAAAAAAAAAACACGTGCCTTTTACATTACATTATCGCACAAGTACGTAATGAGATACATTACGATATTGAAATTGGTGTAATTACAACCACTTTACGAGCAAATATGTTATAATAGTACCTACATTACACAACTAGGGGGGTAATACAAAGAAAGGCCGAGATCGCAGAAGTTTGCGGCCCGAGCTGCAAGCGAGGGATGTAAATATGCGATCGAGAGCATTCTTTATTACCTCCCGTGTTGTGTACATCTTTTTATGTCTACACTTGGCCAGAAAACGGCTTTTTCCGTACGCGGAGCGTGCGGAAAAAGCCACTTTATTGCCAGGTGTGGCATAAAATAATAAACACACTACCCTCCTCTTAAGCTTTGCCGCAGTCAGGTAAAAATAATCAAATGATTGGAGCTGCAGCATTAACTTAAGTGCATCGCAATGAGTTACATTGGTAAATTTGGGTCCCACCTGCTCAGAAGTTATGTTTTTTGTCTTTTACAGTTTATTGTTATTTTGTTCTTGGATATATTTTTGATTTGTTGTAGCCTATGACACTCGCGCAAATATGACTAATGGATTGAGATCTTATTAGAAAGTTATGAAGAAACATACACTGTAATACTCTAGGATTAAATTAGTATTGAAACGCTTGTTTAAAATAAATGTAACGATTAAAATAATTTAAAATTGACTGGACGGCTGCACCGGCTAGATATTATAAAGAAGTATAATACATACATAAACACATTATCCTCCTTCTGGAGTCCGCCGCAGACAGGGAATTAAATACACGGTATTTAAAACTATTAGGAGGATTTTCTTGATATGCGTAAGACAACGCATATCAAGAAAATCCTCCCATGATGATGATATAAACCCCTTGTGTTCCCACTGCTGGGGCACGGGTGTTATGTTTCATCTAAATGAAATTTAAAATTTAATTATTTACAATGGCTTAGGGCGGTAAAGAAATTTCATTGAGAGTTGAATAAAAATCGAATGAAAATGTGATTTAGTATTATTCATTCTGGTAATTAAATTAATTGAAATGTATAAATACTATTTACTGATTATATAATTTTTTCCTCTATGTACTAGGTTGCTATGCCGTTTACCGGTAAAATTACACTGTACTATAAAATATCAAAATGTAACACCTTACATAACTGTAATTTAAAGCAATAAATGATTGAATTGAATTGACAACTTTACTTATTTATGCACCAAATATGACAATTTTTGGGGGTAACAGTTAGGCTTATACTAGGTCGGTGTAGTACATCCTGTTACTGTATACATCCTGCGAAGCGGCACAATTAATTACTAGGAAATTATGAATGTTTATTGCTGGCTCACGGCGGGTCGGCCGTCTGCGGGGCACATTTGCAAGAGGCCGTTTGTTCAGGTGGAAGGTGCAGACTGTGAGGTGAGGGCTGACGATAAATATTAGTAAATGAAGAGCTGGCGGTTGTTTCGTTAGATATGCGGATGCCAGTGGTTTATTAGAGGGCGCTTGTTACTGCTGGCTGCTTCCTGCCACTTATTGTGAGTAATGGCAACCCCTACCCCGCGCTGCGCGGCTTATGGAATCGCACCCTTTCAATTGTAGGCACGAAATAACCTAATAAGAATGGGCAATGCGAAATGATGGCGTTGTAAAGGGTCAATTTATTTTCTGTAAAGGAGGACATTGAATCTTTATGAAATTTTCTTGGTAATCACATAACAATATCACATCACACTATAATATTATAAAGGCAAAAATTTGGGAGTGTGTATGTTTGTTACTTCTTCACGTCTAAACGGCTGGAGCGATTTTATTAAATTTTGGTATGAAGTTAGCTGACACCCTGGATTACATAAGCTACGTTTTACTGCAGGAATATATCTTATTTCCATGAGGAAATAGATAAACCGCGGGTAACGACGCGAGGCACAGCTAGTATGTTATAGTACTATCTATGCTCTCAGTTTGTTGTCAACAAATACTTTAAAAATTCAAATCATAGACAGTAAATGCTTCTATCTGCATAAAACTATAGCTACGAGTAGGATTAACTGCAGTTTAAAGTTTTTCACAATATTCACAAAAAGACTATAAACGGCCGCAAAATCAAAAACAAATCCTTACTCTGTTCTCGTAACGTACGAACTTCTCGGAAAATTAATCAAACTTTCTACTAATCGAATTTGTACTCGATGAGGTCAGTCAGTCCCTTTAAAAATTATTTACTTTACCTATTGTAATAGAACATTTGTCTGATATCAATACCCACCTCAAGGGTCAAAACACAAAAACGAGCTTATTTCTGTGACTGGCTTTCGTCTATCAAAGGTTACGTGAATATTTTATCCTACGCCGAGGCGAGATTTTCACTTGCCAACCCTCGTGCAAAGGCAATAGGAATTAAAATGTAAGAACAGCCTCCGCCCAACCCGAGCGATAGCTCTCCGAGGTAAACAACTCAAGATTGAATATGAAATTTTAATCGAGTAATTTAATCGAAGCGATACCGTGTTTCCTCTCCCGGTTGAGTTATCGAAGACGTCTCTATACACTGTGCATCGCCGATACGAGCATAATGAAATTATCTGCTGGAAGTATCTTTGCTCGGTTATTGTGCGTTCAACCTTCGCCTCCAAGTTCTCTTAGGACCTTTGAACGTTTCCCTAATATTTGTACCGTTTCTGTTAGCTTCGATTCACGTTGTGTCGTGGAAAGGTTGGTAAGTGAGACTAGTCTTGCTATTATGAACTCCGTTAAGTTTTAAAAGCCTAGTTGTTCAAATATGCATTTTGCTCTCATGCGAGAGGCCATATTAAGAGATAAATAATCCTGATAAACATTTTCTCTACAACGAACATTTTTCCTATTAACACTTATTAGAAAACCTGTAAAAAATGGTGAAATATTAAAATTTAATACGAATTAATGTTTATTATATATAAGTCAAGTTAGGTCGTTTTGTTATTACCTGGCTTGAGGCAAGAAGCAAACACAGATCACTGTCTACCCCTCAGGGATACAGGCGTGAGTCTATGTAATGTTTTTGAATACATAACTTTTTGAACTAAAACTTTCGTAAGCACCACACATGATTCTGCTCACCGTGATTAAGCTCTGCGAATCGGAGCGAAACCTGGTCGGACTCTTCCGATAAAACAACACCCATAAGTAGATCCGGACTAAAAGTCTACAATACCTAACTTAATACATCAACACTCCGAAAAAAATTAAGGAATTATTAAATAAAAGCAAAAATTCACAGCAGGTTACGGCTGTGAATTTTTGCTTTTAATTTATCGATAAATACAATTTCACCGTAGTCGAATTTTGAGCCAACTATCGTATTGGACATTAGCACAGTGGCACAGTAAACAAGTAAGCCTTACGCAAACTGAAATTGACAACTACTTGCTTTTATTGCAACGTTCCTCACGAGAATGAATGGATGAAGGCGCTTTATAAAATCCCGGAATAAAACGAGACCTATCATTCATTTGCAAAGCGGGAAAGTTTGACAAGTTAGGTTGCATTTAAATGGTGTGCGGGGGGGTGAAGCGGGGACGAGGCGCGCGGCGCGGGTGCATCGCCCTCGGGTGAAATTTGCATTTTTCAAAGTCTTTTGTGCCTTGAGCCCGTGCAGTCGCGGGGCGTCTTCTAGTTAGTTTTAGTTAGACCTCATATTTCCGTACTTAGCCTCATATTTGGTCATATTTGTACCATTGTACGTAGCATGGGCTGAGCTTCTTAACAATTAGCGAGTGTAATTGCTACTACAACTTCAAAAATTTACGTAGAAAATAAATTCATTGCTACATGCTGGGATTCGAACCCACGACATCCCGAATGTGAGGCGTTCTACCGCGGCTCTACCACCTCTCTGCGGCGCATCTTTAAAATAACTATTCACGTCTACCTTGGATCAGAAATGACCCAAACACTAAGGAACTATATAATTACATAATACATAGTTAACCATTAACAACTCGATGCAAATGACATAACCAATTAACCCATATTAGGAAGACTAACTAGTCTTGTACAAATCTACTGATGTGCATTGAATTATCATAATAAACTATGAATTGTAGTTTTATGTTACGCAGCCCTGCACTCTTGCCTGATTCATAAATAACCCTGATAAACTGGCTGACTTACGAGTTTTGATAGCTTAATCTATTCCTAAAGCCTCTATAAAATTACACTGAGATCTGTATGGGTAAGCGATAAAAAAAAACATTATTAATGATAACTTCCTTTGGGAAAATATCAGATTCCTTGCCTCTCGCGTCGAAAATGATCTGAATTAAATTTTCATATTCAATCGTCGGTTGTTTACCCCGGAGAACGATCGCCGACGTCCCCGTCCCCCCGCCCCCTGCCCCACTCCCCGCTCGCCGCTCGCGGAGATTCATTTATTTACCAAAAATTATAACTTGATTCATGAATAGCCAATTAACTTCCACCAAAAACAACACCTGTAAAAATCACATCTCTACTACTTCTTAACTAGCTATTTGGAGCTATTTCCTTCGGATTGCGTGATGGCAACACTTAATTTACACGCTCCATTTAATTTGAACTATTTTGAGGCTCAGGCGGAATTTAAATATCTCAGATAACAAGAGCACGCCACAGAACGGATTCGAGGCCGGGCAAATGAATAAAATAACGTTCTCTACTGAGAATGACAGGTTATTGTTAGCTGATAAGTATTATTACAGAGGTAGGATATCCTATAATAATACAAGCTATTAATAAAAAAAATCGTAGTTCTTCTGATGACATGATGATGATTTTGTATTTATGACATGTTTCGTCAACCTAATACATATACGTCCCACAGGCCTGCTTAGAGAGAGAGAATGGGCATAGAGTATTTCGTTTATTACGTTACATAGTAGAGAAGAAAAGTCGCAATTTTAGCTTCAGATAAATGTTAACGTCTATTAAATACAACCCTCTCCTAACAGCCTAACAAAGAAAACTCCGAGCCCAGACAGCTAACCGATTCGTGCTTTCATTATCCTATCCAAATTTTTCCAGCACTCGTACAGTAAATGAAGAGTCGGAGACCCTCCTGTACGGGGCTCACAGAGCAAAGTGCACAGATTAGACACGGGCCCCATCAATTACAGCTAATCCGGTACACGTGCGATAGCGCTCTCCGCAAACGCACCGGGATTATTCAAGTTTTCTCTCTACTCAACAGGCACTGTACTGTGCCCACGCACAGCGGGTGTGATCAGCTTTGTTCCGGAGTCTTACATCTGTCTATTTTACACGCTTTTATTTAGCCTCAGCGGTTAGTTGCAGCACTGATACGAAACTTCGTTCATACGTTGAATTTCGATAACTAAGCATGTCCTTATCTCTTAGTTCAGAATATCAATATCAATTGATGACAATTAGTAATTTAAAGTTTATTTTTCTGACTGCAAAATCCAGCAGCAAAATAGAATCCAATATAGGTACTTGTGATTTTATTTATTGACAACGATTTTATTGATTGTGTACCATAAATTTTTAGCCTCTAAATAGGTTTTTAAAGGTTGTCCTTAGCACAGGTTAGTGCATTAAAAAGAATATAACCATGAATTATCTAGCATCTGAATCAGGAAATACCTAGAACCGATTAAAAGGTCGTAGACTAAGATGCTCTATTTTTGGACAACTGTGGGTAATTTTTTACTCTCTGTATAAATGGTATCAGCGATGGATGGTAGCGATATCATGGTAGCGATGGATGGTTTGTAGCAATTCTAGCCCTTGGTTAAATTACATTAACCAATAATGAGGTACTTACATCCGATGTTGTTTCTAAACGAACTTTCTAGGTAGGCAATTGCATGGTCTTATCTTATTATATTAGCTTATATTTACTTTAGGTACGTAAACATTAACACTAGCAATGCACAACATAAAACTTTTATGTGCTATGCTTAGAGTACCTATCGTCGCTAGCTAAAATGCAATAAAACAATATTATTAAGACAATAAAGAACGACGTGGACGAGTACTTCTCGTAAATTACCAATTGTATTTTTCATGACAGTATTTTATCACGAACACATATGTTGCATTTGGTATTTATTCGTACATGTAGCAAACATGGAGTTTGTAACTAGAACCCAAAATAAACCAGACAAGTGCAAGAAGGACTCCCGCTAAGGTTCTGACGACTAAAAACTTAACTTTGCACCTACAAAAATGGTTCCCCATACATCCTAACTGCAGAAGTAAGTTTGTGATCGGAGAAAAACATTGTTTTATGAAATATAACAATAAATTTAATCTTGATTCTAGGTCAACGGAAAATGCTCTATGGGTTTAGAAAGGCAGTTTGAATGTATAAAAAATAGCATGTATAGTAATTATCATGACTTTTTAATCATGAATCGCTCGTAGCCCAGCCTGCCTGAGTGACGAAGGTTAAGCAACACAGGGCGCGTTCAGTGCATGGATGGGTAAATCGTTTATGACTAACGCTAGTGGCATTTTTCTGAGTGGTTCCGTGCTTCGCAAGGCACGTTAAGCAGTTGGTGCCGGCTGCCGTCGATAGATGGCAGTCGTTAAGCAAAGTCAGAACCCTTAGGGCGGCTCTAAAACTTCTGACAGTAAGACCAGGTACTAGTCTTGCAAGCCTCCACCAATCCGGTCTTGGCCCCCGTGGTGGAGTATGGCCTATACCTTCCTCAGGGAAGAGACCCGTGCCCCTTGGTGGCGATATAATGGATGATGATGATGAATTTTTAACCGACTTTAAAAAATGCAGAGGATTTCAGTTCTGATGCCATCATCAGTTAGTAGTCGGTGCTCAAAATGTATGAGCCAATGTTGGTACTAACCAAGTTAAAGACCTGCTCCAATTTCAGCGACTCTGCTCTGCTCATGCTCCAATACATACTTTTCAATACATACCTACATCGAATTTAAAGGACATATTCGTTTAAATTATTTCTCTGTTTTCAGTGCTGTAGCGTTTCGAAGTCGGTTTTTTAATATTTATTTACGTTATTTGCTGACTTATGAACTTATTATTTTACGATGGGGATAATTATTTGACAATAATTTCAACTTGGTACCGCTAACAGTAAAGTTCCTGAGAAAAAGGGTCTTGACAGATGGACGGACGTATAGAAGACTCGATAGAGGTATGGAGGAACGCATAGACTTATATTCGGACAAACGGTAGGACAGCCAGAAACATAGCAATCCTAGAAGAGTCCATTTTTTAGTCACCGAACCCTACAAACGTAGAAATAACAAAGTATCTCAAGAAGCTCTTGAACCGCTTGAGCCGCTAGAAGAAATGGTGTTGTTTTGCAAGTAGAGCTAAATGAAACGTAATGTTAATGACCCGTTAAAGTTACCTTTCCTACGCTTGTGGCTGTGCGAAGTCAAGCGAGAGCGCTTCAGTAAAGAGGGTGAAGTGAAATGCTAAAATATATCCCATGGCGACCCCGCAGCAGGCTAACGACAAAGTAAGGCAACGTTTATACAGACAACAACCTGGGGGCATTAAAACCCTTTGTTATTATAGAGTACCGACCGGCGTGCTCCTTCAGCCAAAGATCCCATACATAGACTAAATGCTTCAAAATATTTAATCAAGTTTCATGAAAAACTTTAAACGCACGCTAAAAATCGTTAACTGTAAACTTTAAGGAATGTTTAGATTTTTTCATATTGTTTACAAAAAAAGTTTTTTTATTAACAGAAGGGCGATACAGGTTCTCCCAGCTCTTCAAGACGACGCACACCGCAGGAATTCCTAAATCTTCATAAGATAATGGATCTCCCGACGAAAGAAAAGGACCTCTGCTGCGCGGAACTTCGTAGAATTCCTGACTCGTAATTAATAAAATTACTTTTTGGGAGCTTTTCTCGACTTCAAAGAATTCCCGCACAAAAGAAAAAAAGTTAAGTAGATGAATTATTTTTGAAACATAAAGGGAATCATTTCGAATGTTTATACTTGGGAACTGCCTTGTTACCTAAGCAGAAAATGTCGTCTCCTTTGTTAAGATTTCTCATGTCTCATGACATGTGTGACAAGTTTTCGAACCTACCTAGTCAGCTTAATACAGTATTTTGTTAAAGTACAGAATAGAAACTCTGTTTATAGACAATTTGTACTTAAGTACACATCAATTGACGGGCGTGAGTTAAAGTTTTGGGTTGGTTACGAATAGTTTTGGAGCAAATTGCCCTATTCAGTGAGATTGTGTGAATCGTCAGATTTCACAAAACGTGTGGAGAGCCAATCTGCAATCACAGTGCAGTGACCCCAGAGCGTCGAACTCGTCTATCGACACTAAAATGCATTTAAGGCGAGCTATCAGGGAAATATTTATCCTGCAATCGTGCGGGAAGATTTATTGGAATTCACTAGTTTTCTTATAGAAGACTTATTGTTTTAGCTCTTCAATCATCACGGAGATTTAAGTGGTAAAGGCGTTTTTTCAGTTGGTATGATTATAAGCCCATTGTATTACCCAGAACCTGTCCAAAAACGTGGATGTCAAAATATAACTCTTGTTTTAACTGGCGAATGTGAATAAATCCGGCTATTACTAATCTGAGGAATTTCTAAGTATAAATTCCTCAGAAGTCCCCTTTACGTCAGTGTCTCGCCCCTTAACAGTCTGTTAACTACTATGAACAGCTGGTTGTTTTTAGGGTTCCGTGACGAACGTGGTGCAAACAGGATACCATTACTCTGCCTCCGCTGTCTGTCTGTCCGTCCGTCCCTGTGTCCGTTTGCCTACGTGTCCGTCCGCTCGACCTTCAAAGGGTTCTATCTTTGAAACCGTAACGGGTAAACAGTTGAAACACCTACAGAATATGTGTTACATACGAATTACGAATTACCTACTGGTATAATAAAATACAAATAATAAAATACAAAAGATATTCTTCATACATTAAACGGGGTTTTTTCACCATTTTTAGAGTTCCGTACCCAAAGGGTAAAAACAGGACCTTATTTCTAAGATTCCACTGTCCAACTGACAGTCTGTCACCAGGCCATATCTCATGAACCGTTATAGTTAGGCAGTTGAAATTTTCACGGATGATGTATTTCCTTTGACGCTATAACAACAAAGACTTAGAATCACTTACAAACGTAGAATAAAATAAATATGTCAATGAAGCTGCAATATTAATAACGGCAACAGTTAGACGCTTGAAATATTCACAGAATATAGATTCACTTCAAAAATAAGTAATTAAATTAATAATGATACGGAGCCCTTCGTGTTCATGCTCCGAAAAAAAAAAGTGCGTGTCGTACTTACGACACGCACTTTTTTTTTCAGTTTGACCAACTGACCTTAGATTAACTAAAGGCTAGTGAGACTGGGAGTTAAACATTTGCTTGGCTTTACCTGCGTAAGCGCAAATTCAGCTAAGTAGATATACAACAATTCGAAGTATTAACAATTAGGAAAATGAATTTCATCGCGCTCGAGTGACGCACAAAGCGACGGCCGGTGCCCCATTAAAATGTCCACATCAAAGCGGCCCGGATTAATCCCGGGTAATGTTGGCCGATTGTTTTACTTGCAACCGACCCTGCGTTATCTGCACCTAAGTGATAAGGCTGTCCGGCGCAATCCGCCCTCATTTACGGGATCCGTACTATTGTTGCTATTAATTAAATGTCCCATCCAATTATAGTGTCTGCGGTTTTCGGGTACATGTTTATCAGAAACTATCCACCAAAAGCCCGAATACTTCAACAAATAATGTTGACACTTTTCACCAAACGCCTTCGAATAGAACTTTATCAACAACCTTTTCCAAGTACATATTCATCTGTATTCTAAACAGTAAAAACATACTTGGCCAAATATTTTGACTGAAATATTTTTTATCACAATTATCATATCGTGATAAAAATTCTCAACAAAAACTTATTACATGCATTCAATGAACGATTTTTAGCCAATATCGGTTAGCCGAGGTTATTAAAAATGTATTCCTAGTTTGTGATAGCTACTATATTTATCTGTATTATAGTTGTAGCTGTATTATACAGACCACACTGATTTATTGATGTGAAGTAAAGCGATATTAAAATATATTTTTAAGTTCAAATTTAGTTTTTTCAGAAGCCTATATTTTAACATTATATCGCACCCTCAGAACGAAAGAGGCCTAAGTCAAAAAATAGTGAAATTGAGTTACAATCATAGAGTCATAAAAAGGTATGCCGTGGACGGAAGATTCGCTATGCTCTTTTTTTACAATAAGTGCCTTTGTTTTACTATTCATCGGATAGAGCATACCTTTTTATGTCTCTCTATGATTGTTAGGTACTCAACTTTTTGAGAATTTTTTGAGTATTTAAACTACTTTTTGACTTAGGCCTCTTTCGCTCTGAGGGTGCGATATGTAGTCAGCGTTTCGCAGAGGAAGTACATCCAAAAAAACCTTTGTAAAATTCTCAAATCAAATACCGGAAGTAAAACTACATTTTTTACCAACATAACTTTTTGGTCACGTATCGCTTGCAAAATTCAACATCAAAGTATAAAGTTGAGCGTTTCTGTCATATGAGGTACCTACAGTCATAGAAACAAGAACGTGTCATACAGTTAACACCTGCTTAACCTTTATATCTGGGTCGCAAAGCAAACGAAAATGTAATTGGGGAGCGTACAGGTACTGTGCTGCACTTTTTCTTTTCAATCGGAAAGGGAAAGTTTTATATATCACGATAAGTAATCTGTTCACGACACACAAGGATAATATTTTTCACCGAATTCTCATATGAACAAAGTATCAAATACAAAGAGTACTAGATAAACTTCATACACACTAGCTCAGTTTCTATCAATCACTCCGACCAATGAATCGATCATCATTTATTTCAGTGTTGACTCCACGTATAAAAAAATGAGTATTTTTCTAAATTTCAGCCTAATGGCGGCGCACGCCCCTTGCCACACCCTAGCGATAACTGCAAAAATCACCTGTCACCCTACTTACATTTATCATCCGCTGACTTCAGCACAAACAGAATCTAAGTAGAATCTTGAGAGAGTGTCTCAAATAAGGTACCTGGGAGTTATTTTGGATAAGTACTTGTCTTGGGCAAATCATATCAACCTCACAGTCAAGAGAGTCCGTAGAACTGTTTACATATTTAAGACTCTCAGACACAATACCGACCTAAAAACTTTAAAAACAATATATTTTGCTCTCTCTCACTCAATAATAACATATTGTATTAGAGCGTGGGGTGGTGCCTCTAAAACTCACCTCATACACTTAGAGCGAGCCCAGAGATATGTACTTAAAACTATGCTCAACAAACCTCGACGATACCCTACTGAAAAAGACATTCAGAGTCTCAAATACTGTCAGTGCGACAAGCCTACATTAAATCAATCGTTCTATAACAGCATCAAAAATCATTCTCAGAATTATCAATAAAATCTAAAAAGCGCCTAAAGCACAAAATCTTTGACATTTTACTTGTTCGAACTTGTTTTGCTCAAAGATTTATAAAATTTAGTGGACCTTATGTGTAACAGAATTACGATAGAGTATGCACGTTAATTTTTATTTTAATTACGGAACAATTACTTTGCTGTGATACATTTAAGTTCAACCCGAATGGAAAACTTTGCCCCAAGATACAATTTAATTTAGTTTGGGGTTCAGAGTTACTTGATACATTGTTATGTTTTATTCTGCTCAATAAACATTTTTCATTTTCATTTTCAGAATGTGTTTCCTCTTTCTTTGAGACCAGAACGGTCTTTAACCTCCTAAGTATTTTATATATAACTGGCTATAGTTTTCTTTTGAAAACTTGCCTGAAGCATGCCAATGGGGGCTGAAAAAGAAAATTACAGTTGAAATACATTTATAATTGAAAAGGTCTGCTTGAGATTCAACCGAGGTAATATCGGAGGCGACCTCCGCTTTCGAAAAACAATAACCCGGCAATATTCTGCGGAAGGCTTTGTACAAAAGAGAGTCGGCGAATAGAGTTGCACGTCGGTGGTTTCTATGCAATAACGCAGTACGGTTTTTCTAAGGATTGTTGCGGAAAGAAGCGGCTGATATTGCGTACTTACCGCATGCGCATCTAATAACAGCACTGATATCGTTTAAGTAAGAAAGAAAATACTCCACTGAAGCCAGAAGCTTGCTTCCCATCCGCTTATTGCACAATACCAACTCTTTACCATAGTACAGAAAATACAGTATTCAGTATTAAAGACTCTTCAATTATAACACACGACAATTATCTTGGTCGCGCTCTTATAAAGAACTAAAATGTCAAGAAGTAAAGATTAAAAATAACTAAGGTAGCGAGACTCGTAAGGCAAAGATCCTTTGAAATTCTACGTACTTAAACTTCGCCTTTATCAACAAAAATAGTTTTAGAGTAAACAAAAAATAATAAATATTATGTTGATTTAAATTCATCAATTCATGTCAAATATATGGGACCTTCGTAGATACCTATACCTCATTCAAAGATATATATTATAGATATTTATTATATTAAAGATATACATTACTTGCTCCATTGCTGCTACAACGGTATTTTGAAGTAGACTAAACTATTCTAAACTAACTAAGAAGACCATTTGATAAATTTAGACCTTTGCTTAAATTACTAATGCCTTCCACATACTGGCGCAGCTGTGATGGCTGCTGCGGCCATGCAATACGTAAAACATCTGGTTGATGCAATTTTTGTGGGCCGCGTCAGTGTGCGGCAGGCCTAAATGTCTCTTTAGCGTTGGAGTCAAACTTACTACCTATATGGACTTGCGCTAACATGTTGTGCAAACCATCTCGTATATTCATATTTGAGT
Source organism: Yponomeuta sedellus (assembly GCA_934045075.1). Lineage (NCBI taxonomy): Eukaryota > Metazoa > Arthropoda > Insecta > Lepidoptera > Yponomeutidae > Yponomeuta > Yponomeuta sedellus. Next base: position 13,871,022 of record OW203722.1, on the reverse strand, counting down.
TGGAGAACTCGCATGCACACTGGAAGCCAACTTGCTCCTGCTCCCTACGAGTTACCAAGAAACACTGCAAACGACGCTCTTACTGATTTAATTAACTTTAGCGTGCACTGAAAGTAATATTTCGAAACATGTTTACATATGCACCCGTATGTTATTGTTACTTTGCGGCGAGGTTCAGTTTGTGTATTATTTTTTGGCTACGACTGTAACACACGAAAGTTATTTCCAGAAGACAAGTATATTTCAAAACCTTTCCTAAAACTTCAGAGTTTGTCTTCTGTTAAGGCCTGATATAAAGCTAACTGCACGCAACTTCAAGCAACTAATTCCCTTTGATTTTCGTAGCTTATCATTTCATAAATACAATAATACATTGACTAGAAAGTTATACTAGAAAAATCCATTAATTGAAAGCAGTTTGATGTAAATACAAATTTAGCAAGAAGGATAATAGATTAATGTACTTTTTATTAGTTTTTTTTTCTTACTCTTTATAGAACCTATAAACTAATTCATATACTATTACGCTTTCTTTATACCATTTCAGGACATAGGGTTATACATAGAATTTTTTATAATGTTTTAAGGTTACCAACGAATTGATAATAATAATAATATTTCTCACACCGCAATCAGTTGACCTGGTCCCAAGCTAGGATACCCTGTGCTATGGTAACCAGGCAAGGACGCCACAAAGATAAAAATATACCAAGACTGAGGCCACTTATACAAATATGCGTTGACTCCCAGTGGGAATCGAACCCACGACCTCTTGGTAGCAAAGCGCCTTAACGGCTAGACCAACAAGGCAGTCAAGCAGATAATAAAGGCAGATAATTTCGCGTATTTATTTCTTTGGAATTAGTCATTATGCTTCCAAACAAAATGCATCATATACCTATGCCATCCTAGTGTTAGAAGTGGCTCAAAAACATGCTCTTGTCAATTTTGTTTTATACCCAACATTTTTGGTCTTTTTAACCGACTTAAAAAAAGGAGGAGGTTATCAATTCGACGCGTATATTACTTATTCTTATGTGCAATCAGATATTTTTAGAGCTCCAGATCCACATAGGGCCCTATTCCTGTGGATACGATGCATGTCTCTGTATAACCTATTACAACAGTTTTTAAAAACCTATTTTAGAGGCTAAAAATTCCACCCATGCCGGAATTCGAACCCGCGACCTCTGGCTATCCGTGCCAGCGCTCTTTCCAACTGAGCTAATGGGCGACTCACCGGCATCAGTGTAATTCCGAACCTCTTTACAATATTCTCTGTATTACGTACAGGCAGCTACAAAATAGGTTTTTAAAAATTGTCCTTAGCACGGGTTAGTGCATTAAAAATAATAGAATTTATTACAACAGCTTTATGTCTTTTATTACTAGATTGAGAACGCCCGAAACCGGCGTGTGCGCATGCAACGGCTAATGAATCTTGATGAATCAAAAACGTTTGCCAAAATTGTGGAAAGTTACAAACCATGGTATCTGCCTTTCCCTAGGTGAGAGCTTGATCTAGGCTTGGCTAGGTTCTGCTTTTGGTCTATTGTAAAATCTGTCGGAATCCAACTCACTTGGCCGGCATTGGTATGAGTTCTGAACAGAATAAAAGAATAACAAAATATCTAATCATGCTGGTACAGAAACCTCTCTCTGCGAGTGCAATCCGCACTTGGCCGGGATTTTATGTTATTTTAAGCCTAAAGAGAAACGTTCAAAAATCATCCTTAAATCGTTTCGAATGCCTTCAAGATTAAACATCACAATGAACTTCAGTTTCAACTTTTGACTGCGTAACTCGGTAGGTAAATACTTACATGATGCAGGTACTTACAGCTGCGTCAACTAGCAATTACTCGTACATAACAGTCATCGTACGAGCACTTAGCGTACGGCAAAACAAAATTAACAAGCCCATAGTGCAGTTTATATGATCGAATGGACAGGCTCACCAGTATGGTCGGTTTTTCATCGAACGAAAACCGTAACTGAACGATATTTTTGTCGTAGTCATACAACCAAAAGCAATGGTAAATGCAGAAAATTTGATGTCGAGTCGGTAGCTAGCGGTATCAAGTCGGATTACCATGCCGGAGGTCGTAGGTTCTATTCTCACTGGGAACCTGGATGTATTTCTATGTTTGTGATACCCTTTTCTGGTTACCATTACACAGGGTATCCTAGTTTGGGACCAGGAGAAGTGATTGTGTTGTGTGAATGCTATTTATTGATTTAGTATGAAATCTTTAACGTTTCCGTTGTATCTGACGCTCTGTCTCGCCTGCACATTCTGACAGTTTGAACTTCAATTTTAACCAACTTCGAAAAATTAGGAGGTTATCAATTCAAGGCGTATGTTATAGAATGAGTATTCTTTTTAAAGTGTACTTTGGGGGTTTGATAAGTAATAAAATTACAAACATTTAAGACAAACTTATTCTCAACCTGTACCTAAGTTTTCACTGAGAAAATTTGATACTTAAATTAATACTTGGGGAAACAACTTCGTATAAGAAAACAAATAGCCTAAGAAAACTTCTACCCTAGGGGGAAGTAACCTATTCCCGAGTTCCTTTAGGTCAAATTAAACACTGTGCTTTTCATTACACGTATAAGGAAATAATTAACGAAGCCGTAAACGAATGCAATGTGTATTTTTTATAATATTATAAATAAATAAAAAAAACTACAATTCAAATAACAAATGAAGATCGGAATGCCGGTTTCCTGCCTTTTTGTTTCTATGTCCAGCCAGCAATGTTTTGCCTATCAGCCTTTGCTTTCATTTTCATTATTAAAAAAATGGTTAATATTTATATTATTTCAATTTGTCATCGTGCTGTAATTAAGTGGTTGTATAGAAAGTTGGAACAAGGTTCAACCGAAATGAGAAAATAGAGTTATGTTTTTGTGATTCAGTTTCAGTATTCAGTTTTTTTTCAAATGTATGTTATTTGAACGAAATTGTTGCCAAAATTAATGTGCTGGGCCAACATGTACTGCAAATTTAGAGGTCATATTCGTTAAAATTAATTCTGCGTTGTTAAACTGAAGTTGGTTTATTAAACCGTCTTCAAGTTTTAGTTAAAGTTTCTATTTCACGATTTTTTGTGAATTGATAACGTGGTCTTAATAACCAAACGTGACTATCGTGGATTTTTTATTAAAAGATTAATCACCACGATAATAAAATTGTCTATTTTGACATAAATTCTATATTTATGCGTGCAACGGTACCTTATATTTAAGTGTTATTGAGCTAGTCGTCATGTGACTATTAATTTACTAGGGAAATTGCATAGTGATAATGAAATTATATATTACAACTTAAATTCCGGGTTTTAGGTGCAATATGAAAAATAAAATAAAATAAAACCGTGCCTTAGATATGGGTGTTCTTGGACTGGTAATCATCAGACTGGGCAAAGCTGGCGTTCTACCGCTCCGGTACCTATATTTATTTACACCTTGTATTATTATTCAGATATCTAGTTTATGTAGTTTATTTTATGCTTTGTGAATATAAATTGTTGTTTAGGCGTTTTGTATTTTTTATTTCTTTGTTTTGTGCTCATGTTCACCCCATACACCCGTATACGCCCTCATATACACCCGTTATTCACTTCTTTTCCTATTCTCTAAGGTTTGCTGAAAGAAATCTCTTGCAGAGATAAGCTTGCGTTTGTTTGTTTTTCATGTAATTTTGTGGTGCGCAAACTATTATAAAAGCTATCGTCCAATGTAAAACCGGCCAATGGCCTAACAAGGCGAGTGGGCAATAGCACTAATTGTTGAGCGCTATGTTTGGTGGTCACTCGACGGCCGTTTATGGTTTCATACTAATTAACTGCATATTTACAGTCAATATGTGCTCTACTGTTGCGTGAGTAATGCGCTCCATCGAATTCCAATTGACAATCTGAAGTATGCGATTGGTATTGCTGACGCACGAACGTTGAAGTTATTTCAGTAATGTTTCAAGGATATTTCATTTCATTCAGCTTTGGTGAAAACAAACTCTTGATGAAAATCATTTCAAACGGGCAGCAATAATGTTCATCGAGTGGATTGCACCTCCTAGTGACCTATTCGACCTATTCATTCAATTAATTGATTGAAAAAGTATCAACGCTTACTATACTATACATGTACGCGTAGTTTTAATTAAAAAAAGAACATTCTCATAAGTGGTGACACCTCATTATTGGCCCTTATCTATCTATAATATAAAAATGAATCGCTGAATGTGCTTACCAACACCAACACAAATCTTGAGAGCAGCTGAACCGATTTCGGTAATTATTTTTTTAGAATATTCCTTGAAGTACGCGAAGGGTTCTTACGGAGAGAAAAATAAAGAATCGACTATTAGGCGATACGAAGTTCGCTGGGTCAGCTAGTTAATAATATAAATAATACTTTATTGCACACGAAACGTTAAATACAACATTACATACAAGCAAATAACATGTACAAAGGCGAGCTTTTCTATGTAAGAGATTTCTTTCAGCGACCTTGTAGAGTCAGAGAAGCAGTAAAAACGGTGTATGCGTTAATCTTCGTGTGTATGCGTGTACTAAATAAAGTGCAAAAATCTATAACAATAACTTTTAGCAAAAATGAGTAGAATAGTAACATAAAATAAATATATGTAAAAAGAAATAAAATTGTGTTTTTTAATTATTTGCGATACTCATACATAGTAGCGATTAGACCCGTTTAATGTATAACAAATAAGATACATCTTAAATGACAGAGCTCTTTCAACTGCTTCTTTAATATACCAATCGTGTGACTAGCACATATTTGCCCTGTCTCCCTCCCTCTTTTCATAATATCGCTTTACATATCACGACAAGGTTCCAGAATATCAAGCGATTTCATTATATAAGTAGGTAAAAAACATTTCATTTTTCGATTGACAGGTTTTTGTATTGTATTCGTACATTGCTGGCCTATTCATTTATATTCATTACATAACATAAAAGGTCAATAAAGGAAAACAAATAAATCTCGTAAGCTCATTTGTCATACATTACAGAGACTTGAATTGTGCGCAATTCCTCTGTTATAAATTGTTTCTCATCGCAATGAGAATTTAATAAAATCTTTTATTCAATGACGGATACTTAAGGCTCGCTTTGAGGACTGTTTAGTGAATATTAAGTCGTTCAAATTCATAAGATGTTCCCTTTCTTCGAATTTTGAAGTCTTTTATTTTATTGAGCACCCCGGGTACTAATACTGTTATCTCCTTAACAATTCAGGTCTTTTTTTTTAAATGAAGTTTAAAGAAGACATTCTAGTAATCTACTCATTGGACTCCGACTTTTGTATTGAAAAGTGAATGCAATGGGTTTCTAAGGTAGGCAGACAATAGCAATTTAATTTTACACTACGAGCATACATTTGTACTCACACAGACTCAGTCATACACACACACACACGCACACATATACACACACACACACACACACACACACACACACACACACAAACTTACTATCCGGACAAACTCTTTTGCTTCGCCAACATGGATCAGAGGGTACATATACTGTTTTGGTACTTTTCACCCCGTTCTTCGCTAATACATCCGACATTCATTAATACTTTCGCTAATACATTCGTTAAAGACCATTCTACTTACATTCACCTAATGTACCTTAATGGACATTTCTTTTGTCACTTATTATAGTTATGAAATTGCTGTTATGAGCGACGAGCCCTCAATTGTACCATTGTGCCATTCAACTCCAGTTGTACCATTAAATTACAATTGCCATTGTAATTATTGTGTCCTTGTTGTCAGCTGGTGTACAATAAAGTTGGTTTTTTATTCCCCGTTATCTGATGCCGCTGTTGCAACAAAAATTAATAAAAGCTAATCAACTTTCGACTGCACTTACTGTACGACTGTAAAATGCTGTACAACAAGGCGGGATAAGAATGCAAGCGACCGACCGACCTAATAACCGGCAACTCTGTGATAACGTTGCACGCTCATACTATGTAAATTCACTCCTCCATGCTGCCAGAATATAAAAGGCACGCGATATTGAAAACGCCTTACTTTATATGAAAGTCAATCATTTATGCATGAGGTAAAAGACAGTAAAAATCTCGAACCTTCATAAAGAACATCTTAATCAAGGACTTGTCGATAATAACGTCATTTGATAATGTTTCATGCGATGCACAAAATAGTTTAGTTCAATTTAAAACTTCCCCTGTAGACTACGAGTGATCTGTCAAAAGTACCAACAATTACAACTATGATTATGGCAGCGTAGAACTAAAATAATATTGTCAGTCTCTAATTAACTTTTGTAATGCTCTACAGCAAAAGTGTACAAAAATATCATTGTCCACTTAATACAAACCTCGTATCGAATTTCCGAATCAAAATGTAACATTGACAAAAGTTTCTGGTCTTGAGCCAGACGCTTGTTCTCATCGCGATGCGTACCCGACCACAAACCAAATTTCATCATAAGCTTCGCCTCTAACCGGATCGCCAATTGACTTCACAGGAAAATTACCCTTCCTGCTCTAGCTGTAAGCTCTACTTTCAGGTGAAAGAAAGTTTTCGGCAACGAATTGCTACTATTCGAAATAGCGTTGAGCATTGTTAAGCCTATTCTGTTGCTTAATGTGGAAATAGGTCGAACTTGAGCTTAATATCCTAAGTTGGAGCTTAGATGTCACCGATATTACCTAGTATCGTTTTACTTTTGAAAGACTCCAAGCAAACATCTTACTATCGTTTGAGAGAAAGTTTTGATCATATTGATCAGTTTTAACCGGCTGTAAAGAAGTTCCGATGGTATACAAATAATACTGTGATTTAATTGTACAATCAACAATTGTTTTCACCTGCATTTACTGTGTAGAACTTCTAGCGCCATAACCGTCACAGCTGGGCTAGTTCACTGGTGGATTAAATTTAATATTCAATGATAATTATTTAATTTCAAATAAAGTACCCAAAATGCCTACTTACTATGGTAGATCACTATCAAAATTGCTATCAATGATTATTTTAACTTGCATTGATTATGCAGAACTTCTAACGGCATAATTCGGAAAGCCACTTAAAAAAGTAACCTCAGCCCCGACACATTGATATGACACATTTGTTTCATTTCCGGAACATTATTTTTAGTCCAACAGAAAAGTCGAAAATTGCTTTTAACTGGGTCAAAACGTGTGAGCAGTGGTTGCGGTAGAACACCGGCTTCTCAATCGGGAGGTCGTGGGTTCAAATCCCGGCATGTACCAATGACTTTGTTTTCTAAATTAGGTACATTTGTGTAGCAATGTACCTAACGTAGAAAACAAAGAACATTATAGTAGCAATATCACTCGCTAAGTAAAGGAAAATGCTGTGAGGAAACCCTAGTGTCTAAAGTGTTAACATAGCTTAGCGCTTGCTACGTACAATGGCAAGCGCTAAGCTATGTTAACTTGCTACTATCTAAATGTAGAAATCTCAGACCTAACTAACTATGCGTTTGGAAAGATATACAGGGTTATGTTTTTGGACGGGGCAGCAACTGAAATTGAAACAGCAACTGAACGCGTCGTTAACGTTGTAACTAGCGTAAAACGTTCTTAAGAGACGACATCAATAATTTGTCTAACATCCTCCAAATAGAAAAATAAAAAGTGTTTAAAAATATAGGTATATTTTTCAGAGGTCAGAGACAGAGGTCTGTGTAAAATCATTCGATGGGGTGTGGAATAGTTAAACTATAGCAATTATAATGCAACTAGAATGTAGCAAATATACTTAATACTTAATATTAATTTATTTAATCTTTCTCACAAAAAAAGAGTAAAAACGAAAAGTCACCGCGTGTCACTTCTGCTAAAAATGGCAAGTGACTCAGATATATGCTGATCGCCAAGCCTTCAGCACTGATTTTGAGTCAGTGCCAGGTGTACAGCAATGGGCAATACCATATAAAATATAATACCAACGTATTAAGTATACAGAATAAAAAAGCTAGGTAATACACATCTAATTAAATATAATACGTACACACAAATGTGTACACTTATATATATACTAATAATGTAATCTAAATAATGTAAATAAATGTTTTATCTATCTATACTTAAACCAGAAAACAATACAAGATATATACAATGTTGCACAACTCTAGTATGCTATTACAAACTCGTGTCTATTTTTGAGGTTGAGGTGAGGAAGGAAGAGGAGCAGCGGTTTCTAAAGCTCCAGCAAATATGGCCTTAGCTTGCGCCCAAAAGCTTATTCACTGGAAGCGTCAAGGATTGGCGGAGGAAAGTCGTTCCAACACTTGGACGCCGCAAACCTGAAACTACCATGAAACGCCATGGTCCTATGCGTCGGTGTCAGGATTCTGTTCTTATGCACATAACGGTGTCTGGTGGACCATTTAGGTTTTGCGAATAATTAGTGTAGGGTTTTTGTAGGTGTTACACGAAAAAGTAGCTTGGCAAGGTGGAGATGCCGACGAGCCTCCATAATCAAGAGCTGCGTCCAAGTATGGCCTGACGAGGGATCTAGGAGGCACTTTGAAATAAAACCGTGAACATGCGTTTTGCACACGTTGGATCAACCTCTTTGTCCTACCAACTATACATCATAGACGACGTCACAGTAGTTCAACCTGGATAATATCAGCGATTTTCTGAGCTTGACACGTAAATCAGTGCTCAAGTAATCGCGTATATTATAAGGAATTTTAAGGCGGTAGAAACAGTTACTGAGTACATTTATGATATTATTTTCAAAGCGGAGTTTACCATCCATCAGTAACCAAGATTTTTTGCTTCCATAACCCTTTGCACTGGTTCCACTTCCAGTTCAGGTCCATTTAGTGTCAATCAATATTCATATAACTAACGAATATTTAACGTCAAGAAAATATATGTTTTTTGCTTTTTCTTATTCACTGTACGAAAAAATAATTGAACATAAAACTATTAATAGGTATTGCCAAGTAATTTTTTTTTTTCAGAATTGTGGTAAGAGGGAAATTAGGATTTTATGTAAGTCCATACTTTGCGATTCCAGCCCAGTGTGCACCATAAACGTAACTAGCTGGGCTAATTGAACGTACTCGTGTAGCCTCAAATAGTAAACCATATAAATAATACAATTTCATACTTCAATAAATGTAAATGTAATAAGCATATAAATTCAGTTCATACTACGTTCATACTCTTCTCTTCTTCAGGCTATATTATGTAGTCCACTGCTGAACGTAGCCCTCCCTCCCACGTTCATACAAATAGATTTCACTAACCCTCACAATCATAAGTAAACAACCGTAACCAAAACCCCTTTGCTAAGTTTAAAAATAAACTTAGGACGTAATATTCTAACCATAAGATTTACTTCTTAGTTACAATTGGACGGCGAGCGAAGGCAAAGGTTGCGTGGGGTTTACGTCTAAAGTTTTCCTCGTAAGCTCATCGTAGGGCGCTCCCCTATCAATTGCCTTCCGCGGACCCCCACCCGCCCTGCCCCGCGCCCTCCCCGCGCGCTCCACTAATGATCCCACTTGTTGGGGCTCAGCACGGACCTTCGACCGTGTCACTCGGTGAATAACAAATTTTTAGCTTATCCCAGCTGCGGCGTAGCATCTCGTAGCAACTGCTACACCGTAGCTGACCGTATATTAGAGATCATGCTTGTATTGCTATGCGCCGCGCGTCTAATGTTGTGCGCTTAAGGTTTGTTGCCTTATGATAGGAGGGGTCGATGTGTAAATTGCTTTATTTCCAGCCAAAGGGGTGTGAAACCGTTACCGTAAATTGCTGTTTAAAGTACGACTCTGCGACTACGTGGCGTGCTGGAGTAGCGGCTATTAATTTTGCTTTTTGTCTTGTTTTGCTGAGTTGTGAAATGAACGGTTGTCGTTGCAACAAACGGTACTATTGCACTAATTAATAGCTATACTAGAATCACAAAAAAAATCCGATGATACTCTTTAGAATACAACTTTTGAAACTGCGTGGGACACTCAGATAGCTTTGCATAATAAAAATAGCGTGTTCTAAATGTAAATGTAGGTAGTAAAGGTTTTCATCTATCAGTCCCTGGTGAAAAGTAGATTTTTACATATACAATCCAAAGTTTCGTCTAAACTAGTTTTGAAACACATTTTGCAAACTGTACCTCTTTGAGCAGATTTTTTAGTTTCGGGAATGAAAAAAAGTCACACGATGCTAGGTCAGAGCTAGAAGGACGGAAACCCGGGAGTTTGACCGGCGTGCTGTTCAGGAAGTTCCAAGTCAGGTTGGGCAATTTAATAAATAAATAAAATAAAAAATAAAATAAAAGTTTTATACGACAAATACTGTACGAACGAACGAAGATACTGTTTCTAGTCTTGGACGCTAGATGGTGCTGCAATCGCACATCCAGCGATTACATTACCATCACCAGCCCCAACGTCACCAGAACTGTTAGAATTTACTGAAGATTTGTGATTTCACTCACCATCAAACTGTTGCGTGGCTTGCGCAAGGAGCGACGCAAAGACGCGATCGGCGAGCGGTGGCGGCGGCGGCGGGCGGTCGTCGTCGGAGCTACTGTAGCGATCGCCAGTCCACTCGAGCGAGCGCTGCCGCCTCACGCCGCCGCCGCCCGCTCCGCTCGCCGCTGACAGACCGCTCAAGGAGCCCGCCTTAGCGCGCCGCCCCGCCCGCTCCCGCTCTATTTTGCTCATGTTCATCGCATACTATCGGCGCATCTGTTGACAATGGAAGATAGATAGAGAATACTTTATTGTCTGTAAGAAACGAAATCACACAGACATTTCATTAACCCAATGGATTGGTCAGCTTGCATTTAAAATGTTTTTTATCCCCCCGGCTAATTTAGAACCACCGTGTGCACTAATTTTGTGAATTTAAACTTCTACATAGTGCCGAATGTATCGAACAACCATTTTTGTTTTAAAAACCTATTTAGAGGCTAAAAATTCCACCCATGCCGGGATTCGAACCCGCGACCTCTGGCTATCCGTGGCGTTTTTTGTTTGTTAAAACCTCAGACTCGGAACCTTCTTGGCGTAGTTTTTTTTTAATTTGCTTTGCGTGCGTCATTTTCTTTTCACCTCATATTGTTCAAACTTTTTTTACATCTAGTCATATCCTGTAGTCATATATCGCTGAGGTGGGATGAAAAGTTACGTGTAACATTCGAAAACAAAAAAATGTTCACCTCGTACTTTTTGAGTTCGTCGCTAACGCTCAGGATTCTTCGAATTCTTCACTTGCTTGGTCATCAAAATTGAGAATGCCGTTTTTGAAAAGCAACTTTGCACTCTTATCTAACAAATAACTACAATCTTATTAGAGACGGCATGTTAAAAACAAATAATCGTGGTTGTCAAACCTGCCAAAAAGTGGGCGTAGTTACGCGTTTTCTTAACTAAGTGCGTCTAGTTAAGAAAACGCGTCATCGTATTTTAACTTATCCTGTTTTTACGAGTCTATAACCGTATAAAAAACTTAGAGTATATACTACTACATATAGAAAGGACCTCCCAAGCAAAATTTGTGTCGCACAATAAAATAACCAATGTTGCCAACAGTGATATTTAAGCGCACCCCGATAAAACGCTTCAACTCATTTTATATTATCTTGGTGGAGTTAAAAAATGTGTACAATTTATTAATATTTCTATTTAAAATTAGTCTTTCAGATTAGGTAATTGGATCCGATGGAAATTGTCAGTTTATTTTACTCTCACAGATATTTGTACGCTGTTGTCCAAACTCCTTTGGTAACACTGACTATACTGTTAACACTGATAGCAGTAATTGATCAACCAGTTTTATAGAAGCTACACTCCCTTAAATTCATTACATGCATAAACTAGCTCTAAATGATATCACCGATAAAATGAAAAGCAATTTTTTTTCACAAATCTGATTACAACGTATAACGTGATAGCTACAAAAAATGAGATTTTCATAAGATGACGAACACCTTTATGAGGATCATATTAAAATATCAGTATATAATCGCATTACGGTGAAGGCTTCAAAAGGAAATAAAACGTTTCACTTTAGCACCTTTTTTTTCCTTTCGCTATTTATTTTCAGTTCAATTAATTCCTGAAAGTAAAGATCAGTACATTTGATATTTTCGAGTGTTCTGAATGTATTTTATATAAAAATCAGTGAAAAGCCATAAAAAATACAATTATAAACACGCTAAACAATATTTTAATATCGTCACTGGTGCGATAGAGGTAAGTGATCATGTGACTTCTGTTTTTATTAATCTATGAAATGAGCGTCATTTTAGCCGCCGCTGTGACAAGACAAAAAAAACTTTTTGGCTAAAAGTGATTTCTTCGTTTTTTTTTTTGGAGTGGTTCCTAAACAGCTAGTCACAGATGAAAGTATTTTTCCTACCGTCCGAAATTGTGTTCACATGGCCAGCGCTCGTCGTGCACTAATGCACCTAAATGAAAAAAAAAAAAAAAAATGAAAAATATTTTATTTACACCAGCAAAAACCAATTTAAAGTTATACATAAAAGTTGTAACAATTAGGTGATGTTTGGTATTTAGGTGACAATATTAGCTAGGTGAGAGGTCAGTGTCCCCTACACTAGGCATAGCCTGTATCGCGGGGGACGGGATAGGCGGATTACAATACAGCTTGGACAGGATTTCGCAGGTGGCGTAATATAAAATTAAATGTTATTATTAATTAAACTATAATTACATAAATATAACATATACAGATGTAAATAATTATATAATATAGTTGTATATAATCATACTACATATATATACATATTACATATACATACAATATCATATATATTTTATTTAGCTACTGTTATACATAAAAGTGTTACTATGTGGTTAATTGGGTATACTTAATAGCTCCTCCGATTCTTGGTACGTTAACTTAGTTAGCCATTTTTTCAGTGATTTCTTTGCTTCTTGCATCGTTGCGTGTTTTATTTCACAGAATTTTAGGACCTGGTTGTATAAATAGGGATGGAGAAACTTCGAAAATCTTTGCGCAAATCGAGTGCGGGTTGCTGGTACGTTTACTTTAAATGTTCTTTTTAGTAAAAGGTTGTTGTAATCTGCTGAGTTTAATGTTTTACGATGTTGCAGCAGACACGCCCGATAAATAAAAAGCCGACGAACAGATAGTACCTGGCACTCTTTGTATAGCTCAGTGGTCGGGAATCTTTTTGATTTTCTTAGCATGACCTTGAGAACAGAGCGTTGAGCTCTCTCTAACCAAAGCATGTTTGTTTTAGAGGACCCTCCCCAGCAAGGGATGCAGTAACCTAAGACCGACTGACAAAGTGCCGTATATACGTTAAGGAGGACCTCTTTACTTGCACTGTTTCGAAGTAATCTCATTATATGAATAAGTTTTCTCGCTCTGCCTGTTACGTACTCAATATGTCTTGAAAAGTTCAGCTTTTCGTCTAGTACAATGCCAAGATATTTTATCGACGTCATTCTTTCAATCGCTTCGCAGACGCAATTTGAAGTAAATGGGAGGCATGTGTGCATTGTCAGCTGTCTATCGGAGTCGGGTTGAGATGCTTTGGTTTTGTGAAAGCTAAGGTACTTTGTTTTGGATACGTTGAGTGTGAGAAGATTGTTGGAGAGCCAATCGGCAGCTTTACGTAGGCCTTCTTCGGCTTCCCTATAAGTTTCTTCCCAGTTGTCACCGACAAAAATCATTGCCGTGTCGTCGGCATAGCACACGCTTTTAGCTTTGTCAGTCTAAGGCACTGTGGATGCCAGGTCGTTCATATAAATTATGAATAAGCTCGGCCCCAGTATACTGCCTTGTGGCACTCCGAAGTTTACATAGGAAGGATCACTGACTAGTTCTCCTATCTTAGTGAGTTGTGAACGATTTGTTAGATAACTTTGGAACCATTGCAAAGATTGCCCCCTTATTCCGAGATTTTCTAATTTTTGGCAGAGTATTGGTACTGAAACCGTATCAAACGCCTTGGCTAGATCAAGGAAGACGCCAATGCAGCATCTTCCTTGATCCAGGTGGGCCGAGACGGTATCGAGTAATAATGTGACTGCCTGTTCAGTAGAGCGTCCACGTCTAAAGCCAAACTGGAAAGGAGAAAGAAGGTCGTTATGTTCCAAATATTTCATGAGCCGATGATTGACTATTTTCTCTAGCAATTTGGAGACCACAGAAAGTAACGAAATAGGTCTATAGTTTGAGGGAGTACCTTTGTCTCCTGTTTTATGTATCGGTGTGACTGCCGCTATTTTCCATGTGTCGGGGAAGCAGCCGCTCGAGAGGCTGACGTTACATATGTGCGTAAGAGGCTTGGCAATGGTTTTATTTATGTTCTTAAGGAGAGGATTTTTGATACCGTCAAGTCCCGCTGCGCTTTCATTCCTTAATTGCTGAATTAAAGTGGAGACTTCGTCGGGGTCGGTAGGTGTGAGAAAGAAAGAAGAAATGGGAGATGATAGAGATTTAGCTTGGGCTGCAAGTTGAGATTCTGTTTTTCCTATTGTTTTAATTATTTTATCTGCTAAATTACTCCCAACAGTAGCAAAATAGCTATTGCATTGATTTAAGGAGTTAACTTCCCTTCCTTGTGATGAAATAAGTTCGTTAACAGAATTGCACCTAGGTGTCATTTCACAGATCGACTTAATAGCGTTCCATAGTTTCTTTGGATCTTTTTTACTTTCGTTGAGGAGGTTTCTTTCATAACTGGCTTTGACTTTACGTAGTAGACTGTTACAAAAGTTCCTGTACCTTGTGTAAATGAGCTTAGTTGTGGCATTATTTGGTGACTTTTTGCTTTTCAGATGTAGGCGGTCTCTATGCCGCATACAGCGAATTAGTCCAGGAGTTATCCAGGGTTTACAGTTGAACTTAGACCTGCTGACTATCACAGTTTTTGTATGATTATCGATGGATGACTTTATTAGATTTATAAATTTTTTGGTTGCTTCGTTGACATCAAAGGTAGAGATAACTTCCGACCAGTCCACTGCTTCTAGGTCCGCGGTTACAGCATTGTAGTCCGTTTTAGTAGTTTGTCGTTTTCGATTTGTGTTTTGATAGTTTGTGTTTATAAACGCCATTGGCAAATCGTGGTCACAAATAGAAGTTTTACATACAAGTGTAACTGATGTACATTTACTTTTCATTAAAATATGGTCTAGGCAAGTGGAATCTCTAGTAGGTTGTGTTACTATAGGTATTAGTCCATGTTCTGCGGTTGTGCATAAATACTCGGTTTTCTTCATATCAGATGTTTCGGGCATGATGTTATTATTCATATCCCCCATTAATATGATATTATTTTTATCTTTGTGGGAATTAAGAAGAATATCAAGGGACTGCATAAAGTTGTCAATTTGTACAAATGATGGTGACCGGTAGATGGCGATTACTGTAAAATTATTTGAGAGGTTAATATTAAGGCAATCGGCCTCTTCAAACAATGGTTCACTAACGTCTGCTTGCAATTCATTCTTTATGTAGACTATAATACCACCGTTCTGATTGATATATTTTTTTGTATAATAATGAGAGTACCCTTCAATGGGGGTTATTAGTGGATCTTTGTCTAGCCGGCATTCGGTAAGGACTATTATGTCGTATGTTATATCGATTCGTTTTAGTAATGTCAGGAAATTTGAAAAATTACAGTAATGGCTTCTTATATTGAACAGTAGGACTTTAAAATTGTGTTCTTTTTGCAAGTACCTTTTACATTCCTCCGCAAAGTTCAATGCGTGACAATTAGGGTCTAGTGCCGTGTCAAAGTCAGATACAATATCTAAGGTGGCCATTGAGTAACTTGAACATAATTGTGTTCAACTTGAGTCTGTTTTGGTCACGCATGTACCCGGAGCTGAGGTCATGTATAAAGGTACTTGTTGTTAGGTAAGCAGTTTCGGAGTTTATATTTGTTAAAACATATGTTATGTGATATTTACATATATTTTGTGTAATAATAACATATAATATTACATAGAGAATGTTATAATTTCGAGGATAGATATAGATAAATAATTTATAGGTATATTGTGAAAAAGAGCTAATAAATTGGCCCCTAGTGGGCTTTATATTTAGTTTATAAGTGCTCGTTTGAGCTATTATACTTAGATTACTAATTAAACCTAAAACAAGGCTGATAAAGGGATTCTCTACTCTACTTTTTCGTAATACTCTATTATAATCATTCTTGTACTTTGGCACGTTGAGATAGGAACTTTTTGAGGACGGTATCACTTTAGGCGGCGTTTGCAGATTACACTCAGGCGGTGGTGGTGACGGCGGCCCTGGTTCCACGCCCTAAGAGTAGCGGTCATAGGGTTTCGCGATAATAATGACTGTCGTTGTCATAGCTGATTATTATTATTATGGTGTTTTGTAATACTTTAAGCCATAACACAATAAAAAAAAAACAAAATAATCTTAAAAAGCTTATTTTATTTACAAAATTATGCATTTTTATTACACTTAAAAGAAGGTTTGCAACTTAATAACTATTAAACCTTACTATTTACATTTTATATTACAAATAAAGTAAATACTTAACTAACATCTAAGTACAAACACACAATTGGACAAAAAATATTATATTTACATAATAGGAGTTATGTAAAAAATAACATAAATACCTATCTTATTTTTTACATTTTTTCCTAAACCGACAACAAATTTAATACTTCTTTTGATAGAATAGACTTCTTCTTCTGTGGTAACCTTCTTAAACTAGAAATATAAGGATCCGAATTAAGGAGAAGTCTATGTATCAAGTCGGTGTTTGTGACAACCCGAGACATTTTCCTCGTGTTGTCACGCCTGAAGAGTTTGATTAATTTATTGCAAGATTCGGCGGCCTCTTCCGAAAGCTCACCTATTGACAATAATGCGTGTTCAATTACTTCCGACCCATGAATGAGGACCTTATGTACAGACGATGGCAAGTTGTACCATGGATAGGTAGCAACAAGTTTACGTGCTGTTTCTAGAGAATACTCTTTAAAAGTGGCGTTATTAATTTTGTATCCCGACGAAAGACACTGCCACTGATTATGACATCTGTCAATAAGGATTTTATCTAATCCAGTAATTTCCGCTGAAACCGCTGAGTTAGAAAAAAACTTTCTGGCAGTGTTTCCGTCGTTAGATGTGCCACTTCCTCCACTTCGCGGTTTGTCGACTATTAGACCAAGTTTCTGCCTAAACTGTTGCTGCACATGTTGTTTTTTTTGTGCAAGAAGAGCTTTTTCGTCTGAAGAACGTACCTGCCATTTCTTTATGTCTAATCTATAAGAAACGTGAATTAAATATTCGAAGAATCGGATATACGAGTGAAGAGGAGATAGTCCAAATTGATAGGTACCACTATCTGCAGTTTTGCTCAGCGATTTATCAATGTCATTCATCTCTTTTGGAGTTGAACCACAAATATAACATCTACTACAAGATGTATCGCTCAGAGCACTGCACACTTTACCATCAACCATGGTTAATTGTAAAGAATGCTGCACTTTTATTTCATATTCACCGTGAGTGAAAGAAGTCGGTTGTAAACTATCAATTTTAGTCTTGAAATAAGCTTCTTCTTGCACAGAAAGGTCTTTGGATTCTTTGGCAAATTGGAATCGAATAGGCCTACAATACCTGGTGGAAGAAGGGCGCGGATTTTTCCAAACTATTTGATCTGGGTCGGAGGTATTGGACTTACAAACCAATTGAAGAGGACAATATGAAGTAACAAACATACTGCCATCATCATCGATACCAGAATCTCCAAAAATCTGTTTATATTCGCTGTGCCCCGTACTCCCATCGAAACCCCATTTTCCAATCAAAACAAATTCTTTATTAGGGTCAATATTATTCAAAACGGGTTTTTGGGATTCTAGTATCCGGCAAGCAGTATGATCTAACAATGATTGTAATTCTACTTCAGCAGATGATTCCGTGATAAACTCTTGCGATGGATAGCACCGCTTCTTAGCTTCTAACACTTTTTGATAAGATGGTAATGCATTAGGTGATTTTGCATTAACGAAGTCTTTCACCAAAAGATACTGATGTTTAGTCAGTTTTGTCTCATTTATAAGAGACAAGACTTCGTCAGTGCTGAAATTTAAAGATGCAGCGGCGTTAGATAGACTAGAATCGTCCAACAAAGAATTTATCGCAGAACTGTCTACTTTACTTAACTCTGCAAGCCTGCGGCGTTTTGATCTCTTGCTACATTCCTCAAAGTCCTTCCTGTGCTGGTGCTGTTGGATGCTTGTCGAAGCTTCTGCTGCTGGCCGTTGGGTGTTGTGGCTCCCTACTGTTGCACAAGTTGGCAGAACGCAAACTTCAATTTCGTTCAGCCAGTCTCCGTACTTAGAGACCATGCGAGAATGGTTGCGCGTGACTTGCTTCCAAATTGCTACCAATCTTGTACAAACTTTAGTAACTCTTTTTTCCAAGTCATCAGCAATGTAATTCTCAACATCAGGCAGCAATTGTATTAGGTCTCGAAAAACTCGATGCCAACGCTCCAGTTCAGATTTGCTGTCTTTAATAGACAGCCAAGTATCTAGTACAAGCATTCTTTTGAAAGAACACTTAATACTAGTACCTAAAACAAAATAAAAATACGTTAAAAGCGGATCAAAATAGATACATGTTTCGTAGCAAGTGCTACGCGCCTGCTACGCGTTCAGGCGCGCGGCGTAGCACCTGGCTGCACCTTACAGACGCAGCATGACGCAGCTAAATTTGGAGAGGCCTAGTAGTAGACATTGTAACCCATATTTCTATACCAAATTGAATGGTACAAGTAGGTACAAACATAAGTAAAAGCTTCAACGTAAAAAATATACAGACATAAATACATAAAAAATGCCACGTTGGCGTAGCACTCTATTTAAAAAAAAATGTAGAAGGAAAAGGCAAAATAGTAAAGTAAATTAATAATACATACCTGTGACTTCAAATTCCATTGTAAAATAGCAGGTCACAGACAAGTTGGAACTTAAACACACGCGTCGCGTCTTGGGCTAATTAAAGCACTTGGTGATAACAGGTTGATGACTAATTACTTGTGTTCACTTCGGATGCCGAAAAAGGAATGTTGGGAACAATAGATTGCGAAACCTTTTATACCCTCAGGTAGTATGACAATTAGTGGGTAACTGAGCCAGATATCATGGCTTAGCTCAGTCATTGCCATCCGAGTCCTATGACCTACTACGGTACCACCGTGCCGCGCCTGATGTTCCTGGCGGCGGCTGAGCTGGGGCTTTTCCGAGGAGGCGGTCGATGTCATCACAGTTGGATATCTGTTTTGGAGATTTTTCCTCATCCCTGCGAGAGTAGATGCATCCATTCTTGACCCAGGTGTACCTGATTCCGAGTTGTCTGGCCCTAATTCTGACTTCACGAAAAAGTTTTCTGTTTGCTTTGGTCAGTCGTTCGTTGAAATAGAGCTTTTTCGGCGGTCCAGCGATTTCTAAGTCGTCGGTGGTAATATTTCTTCTGACTCGGGCAGCGCTAATCATTTCGTTTCGCTTAGTATTGCGCATGAACCGCACTACAATAGGGCGGGGCTCCGTGGTCGGTCTATAACTGCTGGTTTTCGGGCCGACTCTGATGACCCTATCTATATCGTTCGGCTGCAGATCAAGTCCGATCTTTTGAGCTGTGACACTAATTACGTGGTTCAAGTTTTCGTTCTCCGTCTCCGTAATGCCTGTTATCTCAATTTCGTTGCGAAGATAGTTTTGTTCTTGTGCGTTGAATTGTTCTTGAAGAGATTGTATCACTTTATTTAATGTAGAGATCTCGGTATCACGTCTGTCAATCTCCTCCTTGAATTTGTCGGTGTTTTCAGCTTGCGCTTCCAGCTTTTGGACACGCGTCTCCCATGAGCTCACGGTTTTTGTCAAAGTCGCTAGTTGGTCTGTGAAGGACATTTTAAGAGCGGAAAAGTTCGCCTCCATGGCGTCGAATTTTTTGTCCATGTAGCTCATTAGGTTTGCATAGTCGATGTTAACAATAGAGGAAGGCGATTGTCCATCAGCTGGTTCTACGCGGAGAAGGGTGATCTGGGGGCTGTTTGTTTTTTTCGGCTGCTTGCAACTTACACATTTCCATTTCGATTTATTCATAGGAAGTATCTTTTTAAACTCGCTCTCAGTTAGTCCAAAGCATTGAAAATGGCAATGAGCTGGGCATTGCATGCATTTGAGGCTCTCTTCTGCCTTAATTAACTTACTACACTTTGTACAATCCATGGTTTTGCGAACCGGTAGCGCCCTCTGTTGATGAGTAGCCGTAGTTAGCGATAGTGGGTTGTGGTGCGGATTTAGTCCACGTAGATTGAGGCGACGCGGTGTCGAGTAGCGGAATTAAACTGTGTTTACTTTTGCACTAGGTAGGAGTTCGACGAAATACTCAGCTATTTGTTGCTTAAAGCTTGTGACAAAACGGCTTTTCAGTATTACGGGGCCATAAGGATCGTCTAAGTGTTCAATTCTTCAGATACTGTGTAGAATTTATATGTTGCACTACACCGGTATTTTTGAGGTTATAATTCACTGTGGTTTGGTTTTTGCGTGAAATTGAGAAGAGTACTCACAGTTACGTCAAGATAGCATTTGCATAGGTACTTCGGATGGAGCTGTACACTGTAAGACTGTTTTCACTTTATCTAACTGGTTTTTTCACTTGAAATTAGTTATTTTGTCGGAAGTATACAATTTAGAGGTTTGCTTAAGGAGCGCCACCTGGCGAAAAAACTGTAAAAATTGGATGGCGAAAAAATTGGACTGGTGTTAGTTCTACCGCAAGGCGTGCCGCGATAAAGTTAATCGCGATGTCCTATACGTAGTAGTATATACTCTAAGATAAGAAATCAGTAAATTCAACGAAATTTATTTTTTATTAGATTATTTGATTTTTAATTTATTCGAAAATCAAGTTTTTTTAAACAACATTTTGATGTTTTAAAAAGCTATTTAGAGGCTAAAAATTCCACGACCTCTGGCAACCTTTTAGTCTCTAAATAAGTTTTTAAAAGTGTCCTTAGCACGGGTTAGTGCATTAAAAAAAATATAAACATTTTGATGGTCTTATTTTTTAATCTCTGACTTTATTTGTGTTTTCTTTGGTTTAAGATGACATTTTAATATGAATATAAGGCTAGTAACACATTATATTAGATATTACAATCATAATACGATTAGGACAAAATTAATTCAGACTGCCAAAACGGCAGCAAGGTACAGGTGCTAAAAGTTTAGTGGCCTTGTCCCGTATTATGTATTTTTTTTACTTGTGGTGGAAACTACGGGTTTGGGCCACAGACCAACTGAAAAACTGTTAACATGAATTAACTGTCACTCTGGTGTGTATCTTTTTCAAATCGAATAAAAAAAACAATCTCCAAGCAAAGGCATAAATAAAAAAAATTATCTGTGCGGATGATTCATGGACTCCTCACATAATCTGTGGCAAATGGTGAAGAATAAGGCCAATAAGTTAGGACTTAAGTTTCGTACATGGTCCTGTAAAATAATAACATTAAAAAAAAAAGAATAAGGCCAGAAAGGCCAATTTTCTTTAGCACAACCGACCGATCAATATTGGCAACCAAGTATAGTGACTATAATATTTTTTGTCTTTGTCAATTCTGATTTTGCTTCTAGAAATAAAACTATCTATCACCCCGTGAAGGAATTCTGTAGACTTCCAACTAGAAATCAATTTTGAGTGAACTAATTGAAAAAGTATGCATTTCCGTGTAGAGTTACTTGCGCTCGCGAAACCGATGGCTGTTGTTTGAACAACAAATGAAATCGGAGCCGTATTTTATCGGAACCGGTAACGAGCTTGCGAACGGAAAAGAAACAACTGTAATAAAGAGCCTACAAGTTGTTTGGTTTGCGGGCGGACATAAATAGCGGGTCGGGCGCGTGTCGTGAGCCTAATCCGCGGGATCGGGCGACGGCGTGTCGCGCGTCGCTGCGACTGACGACCAACAGCCTTCGGCAAATACGGAGACAAAATAGCAACACGAAGCCTTCTGTGGATACTAATTATTTCGAAGGATGCGGGATTTCCAGATAACAAAAACACTTAGAACTGTTCTTTTTGCATATCACTGATTTGTTTGATATTATATTTCATGCTTATTGATTTTATTTTGCTCTCATGCACTATGTGAAATTTACTGCAGACTTCAAGTCACTATCACACCGGGTGTTGGATCGCCTTATACCCGTATAAAACTAATTAAAACTGTTACTAAAAACCTATAACCATAGCGCGCGCAAATTTGATATTTTCACTTTTTTATGTATGTTTTAAATTTGTTTATGGGCGGGAGTATTGGTAGAGGAGCAATAGAACGGTGGCTTCTCATTCGGGAGGTCGTGGGCATGTTTGAATGCCAGCATGTTTTTGTTGACACTAGCATGACTATGTTTTCTAAGTTATGAAATTATACATCTGTGAAATTATAGTAGCAAACCACTCGCTAACTAGGAACTATAAGTAAGATATCGGTCAGTACGGTTACGGCACTCATTAAAATCACGGATGATATACGTATGGATGGAGAATGGCTATGTCACTATCCTCACGTTGTTGGACTTCGGCAATGCGTTCAACACGGTGGACTTTGGTGTCCTGCTAGGGACGCTGTGTTCTCTCAACATAATATCTCCAAAGGTGATTGACTGGTTTCGTAGTTACTTGCAAGGGCGCCGGCAACGTATACGTATTGACGAATCCTTCTCCTCTTGGTGTGGTACTACTGCCGGTGTCCCTCAAAGTGGCGTGTTGTCTCCTCTTCTCTTTACCATATTCATAAATAGCATTTCCAAAAACCTTTCTTCTTCCTACCACTTATATGCAGATGATTTACAAATTTACACGCAATCTTCTGTAGATGATCTGTCTTTGGCAATTAAAGATACCAATGCAAACCTCGATCATATCCTAGAATGGAGTAGGTCTCATGGTTTGGGGGTTAATCCCTCTAAGACTCAAGTTATTGTTATCGGCAGTCCTAGAATGATATCGCGGATCAAGTGGGACCAGCTTCCAAGAGTTCAATTTGACGGTGTCGTAATTCCCTTCAGTGAGAAGGTCAAGAACTTTGGGGTCATTATCGATAGGTGTCTGACTTGGTCGCCTCAGCTAGCGAAGGTGAGTCGGAAAATATTCGCTTCAGCGGCCTCTCTGAGGAGGTTACGGAACTTTCTACCAACTGCGACCAAAATTGCACTTGCGCAATGTCTGTTGCTACCTATCCTCGACTACGCTGATGCCAGCTATCTTGATGTCACCGAAGTGCAACTTAATAAACTTGAGCGCCTCCAAAACTTTGTGATAATATTCATATTTGGTTTACGCAAATATGACCACGTCTCCGAATTCCGCGCTAAGCTGAAGTGGCTTCCCATCCGTTTTCGTAGGAATGCTCACATTCTCTCTCTTCTGTACTCAATGCTGTTCAATCCAGCCACTCCTTCTTATCTTAAAGTGCGCTTTACCTACCTCGGTGATTCCCACAGCCGGGCATTAAGGTCTGACCTGAATATGTCGCTGAAGACTCCAACTCACTCGACGAGGTTCTTCAGCGACTCGTTTACCGTAACGGCCACTCGGCTGTGGAATGATCTTCTGGTATCAATAAGGCGCTCCCCTTCCTCAGCTGTCTTTAAAAGCAAAGTTAAGGCGTTTTATCTGTCCCTGCAAGTTTAGTATTCGTGCATTGTCCTTTTCATTTTGTCTTTTCCGTATGTCTCAATATAGGTACACAATATTGTATTTATTTCCTCATCGCGTAGATTGTTATTATAACGTATTTATGTAAGTTTATCATAACTATGTGTGTAACTGTTTATGTAGGTGTATTGTTATTTATATAAGTAGTGTATTAAAATATTCATATTTGCACCGGCTACCCGTCTCTTATTTCCTTCAGCAACTTTCCGTCGTAAGGTTGTCTGGAATAAATTGCTTTTAGCAATAAGGCCGCCAATTGTACTTTGTATCTTTACATGTTTTATAATATGTGCTCTGGTGTACTTACAATAAAGAATATTCTTATCTTATCTTATATCGTGATGAAACCTGAGTGCCAATCCCGATGGTCACGCGTGGTGATTATGCCTATACTCTCTCTCTTTCTCTCTGGGAAACGGCCTGTTTTCTACTTTCTACTACTGGACGCAATTAGCCTGCATTAAGCATTGATCAACAGACCTGAATCTTTGAGTCAACCTGTTTAACTTAAAGATTATAACGTGCGATGTTGTTATTTTTTCTAAAAGAGAAAAAAAAAATCATTTTAGTGTTACATAAATAAGACCTAAACTAATCGATGACAATTTTTTTTTACAACACCCGTCAGGAAATTACATATAATATTTGTTTTTACTACGCCCTTGGGTTTAGGAGTGAGGTTATGAGGGTGAATACTTTGAAAATTAATTTAATACATACCTGTATCTACATAATAGTCGAAAAATTACTAAGGTTTGTTCCATTCGTTTCTCATTTCGAATCGTCAGAATAAACAGAGACGGTTTTATTAAAGATACGCAACCATAGAGTTGCAACTCAAAGCTATAAACAAAGAAAAAATATCAACTGCGAAACATGTAAGGCTTAATAACTACAGCCTGGCCATTATAGAAATGTCCATGGCGTTTCATTAGATATTTATTAAATCATGCACATTTTACACAGTTTTCTGGCCAATTTTCTTTCCTTGGTGATCTGGTCACGCATTCAGGAGGGTGATCTGCCTCAATATCTCTTCCGCTCCACTTTGCCCATCATTATACTATATTGGAGGCTATGAGATAGTCGTGCAATGTGCCCTAAGAGAGACGGAATACGTTGCCACCATATATCCGATAGGATTGATACACAAATGGCGCACATATTATTTACATTATTAACAATACGACATTACAGTATTATCATCATAGATATTATTGATAAAGATAATCACATTATTATTATCATTATAATAATTCTTATATTACACATACGCTCCATTATTGAAAACTATATGAGATTATTCACTTATAATTATTATCGCTCATTATGTTAGTACTTTATTGTTCTATACATATAATAACGCTGTGAATTTTGTCTGTTTGATCAGATGTCTCTGTCTCACGCGGTTTTTAAAAACTCAAAAATTGGCCAGTACAATCAAAAGTCGTAAAACAGGAGTTGTTGTAAATGACAAGCTGTAACCGTCAGGTTTCAGGATTTGCGCATTTTGAAAATAACCCCGTGTTGCATCGGTTACGGATACTGTAGCGCCATGTTTTAATAGTTTTAATATCAATCTAGAAATAAGAACATTCTCCGTAGGCTCGTTACAATTTGTATACTTTTCTTCTTCTTCTTCTTCCGGCTATATTAGTCCACAGTATACTTTTACTTGAAGTCAAATGTTTAGTAATAATTTCCTCTGTACTTAATTCATTTATCATTTTAGAATGTGCGAGTGAATGGGAATACTACGCTCTAAAGGGTATCCTGGCAGTAGATCTAGCTAATAATGAAAAAACATAACTTTCTTCACAGGTAAATTAGGTGTCAAATATTAATTACATTAAAATGTGGTCCTATCGTTTTGTTACATTAAAATGAGGTCCTATTGTTTTGTTAAATTAAAATGTGGTCCTATCGTTCTAGTACTTGCCATTTATGTGCTAAGCCGCGAATAGACAGACTGACATACGGATGGACATGGCAAAACCATAAGGGTTGTTGACTACGGAACCCTAAATAACTTTACTGGTCTAGATAGCTTTTACGTTAAAAACAGTCGTTTTAGCATAAAATGGTATCTAGTCCCAGGTCCGTGATCCTAGGCTCTCAGTCGTGGGTCCCAAATTATCACTGTTGACTTGATTTTTGCAAAAACGATCTAAAAAGTAAGATTTTAAATTTTTCCATTGTTACTGTATGAAACTCCTTAATAAATACAACAGAGACGTCCGCGTGAACTTTCGTAGCAATAGTTAATTGCATTTTCTTGACAGAAATGGAGCAATTCAATGCAAACTTTCAATGAAAAACTTCTTTTCCTTTTTTACTTTTCACTTCTAAGACGGACTGAAAACACTCTAGCGGTTGCGTAACCATCCTTTGCGTTTAAATGCGGTCAAATGCCTTATGTATAGAATGTATCAATGCTCGCGCACTCAATCGTGCTGTAGTACGAATTTTCCATATAATTTACCCGCAGCCGCGAAAATGCTCACAAGTGCGTTTCAGTTCTACATCAATTGGAACCATGGGTACAAGTACTTATTAAACTGTTGCTTACATACCTTGAGCATTGAGCATCCTTTGCGACTTTAAGGTGAGCAAAAGGTCTTTTTAGTATTATCTAAGGTTAACACGAGCACTAGACATAATTAAAACTGTTTTTATACGGATTTCACTCGTTTATTACATTTTTACAATTTTCCGATGTTTCGACACTTTTTCATGTGCCGTGATCTCGGATGACACGTCGGAAAATTGTAAAAATGTAATAAACGAGTGAAATCCGTATAAAAACAGTTTTAATTATAAGGTCTTTTGCCAAATTTAGTTTTTAAGATTTATTTCAGTTATTGTACGTTATTTAGTATTTGTTGGCAATAATCGTGCTTCACTAACGTTCACTTTCTTTCTTTCATTTGTATACTGTTCTCCAGGCTTGTCTCTTCTACGTAGCGCTGAGATCTACATTAAGCGCTAATAGCGTCGCTGATAGTCTTTACAGTTTAATATTAAGTAGACTGAATATTCCTTCGTCCGTTAATAAAATTCTGTGCCGACTATTTGCATTTTTTGTGCTTTGTTTATTCTCACTTTTACCATCTTTGTTATAAATCTCACTGAGGTAACCTTCACTGAAACTGAAATAGAAAGTAAGTCTAGACGGACAGCAGTGTGTCAAGCCAATTTTGAGACACAAAGAGCGATGCATCAGCCGTTGTTTTTATATAACACGATCTAGTTTTGCTTTCTCTTGCCAAGTAATTTAGCCTTTTTCACATTTATATTTTGGTGAGACTCTTTAAAAGTAACAAGCAGTATCACGAAAATATAGATCTTCGTGCTTTCATTTTTTATGCAGCCTACATATGTGCCACTGCTGGGCACAAGCCTGTTTTAAAAGAGAGTGAACAAACGAACTAAATTAACACGCGTGCCCACTGGCGGGTTGGCAATTTCAAGCGCTGAAGTACGTGAGCACATCTTTCACTCAGGTTTACTACTAGGGTAGTACTACTACAAATTCACAAATTTACGATGCGTAGAAAACATTGGAACATGCGCCTGCGTTCGAACCCACGACCTACAATATTTCTTAAAAATGACCAGCATGGAAACAATGAATTGAAGAAGTTGTATGATTTATTGGTCACGTACAACGGCGCGTGAAGGAGTCGAGGGAAGACAAGCGTATGAAATATGCGCTCTACGCCGTCGCCGCACTGAGTTAGAAATGCATATACTTATTACCGACCCCGTTTCAACGTCCGCTTGCATCTGCCTGCTTTGCTACAAGGAATATAGTGCAAACTGGGTCAAGTACGATACTAACTTGTGCTGTTTTATGCCAAGGGAGCATCCCCACGGACTGGACTTTCTCCAAGGATCTCTGTTACCAATATAGAGATAGATAGCTGTGTGAAATTATGTGAATGTAAAGTTCTTTAGTAAGCTGGATGATACTCAAATACAAACTCGCATCATGAGAGTGCTTAGAGCTCGCTGGCTGTAGTGGTTTGTGAAAACATGCTTAAAGAGCTCGCTTTCAACGTTCAAATCAGCTGCGAATAATGCACATGAATTGCAGAGAAGTTCCTGTGAACGATCCTAGCAGCAAAATAGCGCACCTAGCATTATTCACAATTTTAAAAACCTATTTAAACCTATTTATGTTCCTTAGCACGGGTTAGTGCATTAAAAATAAAAATAGTGTGATTATTCACAATGTTAGCTTACTATGCAATACTTACTAACATTATAGATGGTCCACTTGTATTTAGACTCATGCAAGATGTCTGAGTAGCTGCAGATTTAGCTAAGTAAATGTTGACAATAAAGGGTGACTACGAATTCGGTTGACAATTTTTAAAGGAAATCTCTAACCATGATTTAGAAACGTACAAAAACGATGGCGATTCAGACCCTGTACTTGACCTTATATTTATATAACTTTATATATACACGTTGGTCACAAATGCAACGTGATATTTAAATAAGGCACACCCGTTTATTCAATATCGATAACTAATTACTTCCAAAAACAAAAGTTAAGATTTCTCAAATTTATTATTCATACAATATTCAAGTCAAATTGTATGAAAAATTAAAATATTTAAAAGTATAATACTAACAAACTGTTAACGCCTTATATAAAAAATGCTTGTAAACAAAATTGGCTGCTCTAAGGTTTTCAACCCGTTTTGTGGCCCCAAATTGATGCGCTCGAATCAGAAAATCTGTGGACGCATCAAGTTCCCTATCACGCGTGATCTTGTGCTGGTCAGCGGGCACCTGCCAAGCTGCAAGCTATCACAGAACGATGTACCTATAGAAAGGCTGCACTAATAGTAATTTGTATCGAGATGAGGGCGGTATGGTTAGAACTATCGGGTGCTGTTCGTGTTTTTAGCCGCAGCATTGACTCTGTTCCTAATATTATAGTTCGTGATGGCAATCACTGCGTATTATTTAGATTCTAAATTGAGTCTGAAATTAGTGTAGGAAAGGCGACTAGAGCGAGGTTTGTTTTGTTTTTTTATAGTGAAGTAGCTTGGTGTCTTGTTTAAGTTACTAATGACTTTCAAAATGAGATGTTTTTACGTTGAAACAAATACTTAACAGAACTGAATGGTCAACGAAGAATGACATATTGTGTTAAACTGTTTTGATCCTCTACCGTTCCGTTCAATCGTGTCATACTTGGCAAAGGAGGACGTGGAGACCTCATTATGCATGACAATAACTTTCTACTGTCATTTTCAAGGTCAAGACTGAGAAGGCTATCCGTGCATTGCGAACATACATCGTTTATTATGACAATTCGATGTACATGACGTGGCCGATAAGTACAATTAGTCATCCTACTAGTTAATTTATGGGTTACTCAACTATTTAAATTCAAATGTCTAGCAAACCGTGATTTGTAGATCTATGATACGGGTAAGTTGGTGGTTGGTTTAAACATTTTGAGGCATTTGACTGAATAGTACCAAGCTGAAGTATGGTGTAGGTTTGCTCTCATCACATTGAAACTTTATTTTGAACATGCCACATCACTTCGGTTTAAATACGTGTGCGCGTAAAATTGCTTTTCGCAAACATTGCTTCAAGTGTCCGATCTGGTTTTCGTGAACTAATCGCTTCTTACCGCCTTATGCTTCTGTTTGACTTGTTTTGTTTCAGCTATCTCAGCACCTACGCAGCGAGCAACGCTAGATGCCGTGCGCTGAATTAGGACCTCTCCGCAAGAATACTAATGCTTGAGGAAAACTATTTCTCGGAAGTGTGCAACTTTAATCTGGTCAGTTGATTTTACATTATTAAGGAAATTACTAATTACATTTATAATAACAACGCCTATATTAAAAACAACATAAGGTAACAATTGCACCAAGGTGTTTGGAGAAGTGCAGAGTTGGTCAACACGTGCGCAGCCAACCAAGCCGCGGGCCACCACCGTTACCGTCAACCAAACGTCTAAGCTAGCAGGATGGTATAATAATAATAATAATACAATAATAATAATGACGGAGATGGCGGGACGACCTCACGATCTTTTTGCCCCGCTGGCAGGAGGTGGCCATGCACAGGGAGGAGTGGAAGGTAAAAGGGGAGGCATTTGCCCAGCAGGGGCCAAACGAGTCTACATTAAAAAAAAGCCTACTCCATCTAAAAACAATGTGCCAGAAACTGATGCGTTCGAGTGGTCTCTTCATCTATCTAGTGCAAGTAAAGATGCCACTAGACGCTTTAAAAATCATCTCGTCCCGTAAAATTTGAGAATTTTACGTCGCGTGATGATTTTGATGACGAGAAGAAATTTGATTAAATTTTGTAGAATAGTGCAAATTCAGGACTTTGCTTTTTACTATCTCTTGAAAGAGGCTTGCTACCATAACAATAGTAACAAATAAATGACCACTAATAATCAAATACTTATCATCAATGACACCGACCAACAGAGACATATGGAATAGTTATAGATTTGGTAATTAATTAATTTACGACCACTGTAATTGGATCTCCAATAATGCGGTTTAGCATATTAAGAGCTAGCTACGCAATATGTGATCCAAGCATAGAGTAAAAGGCGAATTTTGCAAATTTTTTATTGGGAAATGAATGTTCCGTTGGTTTGTATGTGTTGAGATATGTGGATATGTGTAGAGAATGAAGGAAAAAAGATTGACAAATCAAATATATCGAGCGAATCTGGGAGGAACACCGGTAAGGGACGTCCCGGGCGGACATACTTCGACCAAATAGGGAATGTATTAGCAAAGGGCAAGATAAAAAGTACCTGAAACCAGTATGCGAACATGCGTCAACTAACGGACATGGATGAAGCGAAGATGATTTGTTAGGATCGTGGCAAGTGGCAGTCCCTGGTGTCTGCTATCCCTCTGGGATACAGGCGTGAGTATATGATATGTTATTGGGATTGAAATGTGGATACTGGATAACCGAAAACTCTGCAAGTTTTGCTCATTCAATGTCTTGATGAGGTCTCTTGTGAAACGTCGTCACCAGCGTATGTTGATGGCATTGGGAGGTAAAAACGGAATCTTCGCAACGGACAACAATGGACCCTTAAGGTTTGGGCTTAATTAAGGTAATTGATCAATTTTCATAAAGACTTTTCTAAAACTTGGTGATCAAGTTCTGACAATTGAACTAGAAGAGGTTTTGTACTTCTAAAAAGATAAACGCAGACTTTTTGAGTTTTTTAGGGTTCCGTACCTCAAAAGGAAAAAACGGAACCCTTATAGGATCACGTCTGTCTCCGTCCGTCCGTCTGTCAAGACCCTTTTTCTCAGGAACGCGTGGAGGTATGAAGCTGAAATTTATATCAATTACTCAGGTCTACTGTCCCTTGAAGCTGTGAAAAAATCAAACTTCTAAGCCAACGCAATCAAAAGATACAGCCGTTTATGCCGCAAATTTTCGACACTTGCAAGGGAATCAAAACCTACAGGGTGCTTCCCGTGAACTCAGAATCTTGAAATTTGGTACGAAGCAACGTCTTATAGCATAGATAAAGGAAAAATTACGAAAACCATAAATTTTTAGTTACATCTCATAATATATTTTTTTTTAATAATTTTAAACTTACTACCCATTTCCTCATAAACGCGTAGAGGTATTAAATTGAAATTCATACCAAATACTCAGGTCTATAATACAGGTTTGTACGGAACCCTCGGTGCGCGAGTCTGACTCGGACTTGGCCGGTTTTTTTTTGTGTGAAGAGGAACTTCTTAAAGGGTAATATTTTATATTGCAACAGTTGAAATTGTGATTAAAGACACTTTTTAGTTTAGAAGAATGTTATCAAATTTTTGGATTAATAGTTTAGGAGAGCGTTAAAGAAATTAGACAGTAAGAAAGCAGTTTATTGTACCTACACAAAAAAGGAACGTACTAACATGAATTTACAAAATGAAAACCGTATTGATTTTTTCTGCTAATCTTATAATCAAAAACTGAATTACATAGCTAGGTAGAAATATTTATAAAAATATTGTAAAGCACTTTTAAATAATTTATGCTATTGCAAAATAATCACAAATATGAAAAAATCATAATGAAAAGAGCATTACCTTATAAAGTTGCTAATTATTTCCAAGTCACCCTATAAATAGCATGAAGTCGATATTTGAAGCGATTTTGTTGATTCGGTATATTTTAGTACTTAGAAACTTCAAGCAAAATTTTTAAAAATACCTAGACGATAAGACAGCTCGAAGCTATATTAGATCACCCTGAATTACTCAAGCCGAGCCAACATACACCGGAGCGGCGGTTTGTTCCAAAGATTAGCGCAATCCAACGACTGTCACGGAAGACTGGTTGTAACGGACCAAGGTCCATACAAGTGCTCACGATCGTTAATATAAATTTGAATTGTGTTCTGTGCCAGTTTGGTTCGAGATAGGTTACGTAGTAAAATCGCGGAAACTTTATTTAACGAGATTGATTAGGTAGGTAGGCACTTTAGTCGTTAGAAGGTCCTTATCATTCAAGTTAGGCATTACAATAAATCTATAAATACAACAAATAAGTTTCGTAGCGGGGACGCTTTCTGGGGATTTGTTGAGGTTTGTTTGTGTACTAATCGACATTTCCGTTATTAGTCATAAAAAGAAAAGAAAAACATTCCGCTTGCTGAGTGAGGCTGGGTTCGATCCCGCGGCCTTCCGGTGGAGATCGGCGTCTGTCGCCGCTGGGCCAATTTGCATTTAAACAAAACAAAATTATGCAATAGGATTCTTTATGTAGTAGTCTATTCGAAGACTGAAATACAGCTAGACATTATTTTGTTTTCTAACAGGGTTTGTTATACCTAGATTAAATTGTGCAACAAGAATTTAGGGATGACTAAATAAATAATGGAATAAAATAATAAGTTACAACGACATCTGCAGTGGACGAACGCACAACTAATAGACTATCGATTGGAAAAAACTCGTCCGCTACCTATCACTTGTGACACAGCATTTCATCCTAACAGATAGATGGCGCTATCGGCGGCTGGGAAGTAGATTCCCTTTAACTGCTTTCAAATCAAATGTTAATTGCTATCACTATTAAAATAGTAGATTATAAGAACAAATTTCAATATCTTTCTTGTTTTTGCACGCGCTTGTAGATTTTATAAGCATTTATTTACCTAGTAGTTAAGTAGGTAAAATTCCGTGTTGAGGTAATGTTATGGTTATCAAAGTATACTGAGTTATTCACAGCGATTTTATGTTAGTGATTTGAAGACAGAAAACCATATACTAAAGATATAAATAAGAATAATCTCTAAAACATTCAATTTAGCCCCTACCTAGGAGAGAATAGAATCACAAAACGATAATTATTGCTACGTTTAAACTCTGTAGTATGTCGATAATACATATTGTTATGAAGGGAAACTAATTTATAACACACCGATGTAACATCAGAGACTTGGTAAAAGTATTATATTCACTTAAACAATAAAAATTACTAAAACTTATAATCAATCAAATAACTACTAACTCCATCTAGGTGAGAATGGGTTCACTAAACTTTCTTTAATCCTACTTTCAAATTCTTTAAAAAGCTTTTAATAAGTCTTGTCATGAAAGAAAACTAATGTATAACGCACCGATGTAATATTAGAGACTTTGTAAAAGTAATATATTCACTTAAACAATTAATTTAATAAAACTCAATAGATCAAAATAACTACTAGCTCCATCTAGCCGAGACTGAGATCACTAAATGTTCTTTACGGCTCCATTCAGAGGTTATTAATGTGTCTTGTCGTGAAAGGAAACTAATTTAGAACATATTGATGTAATATTACAAGTCTCTGTAAAAAAAAGTGGTCTATTCACAAAACCAAAATAAATAAAGCTCATAATTAATCAATTAAAGAACATCTACTTTCTTTTGAGAATGGATACTAGCCTATCTAGGCTAGTGTTGGGGTTGAATGATTTAAACAAAAGAAAAGGATTTCGAATGATTCCCTTCATATCTCTTTTAATATCTAGATCACCTAAACGTAATCTCGTATGATAAATCAATCATAAACTTAATGTCTATAAAAGAACGTGAGAGTAGGTGTACCACATGGTCTCATTCCGTTCCGCGTTAGTAACCGGCGGCGCCGTCTGCCGAGACACGTACCTACGGTTAGGCGAGTGAAGCACGTATTTGGTAGGTGTAGTGCGGAGATCGGACGGTACGCGGGTTCGATTCCGTTCAACTTTTTTTAAAACAACCATGCACGTCGCTTGGGACAGTATGGGACTAATGTTGTAATGTATGTTTGTGTTGTATAAGAGTTATTATTCTTAACATAATTTGTCCAAGGTAGGAATTTCTATTTTGATTGTTTATTGATTTTCTTTCATGGCTCGATGCTTTCGATAGTCTTGTTACGTTATTTATTTCATATTAAATCAAAATTTCAAAGTAGAGTAACTTAATACCATAATATTTGCCAATGGTGTAATTATTTATAATTGTTGCTAGAGGGATAGCTAAAGGTGTTACTCGTAAATTGGAATGAAACATGACACGTAATATATTTAGTCACGAACTGCTAAGAGCTATTTATTCAATGTTCGGGAAAGGAATTGAATCATTCATCACTTTTGAAATGTAGCATTTAGGGCATCCCTAATAATTAAATATTGTTGAACGCAGCTTCTTCTCGTATTCATACAGGGTTGCGTGTGTGAGTTTAGAGTATTGCTGTATTGGTGGATTGTAGTTCTCCGATTAGCCGATTCCGGTTTGGGCGCCACTGGTTGCCGCGGCGCCTACTGAAATGATTATAACGTTTCAATTCGCAATTGTAGCCTAAGTAGAGTATTTCTAGGTAAATCTGTACTAAATTGAAACGATGTTTTAACACAAACATTACGCTAAACCTTTATATTAACAGAAGTTAGTTAGTTGTCCGTAAGCATTGTGCCGCAGGTCAGTGGTGTGTTGGAATAAATTGTTAAGAAGAAATTATTGTAGACAAATCAATTAAACAGGAAATATCGAGATAGATAAATAGAAAATAAATAATGTATTACATTAAGACACAGGAAATTAATTTACAAAATATCAAAACATTAAAGTTCTGAAACGAGATGGAGGTGGATTTCGGCTGGCCAATCGGGTGTCATTAGGTTTCATGATGGGTTAGACAAAGCGGAATTGGTAGCGGAGCCATTTTGGACGCGCGGGGTTGTTTCGCGAGGCTATAAAAAGGCCGAGGCGCCAGCGGCGCGCACGCATTCTGGACCAGGAAATTCAATAGTACGTACACCTATTCCGCTCGTAGGAAAATTCGCCATTTTGTGTGAATTTATTAGAACTGGGGAGTTTCGATTGCATTTAAATTCGGTAATAGGAAAGTGACTTTGGATTTGTGACCTAGCATCATCTGTGGGCATTGCGTTCTAGTGTATCAGCCCTGGTGTGAAGTCTCAGGTTTAGAGGTACTTTCGGAGCTAGGGAATTAGATTTGAAAGTAAAAAGTGTAAATGTTAGGAACGGTTTTGGTGAGTATTCCGTACAATTAGCTAGAAGGTTTCCGCGTAAAATATGGTTTTCAGCATTTGTGATTAGTGTAGCTTCCGCGAAATAAATTGTGAACTAACCCTTTTTCTCCACAGTACAGCGTTTTTGGGGAAATAAATGTGTGCAAAACAAAACTCTCGGTGGCAAGGGCATGTTAGGGATAGGCCGTGTGGCTAGCCTTTGTCGAATACCTACTCGACTCGATGTAGGCACACGAGGTTATCAATGACATGTCTGCGCCATAGCTTTCAGAGGTTTGCATCATATTTAATTCCGCATACAAACGTGTGAATTTAGAGCGAATTCACTTGGTAGCCTTATACAGTTGATTTGACAGACTAAATGAGGAATTCCAATATCTAGCTCTGCTTACTATGCTACGGCTGAATCTGAGTCTGCTTTGGTTGAAAGGTTTAAAGAATCCCTTCACCGGAGGTGTGCCCAATTTAATTTATTTGTAAAACAATTTTCCTATATAATTACATGTCATAATTAATTACTTAATTGAGATAATTTCATATTAATTATCTAGCTTGAAAATTGGGTTAAAATGCTTCTTGTGAATGTGGTGTTAGATCTCCTTCCACTAGCATTTGTGGTATAGCAATTTTCCCCCTGCTATTTCCCTGCGTGACAGACGATTCCAGCCCTCTGGCACTTTGCACCCATAACATATCTATGTATTATATTCCGTGTAGTAACTGCGTCAAGTCAGTCCTTAGCACGAGTTAGTGCATTAAAAAGAATTTAATGACTTGAAACAGTTAGGTTTTCCGGAGTTAGGGAGAATAGCGATAGGCAATAGCTGTGACTAGGGAAACACCATAGGCACTCACACATACACACGATTAAATATAAATGGGGTTTGCTTTGCTGAAACAATTTGTTTGGTGGTTAAATTCATTAGCTTACTGGGCTGGGAATGTTAGGTAGGCTCCCCTTTTTCTTCCAGGGTATCCAGAGTTGAATGATGAGAGTAAGTATTTCCCCAGCTCCCCACATATGCGGTCTTTATTCGTTTGTTAGGATCATTTTAAATTGACAAATAAGTGAATTGGTGTCTCCTCAATGTTTCCTATTGAAGCTATTAAATCAGGTAGATAAAAGCGTTACGTTTAATGTCTCGATTCAATTAGGGTAAGGTAGGTAAATCTGTCTAAACCCGTTAGAAAATTATAGCATTTTAATTCTGATTTGGTACCTACTAAACGTATTGTTTACAACTTCTGTCAATATTTAATATCAATGATTGTTAGATAACACTAGGTGTGAGGTTGTGTGCATATTAATCTAACAGTGACATTTCCATCGAACTAAGGAATAGATTTAGAGCGATGCGGTACCTTTATAATAGCTGTCTAACTCGTGACCTTCGGGTCATTCAACTCTTGCGTTTATGTAGGTAGGTGCGTACTTTTCTCGACCGAAGTTATGTAGGTATGTTACGTTTGTAATAGATCATATAGGTACTTACTACTGAATGGAATACATAGGCGGCATATACGCAATATAGGGTGTCCAGTATATAGGGTGGTAAATTACGGTTTATATTATGTTACGTTTGTTAGTAGATTATAATTATACTGTATAGGAACGCATAGTCCAAATATAGTCGCGATATAGGGTGTCCAATATATAGGGTTATCAAATTACGGATTATGATAGGCAATGAAAGGACGTTATGGGACGTTAGTGAGTAGCTAGAAGCCACTATAGGCTTTTAATAGTAAGGCTTATTTTTGTAGTAGGTATATTGGCTTAATTCTTGGCATTATTTCATGGTTGCGTGGGTTCGGCTGAGATGTTTCAGTTTGGTCAGCTTCGATGAAGTTGTTCCAAAGTACTTTGTGCATTGGTCTACCTACCTCACTCACACTCTTCTGCCAATGCATTGTACTACTGAACATCCCTTTGCCGTTTCTTACGTTAATTGTGTGTAATGACCTGGGTCTTAAGACTTTTATACCTAATTATGCTTATTGTGCGTTTATTATATTTATTTCCTTCTGATGACTTGTGCTTTAGTATCATTCATAGTTGCGTTGGTTTGGCCAGATTGTTTCAGTGTTGGTAGGCTTCGATGAAGTCTTTCCCAACGTACTTTGTGCATTTGATTACCTACCTCTCTCTCACTCTTCTGCCAATGCATTGTACTGCTGGACGTCTCTTTGCCAATTCCTGCGTTAATTGTGTGTGATACTTAAGGCATATACGTAGTTAGGTTATTATATTTATTTTGGGAATAAGTACAGATTTTATCGTTAGTATTTTCTTTAGTTGATTGATTTTTCCTATAGTGGCATTTCATGGTTGCGTGAGTTTGGCCAGATTGTTTCAGTGTTGGTAAGCTTCGGTGAAGTCTTTTCCAACGTACTTTGTGCATTTGGTTACCTACCTATCTCTCTCACTTTCGTCGACTGCCAATGCATTGTACTGCTGAACGTCGCTTTGCCAATTCTCGCGTAATTATGTATGTCTACTTGAGGAATAGACTCGGGATAATGAATCACTGTACCTATTCTTATTTCTAGTCTGTCATAGTTTATTATTTATAAGTATATATTAACAGTATAACGTAGTGGTGGCCATACCCCATCCAGGGTAGATATAATTAGCTCTATCGACTAGTAGATAACCGAGTATTGTACTCATCTCATATTAATCCATTCTTATCTACCTAGTCGGCTAATAATGTCTGTCTTAACCGGCCTTTTTGGTAGGGGACGTTATACTATAACACTCACGTGTTTGCTGTATGACATTTGGTTTATTTGGTAGTTTTATATTTTATTTATTTAGCAGTAGTTTTGTAAGAGTTACATATTTCATCCTAGTTTTGTGTCTTTTAACTTCATTGCAGCTTAACCTGTTATCTATTTAATTTATTTTAAATCATATCTTGCTTTCGCTTATTTCATTCGCTTGATTGCTGTTTTCATTTATATTTATTTGCTTCAAGCTAACCTTTGGTTCCTGTTGATTAATCTAAATTCTGCTTTTGTATTTAAACGGATCTCTTACACACTCTCGTTACTCAATCTCATATCCTAAAAGAGCTTAGGTTACTAATACGTTCACAACGAAGGGTTCTCATTAGACTAGACGATCACAGTTGGCCATTAGAGTGTTTTGCATCATAGCTTCTTTTAGTAGGTTAATTATTATTGTACGTATTTTCTTCTTAAGTGGGTTAAAGTCTTTTTATTACGCGGGGTGGGGTGTTACATGGTGCTATATTAAATTAACTCTTGGAATATTCTAACTCCACACTGCAGTTTCAGCTGCCAACAAAGGTATTTTCGCCTATTGGCAACAGAAACTTAAAGTTTTCTTTTTCTTTTGAGAAGGTATTTGGTTATTTTTTTGTCCTCAAATTACTTTTCATAATAAAAGGGTACAATTCCACCAAACTGCGATCCCCAACCCGCATGCCCAGCGTGGGGATTATGATAGCACAACGTGGCGCTATGGCGCTCATTAGGGGAGTGCTATGTCCAGCACTGGACTATATAGCCTAAAGAAGAAGAAGAATAAAAGGGTGCCAATGGCCTGTTATTATGACTAAGCCGTCTGTTTTTTATATCTAATCTTTAATAGGCTTTATCATCTCTTGGGCGTAACAAGTAATCAGTTGAAATCTGCAGAATATATATTATTATTATTGCGGTGTACACAATAAATAATAAAAACATCAACAAATTAAA
This sequence comes from Yponomeuta sedellus, assembly GCA_934045075.1. Lineage (NCBI taxonomy): Eukaryota > Metazoa > Arthropoda > Insecta > Lepidoptera > Yponomeutidae > Yponomeuta > Yponomeuta sedellus. The sequence goes on along the minus strand of OW203722.1, from coordinate 13,831,963 downwards.
AGGAAATCCTACATTCAAGAAAATTCTTTACACCATTGTTGTTTTTTATCTATTGTCATAAGTTATAGCTGATAACGGTACTATTATACTTATATGTCTAACAAGATTGGCGTTATTATAGAACAGAACAGAACAGAACAGAACAGAACAGAACAGAACAGAACAGAACAGAACAGAACAGAACAGAACAGAACAGAACAGAACAGAACAGAACAGAACAGAACAGAACAGAACAGAACAGAACAGAACAGAACAGAACAGAACAGAACAGAACAGAACAGAACAGAACAGAACAGAACAGAACAGAACAGAACAGAACAGAACAGAACAGAACAGAACAGAACAGAACAGAACAGAACAGAACAGAACAGAACAGAACAGAACAGAACAGAACAGAACAGAACAGAACAGAACAGAACAGAACAGAACAGAACAGAACAGAACAGAACAGAACAGAACAGAACAGAACAGAACAGAACAGAACAGAACAGAACAGAACAGAACAGAACAGAACAGAACAGAACAGAACAGAACAGAACAGAACAGAACAGAACAGAACAGACAGAACAGAACAGAACAGAAAACGTTTATTTGGTACCAGAGTTAAATCAAAAACAGTAATGGTTTAGAGTGTAAATAAGACATGGCACCAAAAGCCCGCCGCTCAGGATATGCCATGATCGTTAATCGTCAACAACTAAACACAATATCAACAAACATTATTCATATAGCGCAGTCTATTTATAGTATAACAAAAAAATAAAAGGGAAAATCTGAGACAAGTACTTCTGAATCCTCTGCCTCTATATTACTTGCACAAAATGTTGACCTATCCTAACAGTCAAATTAGTATGGAATTTTACAGTTAGGCGAATGGAATCGCTCAGAATTTGGTGCTCGTAATTAAGCCCCAGTGTGCAGATCCGACTTGTACTAGGCCGGTTTTCTTTTTACTTATAACTCTCATCTCGATCCTAGGTAACGCGGCAAAATAACTCTGTAATTTGTTCATTCGAGTAGAACTCAGGTCATGATCACATTACCTAACAGTATGCCAGATTCCGCTTTTGTTAATTCAGCCGTGCTAAGATTAGATTAGAACTTAACATACATATTTAAGTTTTGCCGTACACGGTTTGCGGTTTTATCGGTTTTATCTCTTCCAGGTAACCATAGGAGGGATAGAACTAAAATTATTTTTTGATGAACTAATTATTATATATAAAATTTAAATGAACTAAGTGACTTACAAATAATATTCGTACGTATTTAATAAAATACTTAAACTAACCACAAAAAATATACAAACATAGAAATTAGTATATATTACTTATATAGGATATTGCGTGATAATCGTATGGTTATCACGCAATATCACGCAATGATTATAATAATCATTGAAATCGTCACGCTAAGAAGAAGAAGAAATTCAAATCATTCTAGTACCCTAGCACCCAGTAAAGTTTGTCGATCAGTGAGTTTTGCACTTTATATTTATGTTGTGTCTGATTTTAAGAGGTTAGAAACCAAGAACAAAACTGCAACGTGTGAAAGGTTCCTGTGACGGACCGGCCGATCTTAAATAAGACTGGTTTCTTTTACAAAATGATTTCGCGATATATCTACATCCGAATTCGGTAGTGCGAGCCAAGGAAATATCGTTTCAGTACAATCGCAGGTGTTAATAGATTTATGTATGTCATATATTCGAGTATTAGCTGCCGATCAATCAACCGTGGGCACGTTACACGCATGCATTATTATACCTTGATGTCATGCAATTATAATTGGATTGAGTGTGATATAAACTAGACAAGCAAGCGGCGTGACGGGCAGTGGGTAATGTAATCCAGTGGAGAAGCTAATCTGATATTGAGTCTAGGCAAGCACGGACGGCTCCGGCCGTTAATTACGTTCCGCTTAATCCCCTGGTTGCAACTTTGCACCCATTCCCGTCCTCAAATAATACTGCCGACGTTTTATATCATAACTCATCTGAGACAAAAGTTTTAATGAGGTTATCACCAAACAATTAAATATATTGATGCATGAAACAGACAAAAAATCTCAACAAACATGGAGTAGCTAATGTTTTTGCTTCGTTTCCAATATACACAAGTTCAACATTTCTCAAATATAATCTACCTATATACACAAAGAAGAAAAGTAGATATAGATAATTCAATTCCCGCGTAAATACACGGCCCGTTACCGAATTTCCTTTGAGAGATGGAGCGTGCGCGCCGCGCTCCGGCACGTTCTCTCTGAACTTCGGAATTCCAATTTTGAAAAGTTTCCCAACAAGATCGGGTATTGACAGACAGTGCCAAAAGCCCATCGCTAAGAAGACAGTCACACTGCCTCCGCAAAACGTTATAAACGAAATAAGTCGCGTCCCGCGCCATCGCTGCCCGCTTCACACGCAGTCTTCCCAAACAGCTAACAAATAAATTATGGCCCTAACAAATCACTAATCATCTGCAAGAGTCACTTAAATGGGTTTAGCATATTTATGATAATGACATGGACAAAAAATCCCCCAAATAAAAGAAGCTCAGCGGATCCACAAGACTTCCTAACAGCTGACAAACATTTCCTTTCACCGTCCTCTTACACTTAAAGTGGATAAACGGCTTTTCGGCGAAAAAATAGAGACAAAAGGGCGGAAAAAGTGTCTTGTAATGAAGAAGGAGGCAGCGCGATTGTGTGCCAAGTGCGGGATAACTTCAGCCATGATTCAAAACGGAGAAACACGACCGAAGAGAAACTGACGTCCCAGAATTAGCTTTTTAAATTAAGAATGTCCCAAGATAATTCTCGAATGAAGTTGAGCAAATAAACGACAAATTACTTTTACTTGTTTTGTTTATAAGCTGTCTTAGCTTGGAAAGTAATCAGTCGAAAAGTTAACATAGGCACGTAGGTAAACTATGTTACGTACCTACTTAGGTATCTTCATTTTAGGTTTCAACTTAAGGTTTTATATAAGGATAATCAACAAAATATTAAAAAAAATAAACAAATAGGTAATACCTACATTAGCTTAGGTACCTAACTAAAAATTAAGTGCATGATAGGATATTAATTCGTGATAAATATTATACAAATATTAATTTTAGTAGTAATGACTGCGTTTTGTACACATAAAGAAACAAACTAAAATAAGAGATGGAAGCATATTAAGACATGAATAGTAGATAACAACTTTTTGCTAAGAAATGGTTTTCATTCTGTCCAGCGCCATCTATCAAATTAAACATGGACTACGCCGTAGATGTGCTGAACTACGCGAGCCAAGTAGCGCTATCTAGCGGCCGTTTGCTGAACTACATGATTAAGGTGCGAGTAAAGTGTGAGAGGTTCCCGAAACATCCACCATATCAAAGTTGGCGCAACGACGCGAATCGAAAAAGGGTATTGCAGTCTAAAGAAAATTTAAAAAATAACAAGCACAAATACAATGATGCTATAAAAAGATTCAGCTCTGTTTTTTTCTGAATCTCGATTTTTTTATGTTCTTAAGCCGCCCCTAGAACGGCCGTTCGCTTCATACGTGTTATTGAAATAACGCTAAACATGAAAACCGTTTCTTTTGAGAGACAAGAAGAGAAGCTCAAGAATCAGTTTATCCATACCCAACGAATTTTAAACTTTAGCGTGTTGAAAGTGAAAGTGACACATATTAAGAAATGTGTATTTCAATACTAACGCAAAACGAGAAGACCATTTCGCCCTTTACAGGACGACGTTTAAACCAAGTATTTCTAACCACATGAATGTATGCATAGTCAAACCAGACGTCAACTACCCTTGAGTTTTTCGGGTGAAAATAAAATAGTTAAATATCCATAAGCCGAAGAAGGATGGCATAGGGGCTAATGCCACCAATAAAAAATAATCATGTCTAAACTATTCTAGAGTTTTTCGGGTGCAAATTAAGTACGTAAATATCAATAAGCCAAAGATGTAGAACAGTAATAGCTATTTTAACTTATTTTAGCCCAGGAACAAAGGCCAAGAAATATTTCCAAAAAGGTTCGTTTTAGCGGAAATACTACATTAGTCACTTGCCCTAGATTCTAAACTGTAGATTAAAATATGTATTTTTCATACAAGCGAATGTGTAGCGTGGAAATTATTAAATAATAAAGTAAACGATTTTATGGTAATATTGTAGTTACTGTTGTTATTAAACACTTTTTGCAAAACCGACTCTTAAAAGAATACGTTTATTTTTTCATTGGTGGTGGTTATCGTTTGTGGCACCTATCTACTCATAGACGTCTCGAGTTCTCCGATTAATTAAGATAGAGCCCGATAGAGCTGAGGAGTGTTCCGTGGTGCCACGCCCAGTCTTGGTTTGCTGTCTTAACGTAAAGCCACGAGGGGTATTTGCTCTAGGTTAATTAATACCACTAACCACTAGTGACCTGCTCGTTTTTGAACTAACAGAAGGGTAATAGGTGACGCAATCTTTTTATATAATACTAGCTGCTGCCTCGACAGTCTGTGGCCTTTGAATCGACAATGTCTTGACAATTTGTTATTATATCCAAATAAAATATTTAAAAAAGTATATCTTTTATCAAAAATACCCAAGTACAAAATAATTTCCATCGGTATATAAACTAACAGGCTCAAAATATATGGTGTCTTCTATGAAATAAAGTTTCTATGTCTAATCATGCATAGGAAATTATAACAGAAGAAGGTGAAATACATTGCTTTAATAGTTAAAAAAGTTTTTTTTAGTTATATTAATTCAAGTGTAACCTGTCCTACTTAAAAAAATTGTTTATTTTTAACCAACTTCAAAAAACGGAGGAGGTTCTCAATTCGACGGTCATATTCCTTTTTTTGTTTGTGTTCTCACTTACCTTCATGAAATGTTAACTGAGTTCAACCTTTTTTTTTGTTCCAATGAATATACCGACGAATGGGTCGTGATATCCGGTCCCATTTTCCAATTTGGTGAAGATCTGTTGAAGACTTAGAGAAATGGAGACCGGAACTCTTCAATGGACAGCAGAAAATAAGGATTAACGGGGCCCATCCTTTAGTAATATGTACGTGTTTCATAAAATATAGCGTAAAATTAGTCCCAGGGTAGTTTGGTAATGTTTGGTGAACACTTTCGGAGATGGAAATTAAAACTTAAAATTTTAGAAATCAAACACAAATAATTAAGTTGCTTATCGATGTTACGAACACTTAGTTCAACATATATGTTAATTCAGTAACACTTTATCTATCTGGTGTCTGGGGGACATTGATTAGAAAATCATCAGCTCGAAAGTTATTCTTCAAAACTTCTAAGCTTTTATTCTAAATAGAAATGTATTTTTCACTAAAAAAATTATTTGGCTGTCACTCTCTGCAGCTGAGGATTTAGAAGTTTGATGCTGTCCAGGTCAAGAGCACCATTGCACCTAAAAGCACGGAATTCAAGTATAAATATGTATAGTTTAATTATTACCTGCTACACTAGGAAAATTAAGACTCAGATGACAACCAGCTCAAGAACACAGATCTTAGGTACCAGCGCACCTATAAATCCAAAGTGTAAGTTAAAATACACAACTTTATTGCCATGGTGATAATTAAAACAACCTTAATAAAAATCTACGATGGACATGTGTGGTTAGCAAGGTTAATATACAATTACACTATTTTTATTTTTAATGCACTAACCCGTGCTAAGGAACAAATTTAAAAACCTATTTAGAGGCTAAAAATTTCACCCATGCCGGGATTCGAACCCGCAACCTCTGGCTATCCGTACCAGCGCTCTACCAATTGAGCCAATGGGCGACTCACGACATCAGTGAAATTTCGAACCTCTTTACAATATTCTCTGTATTATGGAGGTTGCGGGTTCGAATCCCGGCATGGGTGAAATTTTTAGCCTCTAAATAGGTTTTTAAATTTGTTCCTTAGCACGGGTTAGTGCATTAAAAATAAAAATAGTGTAATCATGTGGGTACAGTGATATCGTTCCGATGTTAAACCTAACTGCAAAGTAGGTAGTCGGGGCTGTAAGTAATGCAATTTGCTTAAGTCAGATGTCGCTGTCTGTACGTAATACAGAGAATATTGTAAAGAGGTTCGAAATTTCACTGATGCCGTGAGTCGCCCATTGGCTCAATTGGTAGAGCGCTGGTACGGATAGCCAGAGGTTGCGGGTTCGAATCCCGGCATAAGTGAAATTTTTAGCCTCTAAATAGGTTTTTAATATACAATTCCCAAAGATCGTGAAATATATATTTTTAATATAAAATAAAAAAGGACTTCAGAACACTAAGGCCTATAACATCCTACTTCAAGGTACATACCTGTCGTGCCCTCCGCGAACTGGCAATTTCAAGCGATATTGTTTACGTAGAGTTACTATCTGTAAAACTATTGAGGAAATTCTTTTCATGTTGCCTATATACGTCCCAATACAGGGCAAAAGCCTTCTCTCAGAGAGTGAGCATGGGGCTTAATTACCACGCGTACCTTGGCAATTTCAAGCGCTGAGGTATTTGATCACCTCAGAAACTCGCCGTTTCTCCGCTACCATAACCACTTCCTAAGTCTTAACCTTGAAAATAACAATGGTTTCCGAATTGTTTTTTTTAAGGTCAAGCCTTAGAAGGATAATAACGACCTTAGTACTAAGATCACCGGTGTTCACGATACGTAACCACCTAGGTCGTCTTAGTAACGTAACTAGAATGAGAAGAGCAGCAAAATGTCATCGCCAATAAATTAAATTAAACCGTCCAACAAATTGATAAGTGCTTTAGAGACTGCGCGAAAAGGATTCGAAAGACAAAAGGACAGAAACAAAATTATGTCATTATCATCTTAAGTCCTAACCTTGAAAATGACAATGATTTTCGATTGTTTTTTTCAAGGTTAATACTCTGAAGGATAATAATGACCTTAGTTTTGAAATTCCCGGTGTTCACGATTCGTAACCACCTAGGTCGTCTTAGTAACGTAACTAGAACGAGACGAGCAGCAAAATTTCATCGCCAATAAATTAAATTAAACCGTCCAACAAATTGATAAGTGCTGAAGGGACTGCGCGAAAAGGATTCGAAAGACAAAAGGAGCTTATTTTCGTCGCGGGGCTGACAGTGCGATAGTGTGTGGCCCATTACAGGCAAATTATGGCAGCCATTATTGTCCGCTTGTCCCGTAGTACTGGTGAGTTACAGCGAGCGCCCGGGTCAATGGGTTTTAAGAAATCTTTAAGGCACAAACGTTAAGCCCTTATTTATAAAACCACAAAACATTTCAAAAATGTTCACTTAAACAGTTTGTGGTGAATATTTTACAATGAAAAGACGTAATTAAATAAAACGCCCCTAGGAGTGGTTAATGGAGTCGTGTTTATATAAAGATGGCGTATTTATTTTACAAGTGATAACGTCTTTTCTTTGTTAAATTACTAGCACGGGTTATTTTTGTGAACTTTTTTGGAGTGTCTTATGGTTTTTTTAAATAAGACCGTTTGTATATGTCTTGAGTTTCCAGAGTTCTCTTAAAAATGCGAAATGATTAAAACGAGAAGATTAGAGTTCATTCAAACCTCTTTTATTACTCAACTAAACACAGATGGAACAACGAGATAATGCTGGAATTGGCACAAAGAAAACCAACGCCTAAAAGAAAACATTAAGCAAGCAATGACAGTGCCCTATAGTTATGGTTAAAATAACAATATGTACTAACACTAGAATAAGATTAGTAACAAATTTATATGAATTTTTATTTTTGAAATAAATGAATTGAATTGAATTAACCTCTTGTTAAAAGGTAAAAAAATTAACTAAATACTTTAATTTTTAGTGCATTAACTGGATTGCCTTGTTGGTCTAGCGGCTAACAAGCTTGACCAACAAAGCAGGAGTCGAGGATTAAATTCCCACTCGAGGCCGTTGTACTTCCTAAGTACAAGTGGCCACAATCTGGGAGTATTTCCATGTTTGCGATGTCATGTCACGATGACCGATGTCACAAATGATTGTGATGTGTGAAAGTTATTTATTTATTATTCGCAAATCATTAGTTTTCTGAACATTGTATTTATTGTTTCATATTTATTGTTAAGACACCACTTCTACATAATAGTTGTGTATTATTTTAAGCGTTAAGTCACGGTACAGCACATTTTTATTCATAATATATACTCGTATTCTTTTATTTACACTTCCGTTGCAAACTTGCTCGTTACCGAGTAGGGTACATATACAGATAAAACGGTTTATTGATGTCGACTGTACGAAGGAAATGCGATATAACATTATCTAAGTATACTATATTAATAATATAACCATGGGTCACATTAAAAATAATGGAACTGACATGGAATAAATCCTTTGTGCGAATGTATCAGATTCGCCCCACGTAGGTATCTACTATGCTTATACCTGCGAACAGTGTACACACAGGTATTTGTTTTCGCTCGGAGCTTGTTTATCGGATCTTTTACAACTTTTTGTCCATTTGCAGTTGCCGGTATTCTTTTGTTTTCCTCTCCGCTATACAAGTTTGGGGTTTTCGAACGTTACATAACAAACGGTATAAGCAGGGATGTCGTTAAAGGGCGCAATTTCTAGAGATTTTCATTTACAACTAATTTCGTTCAACGATTTTTGAAAATTTTCTTTAATTTAGCCTTTTCGAGAATTGCAAATGATTTTTAGTAGCGCGGTTTGGTAGAAGAAGCGTTACAAATAATAATATTTTATCTATATAAGTCTTGATTAACTGAATGCTGTGACATTGGCAGAGAACGTAAACTGCAAATTTAATAAAATGCCCTAATTTGAAAAATATAAATCACAAAAAAAAAATTGGCGCTATTATATCAGATTGATCCACAATTGATTGCAGACGCAATGTACACTATTCACCTATTTTGGAACAAAAAGCATGTATCTTAATAATTCATGGCTCTGTGGAAAATAATGTGGTGGAACAAAAAATAAGAAACAAAATTATAACTCGAAAACTACAAAAAATCGTGAAGATACATGGGGGAAATTCGAGTACCCCTAGAGGTACATATTCCTGGACTTCTGCTTGACATTTTTTTTGGGACACCCTGTAAACAAAAAATATTGTAAAACACAAACTTTAATTGGGGTGTTTCAGGAATTGCTCATTTTAGAAGAAAGCCTGTAAAAGAACCTACTTTTTTAACAACTACACTCAGCACATCTATATTATTTGGTAGTTTTCTATTCCTTCTATATACGTGGATGGAACTCGGTTACTTAGCAAGATAAGAAGTCGCAAGATACTTTATATTGTCCTCTTTATAGAACATTTATATAATAGGTGTTCAGCTTGCTACAATGACAGAACCGTCTTTAGCTACGTCGTGCCGAGAGAGAACCAACCATATTTTTAGTACAATACAGTTGAAATTAATACAACTCTTATAGTGTAGGTAGACACATTACGATCCTTGTATTAATTTCGTTGTTCCTAACTATGATAACTGCCTCGTTGGTCTAGCAATAACACTCTTGACTATTTGACTACCAAAACAGAGGTCGCGGGTTCGATTCTCACTGGAAGCCGAAGTACTTGATTTGTTTAGATGATCTCGGTCTGGCTCTATTTCCATGTTTACCTCGCTACCTCGCCGTCGTACAGGACATCCTAGTTTGGGACGAGGACCAACGATGTATAAGTTCTTAACCGGTTAAATCCGGTAAAACCGGCACAACCACTAAATACCGACGTTGTTATTATGATCGTACTATGTACCTTTGTAATTATTTTGTATTTTTTGTTTATTATCCAGTGTACAATTAAGAATATTCTTACCGTATTTCTCCTTCTGCAATTTTTCTGATATAAGGTTGCCTGGAAGAAATTGCTATCACCAATACCTCAGCCTATTGGAACTATTCTTTTGTAACTGTGGTCTCTGAAATTATTTTCTGTTGTGTACAATAAAAAATATTCTTATCTAGTCTACTATTAATATTTAGTCTACTTGCTAACGCTCTGCAATACACCAAACTCATTGTTTGTTGAAACATGTAGTCATAGAGCGGCGACTAGCGCCTAATATTATAAACTCACTCGACAAACGGCAAAGCCCCGGCTTAACTTGACAAAGTTAGCCCATTAACAAGGTCATTAAATCATTCGCGTCACTCCTAAGTTTGTTTGTCCGGACCAATAATTTTAATTAATGTCCAAGTTTAGTGAAATTTGCGTTTTGAACCTCCATATGACTTGTACAGTTAGTTGACGCCTAATAAAATTTAGTATTTTGGAATAGCCATAAATTTTGCATTCTCCTAAAAGTTATTTGAATATTATTCAAAACCAGAAAACCATTTCTACTGTATCGACAGTTAAACCACGCTTTTGGACGAAATAGAAATATGAGTTTTTCCCAGAATTCCTACCAGTCTTGTGGCAAGATAATTGGAACTTTTCTTCTCAGTCATTCTATGAAATCTACAGCCGACACCCCGTGCCGTGTTCCAGTAGTCCAGTCAATAAAATATTTGAGCACATAAAAGCATATTATGCTTCTTAATATCAATATCGATATCAACCCTAGTATGACACCTACCCACTGCTGGGGCACGGTCTCTTCCTGCATCGCAGGAAGGTTAAGCCATACTCCACCACGGGGGCTAAGTCCGGATGGAGGATGTAAGACAGTGGCGAGCCTTACTGTCAGGAGTTATCAAGCCAACCATAAGGCCTCAGACATGACTTAACGACTGCTATTACATGACAGCCGGCATTAACGGCGCCTTGCGCCTTGCGCGAAAAAATGAAAAAATGCCACAAGCGGTAGTCACGGGACGGTCTCGTATCCTGCACCTGACCGCGCCTATTGTTGTTTTACTCAAGCGATATTACTATAAACAATAACAATATATTTATAATGATTTATAATTGATAGATAACAATAGTTACACGATGCAGGTTTTACAGTAAATCCTCAGAAGGTTTTTGTCAAATAGACAAAGAATAAAGAACGCTACGATGAATTGGAAGCGGGTACACGCCTCAATTATACTAACGACGAAACAGCGGCAATTAGCCGCGTTGATTTAGATAGTTGTCCACTGATGCGCAAAATAGGGACCGAGCTTAAAACTAGCGCGCTCAGGTCCCAAGGCGGACACAAAGCACCGTGAGGCCGATTACGGTCAAATTATTGCTATCATTATTGTCCCGACTCGGCTCGCTCGGATAATCACTAGCCCGTGCGAAACGGTCCTTATTTTCCATTCCAAAATGTACTTGACCGCGCGGCAGCGAGCAAAGATTGCGCAAAACTAAACTCATTTAAGCGAATTCTGAAATGGTGATGATAATGAGTTTTGTTACTTTTGAAATCTAGGAAAATGCTCAGTTTTATGAAAGTTTAACATTTTGTCCGTTGCCGTAGATAGAGGAGAGCCGGGTGGACCGTGCCCATCCTATATGGTCCGGTGCAAACCAAAAGATGTGGGATTACTGCATACATTCATTGGGATAGTTTAAACACGAATTATAAATTATAACTGTAGACTTTTAGTCCGGATCTACTTACGGGTGTTGTTATATCGGAAGAGTCCGACCAGGTTTCGCTCCGATTCGCAGAGCTTAAACAATAAACAATAATAACATAACATCTCAAACATAACTCATTTCACTCAACATAACTCATTTCACCTAAGTCTAAAATGTCTTGATAGCTCAGAGATATTGTATGGAGATTAAGATACAGAGGATCCGGCTTTTGTACCCAACTAAACTATTCATTTTAATATAAGTACGAAAACGGTATTTGAACACCCCAGACACTCAGGTTTTCTCATGTTGTTTTCCTTTACCGTTAGAGAGTGGTAGTACTACTATAACTTCGCAAATGCAAATAGCTTACCTGCCTTGAAGTTGCCAATCCGCGGTGCTCTCTCTCTCTCTCTCTCTGAGAGAAGGCCGGTGCCTTGCAGAGGGGCGTAAATAGGCTATTAAAAAAATTAAACTTACATTAGTACATTATTTAAATGAATGAGTCAAGCGTTCCAGACGTTATACTGTACATACATATACCTACGTAGTGATATTTTCAGCACGCGTAGATGTCGCAAGTTATTAAGATTGACAAGAAAAGTGAACGTAGTTAGAAAACGTTTTCGGACAGAGGCGAAAAATTACTGCTCATTTCGGTAACGATCCGCCTTTACTCTGATTGACGAACCCCGCTCTTGATTAAACTGATCAGTTTTTGCCGTTTATGAAAGGAGCTCGATCAACGTAACTGGCCGCCGACATTTCGTTAAGATACCACATCGATCAGGGAAAAAGAACTTCGGGTAGATAAACCTACATCCGAACGAGGAATCTCGTCGCCAGAAATAGTAAAAGTTGGGTTTCTTTAATCAATCGCGGCGAGTCCGGTTTTTTGCGACGGCTAAAGCGTTCAACCAAAAACACTCAAGCGCGCTAATCCCATGTTCATACAGAAGAGATATTAGATGTGCGGGCAATCCAAAGGCTGAATTAATGAAACGCTCACGATAGTCAACACGGAACCCGATCAATACTTTTAGCGTAATTGGATCTGTCAAAAGCAAACCGGCAAGCAGGTAATTGGGAATGCGGATTACATATATACGTTTGGAGCTACAGTAGCGCTAATCAAAAGCTTATCTGTGCACAATGCTACAGTTTGTATATTGCCGCGCTTTCGAGGGGTATCTTGACGAATTCGGAATATGAATGAAGATTTATGGTGGATCTCTGAGGAAGTAATTCTATGTCTCTACAGTGAAAGACTAAGGTCAATCGAGCCAACAAACTTAACTACTTATTTTGCGATTTTAAAAATACACTGTTATGCCGTTTATTAATTTTGTTTTGTATTAATTTATAGAACATGCTCTCTCCCTCGCATAATTTAATATTTGCTGTGATTGTGGTAAAATGAGTATACTTTTGATAAATATTGGGAGTGTTATATGCATAATTAAATTACGGATATTCGAAGCATATTTTTCTTATCGTGTATAAAGTTTATGATTGAGAAAGTTTGATTCCAAAAATTATTAATTTTGGCAACCACTTTTCTGTACCATAAATTACGTACAGTTTTGTTTATTTTTTTTATGTGAGGAGATGGCGTCCCGCATTTAATTTTATTTCAATGATCCCTCGTCCTTTTACTAATCTACCGTGCCCTACAAGCAAGCCGGGACAGAAAGGCGGACGCTCTACTCGGACAAAAATTTGCACTTTAAAACCGAGGCCTAAATTAAAAAAGGCGCTTCCTACACCCAGAATGTTGTTAAACTATCAATCCTACGATATTCCACCAAGCGTGAAAATTTTTTCATCCCTAATTTAGGTGTAGCGGACACAGATTTTATTTTTCTTTTCTATGATTTTTTACCACCGTTTTGTCGGTGTGATTACTAATGTATTTCTACGCAAAATTTCAGCTAGTACTTCGTCTCTGAGGCCGCGGATAGACAGAAAGACAGACGGACAGACATGGCGAAACTGTAAGGGTTTTTCGTGGACTTCAAAACCCTAATGAGCTATGCGTTGCTCTCCACGGTGAACCATGATTTAACAATTTGGTTTGGATGATAAGGTAATGCGATAAATGTAATATAACATACCATGTGTTATAATAAATTAGTATTGTTTAGAGGTATTAGTTCTTGTAATAGTAGTTGAAATTGAATCGCTCGTACCGGCTGCCTGAGTGATCTTAAACGATCACGAAGGTTAAGCAACACAGGGCGCGTTCAGTGCACGGATGGGCGACCGTCTATGACTAACGCTAGTAGCATTTTTCCGAGCGGTTCCGTGCTTCGCAAGGCAGGTTAAGCAGTTGGTGCCGGCTGCCGTCGACAGATGGCAGTCGTTAAGCCAAATCAGAGACCTTAGAGCGGCTTGAAAACTTCCGACAGTAAGACCAGCCACTAGTTTTGCAAGCCTCCACCGATCCGGACTTGGCCCCCGTGGTGGAGTATGGCCTATACTTTCCTTAGGGAAGAGACTCGTGCCCCTCGGTGGGGACATAATGGGTTGATGATTATGAATAGTAATTGTATTAACGATTTTATTACAATATTTCATGAAGTTGGAGTAACAAATGCTTTGGTTCTTGTATACGTCGTCTAGCATGCGTCATGTATAGGTTTTATTGCCATGGTACAAATGATATCCAGCTTTTAATATTGTAGGTCTACACGTACTTTTATTACATTGAAAGTCTCTTTCCTGTTCTGATTAATCAGATTGTTTTAGTGTTATTATTGTTACATGAGTACTTTTGTACACATGCAAATGCCTCTTACTTGTATACCTTTATGTCTTAGAGTAGACTATTCTAATGGGCAGAGCCATCTTCGAGAATGCTGTCAGAAGAATCTTACTACGAAAATCTTCAATCATTGCATCTTGTCGACATATCTGTGATCCTGGCAGTTAAACCTTACGGAGCAGAAACATGAACATTGACAGAAGGACTAGATTCAATGTCATCGATTCAAAGTGCCCTGACATGTTATGGAGTCTCTTTGACGGATAAAATCAAATATGAGACAAGTCAGCAAAGAACCAAGGTGATTCACAAAGCGTATAGGATGAAGATGCGTGTGTGTGAAGATGCCACTGGACGTTGTATAAATCATCTCATTAAGTAGATGCAAAAAGGCCAATATTATTATTATAGGATTAGGGATTTGAAGTGGAAATGGGCCACATTTGCGGAAGAACCGATATTCTATGAGATACAAAGGTTTTTAGTGGAGACCAGAAACTAAGACACGCAACATATGAGGCCACCAGCTCGCCTACCAACTGAACCAACGTCTGTTATTTGGATGCGAGTTTTTGGCTATACGTTATTGCCTTCCGAAATTCAAATTTCGAATTGAATTGGTACCACTGGTGGACGCCTTTTGAAACACCAACGGCCTCAGTCTGTGTGTATTTCGAGTTACTATAGCACACGGTATCCTAGTTTGGGACGAGTGTGGTCTGGAACTTATTATTACTTTGATCAGGTTCCATCTCATTTTAATGGCGCGCTTATTAACATCACCGTCAAAAGAGTTGATATTTAATTTTGAATAGAGTTACGAGGGTTGACGAAGCGAAAGAGATCTGTCAAGATCGTAGCAAGTGGCAGACCGTGGTATTTGCCTACCTCTCTGGGACACAGGCGTGAGTTTACATTATGTTGTTACTTGGGATACCAATTTCGGTCAGCGTTAACTACGTTACTATAATCAGTAGGTAACAGGTAGGTAACGTTCAAGTAGTTTGCTATACCAAAAAGCTATTAAAACCCAAAGTTCAAAATTAATTTCATGTTAAGCGATCGTTTATTTTATAAAACTCTGCCGAAGTACCGAGCGACCTTACTTGTTAGCCCATAAAGTATGTAATCGCGTAAAACTTGTGCGTGGAAAATAATCTGTTTAACGACACCGACGTGATTAAGAATATCCGCAAAGCTAATGTCCTGCCTGTTTTATTAAAGCGACTCATCAATGGGGATGGGGATTATGCAAAGAGTTTGAGTTCGAAACCTGTTGCTCCTTTTGTACACCTGCCTGACTAAGTAACCCTCAATTTTGAAATTAAGGAGTGTAATATGAAAGTTTGATGCCTATGTCTGTCAGTGCTATCATTGCTCCCATAGATGTTCCTTTACAACGCGCTATTTTATATTGAAAGCTGTTTTTCATGGCGTGGTTCATACCAGGGACAGGTAGACATTAATACTTTGAAGGTGTTCTCAGCAATGTTTTAGCTATAAACTTGTTGTTTGAGTTGAAATACACATTTCATAAATCTAATTATTTCAGAGTATGATGATGATCAGTATAAGAACTCCTGGATATTAGACAATGCTGCATTTACAAACCTCGAATTTAAGTAAAAATACTAAAACTAAAAATTTCCAAATAATAATATTTCTTTATTCATTTCGTATATCATTTTTAATTATTGTAAAATAAGGAATATACTTTTGGGAAATGTTGGAAATAATTTATATTGCATGCAGTTTAGGCAAATAAAAATACGAATATATTTTGCACACACAAAAGGAGACCATTCAAATTGGGCCCAAAACTCAAAGTGCCGGCCATTGAAAAAAAAATATTTTCAAACTGTTACGCACATTGTCCAGAACATTTGATACTATGGCACCAAAACAGTGAAGCCTATAGTTTAGCTACTGTCAGACATTGAAAATCTTATATTCCCATACATTGGACCAAAAATTATTGTAACGTAATGTCAAATAGTATAATTATTGTAACGTGTTTATAAAATATACGTATAAGGGTTTGTGAAGGGAGTCTTCCGCATTACTTTTACAAGATAAAAAAAGAGAATCTTATAGCGTCTGTTCTGTTAAGTATTCATTTTTGGATATAGGTTTCTTAGTATGAAATCAACAAATCAATGTGACCCATCGTTTAGAATAGTGTTTTTTTTTGCTGGCCGGCACTTTCATGTTTATGCCCAACTTAGTATGAAGCGTGAATGGTCTCCTTTTTATATACTAAGCTTTTGGTAGAGAAAAATTCAGACAGAAGTAAAAATTTTGGTTTTAAATTAACTAAAATTTAGGTTTAGACGTTAATACGCCAATTGTAATGTATCAATGTACTTTATTACTTAATCTCAAAGTGGTTTCTGGTGAAAGAATAGTTTTTTAAGTTTTTAAGGTTTTAAGTACACCATCCTTTTTACTTAAGTTTTGTTTATATAAATAAAAAATACATATTCTATCAATCTATCTTCACAAGCCATTCTTTATAACTAAACCCATTGAAAAATATAATTGTCCCGGATAAATTTTTCGGTGCCTATTGTATATATATTTTTTTCATATACTCATTCTTAAATATAGAATGCATTATTAATTCATTTTTTCACATAGGTGTTATCCAACAAATCACTAAATTCTAAAGTATAAAAAAGACTACTCTACATAGTAGATGGATAAGTCTAATCTGTCGCTTGACTATACGAGTATATTGGCACACACAATTTACGTATCAAGTTACGTGTATGCAACTGATAACTATGAAAAACTGCGTTTATGAGGTTGTTAAGCAGTTAGACACTTTCGAAGCAATGATGTTTTTTTGTTAAGAATTCGTAAAACTCTTAACAAGAAACTTCAATTTATTTTATTTTATGTACGAATTGTACTATGTATATTTGCAATTGTTTTGTATTTGTTGTTTTTCCAGTGTACAATAAAGAATATTCTTATCTTATCTCATCTTATCTTATCAATATTTTTGGTAAATGCCTACATAAAAAGATTATGTAGGCATTCACCAAAAAGGACTTCATAATAAAACTGAGCTTTCGATTTTCGGTCAATTGATTTGCTTTCCTTAATTAATCTGTCTCATAATATTGTCTGGTCTGGCCATTGACTTATTACACGCTATTAACACAACATTGCGGGAAGATCTTTATTTTTTAATAAAGCGCTAGAGTTTTTAATTATTTCTGCCAAACCGTACCTTTGGAAGTTATTTAATTTACGATTAAGGTAGCTTTTTCACCAGTTTGTTTGTCAAAATTAAGAAAAGGAAAGCCCATTTTCTTTCTTTTTAGATTGATGAGTATGAAACACGAAATTTGCTACTAACCTCGATGCCCGAAAGTGCGTAACTCACAGAAAGACGGACACGCTGAAGCATTTAAGCACCATGGAAAAACCATTTCATAGACATCAATTCATGGTTAACTATAACCATTCAGTATACATGCCATAACAGATTAACCCATAAATTAACGAGTAGGAACATTAAGAAATTGTACTAAGGGACTTCACAATGTACTCGTACATCGAATTGTCATTGTAATGCATGAATTTTTATAGTTGTATAAATGCGGCGCAGGAAGAATAGAATTATAACCTCGATATTTTGTGCCTGTTAGGAGGTTAATGTCAAGCTAAATTGGCATAAAAAGTCATTTAGCCCAATCGACATTCCAACACAGTAAATTAACATTATTTAGCGTCCTACATTCAAAAAGATATAAATCTAACAACAAACACAAACTGCTTACCATAAAATCACATACGCCCTCCTAAATCATAGCGCAATAAAATTTATAGCTAACGGAAGGTCCGGCCTCAAGTGCTGATAAATAAAATACATTTTCTTGACTAGAAAGAAAAATCTTTCCGACAAATATGCCGGGCGACAATAGCCCCTAGCATGTTTGTTGGATATCACTGAGAAGATTGTTTATGTAGCCTGTGCACACGAATAACCAAATAGCACGGCTATAAAAATACAGAACAGTGTAAAGAAGTTTAATGCCCGGTTCAGTCTTATCGCCAAGCTCAACTGAACACTTACCAGCTAGTAACGGTAACAGCATACTGCTGAATTGCTTTTATAACCGTTATCGCTTAAGCGGATCGGAATATCGCGATCAATCTTACCCATCGGCGCTCGAGCTCGTTGTTGGCTCTTCTTATTTGTCTCTTATTTAATTCAGCCGGAGTCCCACTGAGGCCATTATGGAAGCATTTTACTTGGACTTCTCCGGCATATTAATAACACGATCTTTCTCTTTTGTTGATACAATAGAAAACGTAAATGAGTAATTTCTTAAGATAAGTATAGTTCATTTGTTACTTTCTTGTCAGAATTATTCATGTCTAATTGTTATGCGTTAAGAATGCTCTTTTATGATGAGACTTTCTTAAAGCATTTGCTTTTGTAGACTTTTACTTTTAACACAACTGTGAGCAATACTAGAAAATAGTCATGTATAACATTAACCTTAATAACCGTAAATTACGATGGGTTATTATAAAAAAAATACCATAGGGTAAAAATAACTTATTAGTACCCCAGCGACTCTGAAAGTCGGTTAAAAAGTACTTGTGCATAATAAATTCCGGTCGTAAACCGTTGCCCGTAAAAAACTTAGTTCCAAAATAATAAAGAAAATTAACAGAACTGTAGGCGAGCTAGAGTAGGCCGAGGAACAAGCAAAATAAATAATTTATTAAGGACAAGTTAACAAGGGTCTCATAAAGAAGGCAAGAGGTCGGCTATTTGTTTTGTTTTGCGAGGATGCCGCGCCCCACTGTGTTATTTAGTTTCAGAAAATTGCAGGAACAAATGCAGAGTATCCACACAAAAATACAATTTCTTGCCAGCCTAACATGTCTGACGTTTTATCTACACTGCGACTTGCTACGGAGATATCTCTTTTTTATATGGAGTTCTCTTGTGTATCTAAACGTAAAAGCCAAGTCTACATACTCTATGAGGACATTAATGGGACTGGTCTGATAGCGTATATATATCCCATAGCAATTAAGTAATAATTTCATCGCCTGTCAAACATCGAAGCATGAAACCAAACTAGTAATTTTCAGCATTATGTGATAGGTATTATCCAGGAAAAATAGTGAATACCAACAAATGTTTCAAAGGAAGTGCAAGATTATCCTTTTCGCCGACAAAAGAATGAAAATAAGGTTGAAGGGGTTGACAGTAAATTAAAATGGTTGGCATAATACACGGCTGGTGCGTCGCCCTTTTCAACTCGAACTTGGCTCAACACGCTGCCGCGTAAAACATCCATACACGCTTGTGGCTTTACGACTGATCAGTGGGTCTATTAATTGACTACATTAGCTATAATGATGTAAGTAGGGGGCAGCTAACTTAATATTTCGAGTGACGAAATTTTCAATAAATGTCTTACAAAAGTAGGGAAAACATAAGTCCTGCGGCCAGACACACGAACAGCACTCGTTCACGAGCATAACGCAGAGGTCAGCCATCATCAGTCAACCATTTTGAGGGGGGATAGATGATCCGACCTCCTCACCACCATTCGAATGACCATTAGCAAACCTTTAATTTAGTTCTTGTCAGGTGAAAAGTAGTTACACTCATCCATAGAGTAGAGCGTAATAAATAATTTTGAAACCATAAAAAGTTCACCATTCGTAATATGCCAGTCTAACGGCTACGCTGCTACGCTGATTGATGGGGGTCAGCCTTTTTCCTGATTAGATGTTGTAGATGTTCCGGAATGTAACGACACATGCGCCAACACGGTTACCTTTACAGGGCTGGACTGGCCGTTGGTCTAGTGGTTACACATGACTACCAATACAGAGACCAAGAGACAGAAATTTGTACAAATGGCTTGAGTCAGATTTTTATGCCGTCGCTGGTCACCACAGCTCAGGTTACTTTAGTTTAGTACCAGAAAAAGTGGATATGAAAGTTATGGCATTAAGAAATGATTATAATAGCTTAAGGAACTCCATAGAGTAATACGAGGGCTGCTACTTATGTATGCGGAATAGAAAAAATAAACAAATGTATATGGCTAAATATGCTTTTATTGTTTTTCAAAGTATTCTCCACTATGATCGATGCATTTTTGCATCGATGAAACCAATTTGTAAAACACTTTTTCTACTCTGATTAAGGTATCTCCAAAACGTGCTGTTTGAACGCATCTACGGCATCTTCACGGGTCGAAAATCGTTGACCACGTAATTTATTCTTTACATTTGGGAATAAATAGAAATCATTGGGAGCCAAATCAGGGCTGTACGGTGGATGACTCATCAATTCTATTTTTTGACCATCCAAAAATGTAGTTGTTTCCTGAGATGTATGACAGCTGGCATTGTCATGGTGAAGTATGATTCTGCGTCGCTGGTTGTTTTGGCGTATTTCTTCAAATACTTCCGGCAAACAAATGGTCGTGTACCTACCACTCCGAATTAACCGTTCTGCGATTCTCCAATGGTATTGTAGCCACATGGCCATTAATACCAAAAAAGCAGGCCACCACTTGCTTTAAAGTGCTTTTTGCACGAGCCACTTTCGTAGGGTTCGGCTCATTTTGAAACACCCAATCTGTTGATTGTTGTTTAGTTTCGGGATCGTACGCGTAGATCCAGGATTCGTCACCTTTGTAGATATTATAAACAGATTTTGAGTCGCCTCCGTTGAATTTTTTTAAGGTTTTCTTGCACCATTCGACGCGAGCATCTTTTTGATCCTGAGTTAAGTTGTGCGGGATCCAACGCGAACAATTTTTTTTTTACAGACAAAATGTTCATGTAATATCCTATGAATGCTCGTCATACATATTCCCAGAATAGCCTCTATCTCGCGATATGTAACATGGTGGTCTTGCAATATTAGTTTTCGCACAGCTTCAATATTTTGTGGCACAACCACCGATTTCGGGCGACCTTCTTTAACTTCGTCCGTGAGCTTACTGCGCCCGCGATTAAACTCACTAAACCAGTGATACACAGTCGTTTTTGATGGAGCTTTACCACCAAAAGTCGAAGTTAATTGATCTACGCACTGTTGCGTTAAACCACGTCGAAAATTGTAATAAATCATAGCACGAATATTTTCACGAGTGAGTTCCATTTTTTCAGCGATATGACATTTTAAACCCAACAAAAACAAAACACTTACGTATATAAGAGAAAAATATTAGCGGTCAGTATTTAAAAAAAGAACGAATTTGACCATGGAGGTCAGACATTGCGTGTTAACCCGGTTGAAATTATTGGAATCCCAGATTCCGCATACATAAGTAGCAGCCTATGTACTAGCACCATCTGGAGAAAAAAACACATCTTGTTTACAAATCTGCAAACTGTGTCTGTGCAATCTCTCAATAATACTAATAGTTCTTTTAATGGTATGAATAGATATCAGACGTACAATTTCCTTTTAGCCACTATGATATAATATCACCATCTTACCTTATGTACTCAATAAATTATTTAATCCGGTGTGATATCAGTTTAACCATCTCAACTCAGCTCTCTTAGCGCTGCATGCCACTCACACCGGATGAACTCATTTTCATTTGCCACGCCTACATTGGTGTATATCGGTGGTAAAATGTACTGGTACATTTTTTTACATTTTTAACGTTTACATTCAGGCACATACTTTGCTTCTAATCCCACACTAGGATAGCCTGTCTGGTGGGTACCAGAAACAACGACATCACAAACATGTAAACATTCAAGACCTGGGTTTTTTTTTGTCCCCAGCCGGGGTTCGAACTGGGGGACCTCTTGCATGGTAGGCAGATACGCAACCACAACGCCTTAGAGGTCGTCTGTCGACATTACAGTACCGCGTGTGGCAAATTTACTGTGTGTTTTTGCTTTACATTTATGCTATTGTTTTGTTCTATGCTTTCTTCGTGTAATTATATAATCCCTTTATATGCGCGTGTGTGTCTTATATGAATAAAATATTTATCTATGTATCTAATAAGAGCGAGATGGAATAATAATAATAATAATAATAATAATAATAATAATAATAATAATAATAATAATAATAATAATAATAATAATAATAATAATAATAATAATAATAATAATAATAATAATAATAATAATAATAATAATAATAATAATAATAATAATAATAATAATAATAATAATAATAATAATAATAATAATAATAATAATAATAATAATAATAATAATAATAATAATAATACTTTATTGTTTCAAAGATACAGCAGTACAAATTAATATAAGTCGATAATTGCCTACACTAGGAAACCTGTATCGTAGACAATTAAAACCTTCAATGTTTAAAAGTGCTACTGCCATCTACAACCGCAATTACTAATAGAAAATAGAAAATGTACCTATGACGTTTTATCTCGTTGTCGCGCCTTGGTACGCTTACTAACTCAATAAACTTATCAATGCATACATTAATATGCGGCCAAAGTTACTCCTAAACACGTATAGGAAAAGGATGTGAATGCATGAAATATACATGACACTAGCAGGAACAAGAGGCTACGGCGAACGCACGTGTCTTCGTCTTGGTTACCTTATAATCAAGTAGAAGGCAGCTGAAAATGGTCTTTGTCGAGTGTTGACATGGGTCAATGTTGCTCAAAATATGAGTGTACATAAGTCGCATGGTCGGGCGGCGCAAGGACATCATCGGGCTGAGTTATGGCGGCCCGGGCAACTTCCGCTGAAACTGTGATACGAGCGACCACCTTTATAAAATTCAATCCTTTACCAGCGAACTATCCGCGATTCGTGTGCTAAAGTGGCCACAAATATTTTTTTATAGCGCACTGCTTCGATGCAACTTCACTTAAACTTATGTTACATATGTAAAAGCAGTAGGTACCTAGAAACTTGCACCGAAACAAGATGTTCTTTGGTAAAGAAATATACGTACATAGTTTGTTAAGGTGTTTGGGAGGCAAGACATATTACTCGGAGCGAGGTTAATCCGAGTGGGTTAGTTGGTTAGAATGCTTGCACGAGGCAACTATCGCAGGTTCAAGTCCCGTTTCGGTCGGTTCGGTCCATTGTTAACAAAATTAGAAGTCGTGTTAGAATTCAATTTTACTTTTTTCACAGTCGTATAAAAAAATTGATTAGTAAAGATTTTTTCTATGCGTTCAATACATACAAATATAAGAAAAATTGAGGGGTAAGATAATAAAGGAACACCTATTATAAATGTATCCTGGTATAAAAACTCCTAAGAATTAAAATGAATGCACGAAAATCGTCTCAGGTAGAGCACATTTTACTCACAAATCTCTTGAAGATCGCAGTTTTTTGCATCTCATTATATTTTACAAGGGACGGTGGGCCGCCGCGGCTTGACTCTGAAATTTCCGAGTTCTCGTTTGCGTAATGCTATTGTAGCAGCACACCTTTGAAGATAAAAGGTTTTTACTCCTCTCGACGTTGCTTTTTTGTTGCTAAAGCCGCAAAAAGACATCTCACACGGCCAGCCCCACACACACACGCGCCACCTCATACTGCAATGCATTTCTTTGTTTGTTAAAAGCAACGCGCTGTGATACGCGATGCGCTTTTAATTAATTTTCTTCGTCTCACTGTACCTTTTTGCGTTATTATAATTCTACTCGAGGAAAATGGAGCCTACATCGTCTCTACAAACTTTCCTTTGGCTTCACTTCGAGTTTTTAGCCCAAGAACCAACGTAATTTAAATTCTGATCCACATCTAAGATCAATCGTCCACTTCCCAATCCCATTTAATTAAAACATATTAATATTAAATTTTCTCCACTGCTTGATATTGTATAGTAATATTTACAAGTGAAATCTATTTTTGGCTTTATTGTTACAATAATTTTGCAGTTATTTTTTTGTTATTTTGCGCTGTTGGATTTCCAAATAAAGAATAATAATAATAATAATAATTCATTTGATGTCGCAGTTACGAACTGGAGTCATGACGGTTGTTTTTAAATGAGTAAATAGTGCTAAGTAAACGTTAGGAATGCACGTGCTAATTATATTAACATTTTTTTTAGTCGAATGACACCAAATTTCAGGAAAATTTAAAAACCATAACTCTTTGATCACTGGTTGAGGACCACCAATCCCTGGAACAAGACACATTGCAAATTAGCTGTAGAATAGCGCTCTACATTAATAATTTAGTGGCTTTGACGACTACTACAAGCACATTGTTTTATGCATCTTATTAGTGGAAAACCCAAAAACGACTTTCAAAATTAATTTCTACAAAATAAATAAAATCCAGCCAAGTTTAAGTCGGAATCTCGCTAAGCCTCGAATGGGATCTCGAACCCTGGTGTTTAAATAACTTATTTTGTCTTAATTATCAAAAAAGTTGTCTTCGTTAATTGAGCCGGTTTTGATTTTTTCTATTCAAACCTCACTATGGGTGGACATATTTTGATTTTTTAAATATACCATATCACATGCGTTACAGTTTCTACTATACCTAGAGCAAAAACTTTAAAAAAAACACGTTACATGTATAGGATCAATTCGCCATAATCACGCATTTTCTATGAAAATTTCAACTAGCTAGCAATTACGGATCACGAGCTTTAGACCTTTTCGGTCGATCGGCAAACATACAGACGTCGTAAGTATATTAATGAACCCGTGCAGCACCCATTGGGTACGGAACCCACAAAGTAAAACTTCAATTCGGTGCGTCACGAGGCCGAGACAGTCATGAGGTCTCGTCACAGTCATGAGGTCTCGTCACAGTCATCACTGCCGCGGAAGCGGTGGCGATAGCGGGAACGCTAAATAATTCAACACGTTTCACTGACAGGCCGCGCCCAATACCACTGAAAAGGGTTCAAAAATACATACATTGTATTATATAGGTACATAAACTTCCAGGTTACCAGGGTTTCCCGATTGATACGAACCTGTGATCGTTCCATCAACAAAATAAAAATTAAACGAAAACTATGGTACCTACATTGATATAATATACGTGTCATAACGCACCGAGTTGTGAAAGCGGCTTGGAAACATTGGACGAGACTAGCAAAGGACGGGATGGGTTGGCGTGAAGAGAAGATGCCTATGCCCAAGAGTGGGCTATGTTTACGGGCTGATTAGATAAAAAGATCAGTCCTTCCGTTAAATTCTGAAAACCTCTATATTTTGGTATTACCTATATATATCGTCTAGCTTGATGTCAGTATATTTACTGCCATATTTCGATAACCATAGTTAATGAAAGTATAGCATAATGTATATGGATAAAAGAGACGAAACATTTGTATATCTGATTTTTTCTATACCGTTATATTTTCATTGTAAAAAAATCTTTACTGTTTCCAACCGTTTCTAGTCCTTACGAAAGGGTAATGAACGAGACTAAAGAATACACCCTTTCGGAATATGATAACTCATATTTACCAGTGTGGAAACGTTCTTTGTGTTGTCCCCGAATGCTTTTTATGTTATTTAATTCAATTATAAAATAACGCTTTCGTAAATCCAAACATAATAATAATATAAACGAACCATAACGCGTTACAAGCACTGTATCAAGTAAGAAGCCCCGTAAATCCATCAGAAACGTCAACCATTTCATTCTCCTCGTAGAGGAAATAAATTACATAGATGGAAGTGTTGCGAGTATATTCATGACGTATTTATTGCTCGTACTAGCCTACCGGTTGAGTTGCTGGGTTCTCTGAGACGTCCTTAATTTGCTTATAATTAAATTAGCGTCACCTGATCCCCTTGACGCTAAATAAATTAGGACAGAGCCATTAACCCAAGGGAATTCGTTCCGAATCTATTAGTTCCGTACTACTCGCCTTTAGGGAGCGAGTTCAAATACTACCTTACTATGTCTCCACTATACATTTGTCAAGCCATACGAAATGTGTGATTCAAAGGGTGAGGTTACTATTCGGATTATAAATATTGACCTTATGGATTAACGTACAGCCCAAATAAAATTAACTTACTGGGTGTAGGTATTTTAGTACGTTCGTCTTCTGCAAACGAGATTAAACTCGCATTAGCCATAATTGCCTAATTGAGTACCTAAGTAATTAAAGTGCTTGGGTACTCAGGATAATGAAAAAATATCTTAAACAAATTGGTTGATTAGTTGTTACTTGGTATAGAATGTAGTTAAAGCTATTTGACCAAGTGACTTTAACTACATTCTAATATAATAAATTAGTTAAATTAAATAAACTTCCTCTCACAACTAAAATAGAAGATGGAAGGAAATTTATATAGTTGTTTGAGGAAGTTTATTTAATTTAACTTAATGGCATTCAGGCTATTTCTTGCTAAAGTACCAACCAGCTCCTGAAATAATAGTACAATCTGAATTATCCGCTACATCGTAACCCGAATTTTCCTTATGTATATCATTGATTCTTATTTGTAAATGATTGAAATAATAAAAATACATGTTTTCGTCATTATTGTGCCATGGCTCGTTATGTGGTTTCCAAAAAAATACGTGACACAGTTAGAGGACCTGCCTTTTAGGGTTCCGTAGTAAACAAGGAACACTTACAGTTGCCACTTGTCTGTCCGTATGCAGATAATTTGTACAAGAGATTTGTACACACTAATTACGCAGTCTACATAATACAATGAAATTTTAATCTTAATCTCAAAAAAAGTTTATTAGGGAACCTCCCTTACATCGTTATATATCAAACGGGTCTAATCGTTATCAACCCTTGTATGTCCCCACTGCTGAGGCACGGGTCTCTTCCTGTATCGCAGGAAGGTTAGGCCATACTCCACTACGGGGGCCAAGTCCGGGTTGGTGGAGGATTGTAAGACAGTGGCTGGCCTTACTGTCAGAAGTTATCAAGCCGCCCATAAGGCCTCTGACATGGCTTAACGACTGTCATTATATGACAGCCGGCACCAACGGCTTAACGCGCCTTGCGAAGCACGGAAGCGCTCGGAAAAAATGCCACAAGCGGTAGTCACGGGACGGTCTCGTATCCTGCACTGCACCTGACCGCGCCTATTGTTGTTTTGCTCAAGCGATATTACTATAAACAATAACAATATATTTATAATGATTTATAATTGATAAATAACAATAGTTACACGATGCATGTTTTACAGTAAATCCTCAGCAGGTTTTTGTCAAATAGATAAAGAATAAAGAACGCTACGATGAATTGGAAGCGGGTGCACGCCTCAATTATACTAACGACGAAACAGCGGCAATTAGCCGCGTTGATTTAGA
This sequence comes from Yponomeuta sedellus, assembly GCA_934045075.1. Lineage (NCBI taxonomy): Eukaryota > Metazoa > Arthropoda > Insecta > Lepidoptera > Yponomeutidae > Yponomeuta > Yponomeuta sedellus. The sequence goes on along the minus strand of OW203722.1, from coordinate 13,804,401 downwards.
TAGTTGTCCACTGATGCGCAAAATAGGGACCGAGCTTCCATAGGAACGGGTCTAATAGCGATTATTAATTAGTAATTACGTTTTACCTAATAAATAATCGCGATTGGACCTATTTAATACATAACTATGTATGAGTATCGCAAATCATTAAGAAATACTACTCCCTTACATCTAAATTTAGGATGTATTATTTTCTCCTACACTATAATATAGGGATCCGTTGGATTGGTAATTCAAAAGAATATGAGTACACACACTTTAATTAATTTTATAAAATATTTGCTCGTAAAGTGGTTGTAATTACACCAATTTCAATATCGTAATGTATCTCATTACGTACTTGTGCGATAATGTAATGTAAAAGGCACGTGTTTTTTTTTTAATAAAGTTTCTAAAAATGAACGATACTTTTAAAAATCTTAGCAAAGAGGTTTTATGTCAAGAAAGTGGTCAATATTTTATGAATAAAATTAACTTTGGGAAATAAAATATAACAAATAAACATTTAATTCTTTAATTTAATTAATTTTGACAATAAATTACAACCATTTATCTGTAACAAAAACACAAAAATATTAATTTACTTTATTAGTAATACTGGCTGTTTTTGTACCTTTGCCTAAAAAAAAAGTTGATACGCGCGCATCGCTTATTTGTGGACAAGTAAAAATAAATCCGCGCGCTTTTTCGTTTTTATTTGAAAATGTCGTCAAGTAGTGATGATAACAAAGTCAGAGTTTTATTAATTTCCTCGTAAATATGTTATAAAACGTCGTATGACATACGTGCGCTTTGAAAATTACAGCCTCTGCTTCCTTATAGCCCTCGCCGATGGCTCGGGCTACTAATATCGCCTCGGCTGTAATTTTCAACTTACCGCACTTATATCATAATGTACTATTACATATCTCTTGCTCTGTAAGTAGTCACTTCCCTGAATGCCGGGGTGTATGGATATCATTACAGCATATGTTTCAAAACATACCATGTAATGTTAACATTACAGCATAGGTTTTGGAATTTGAAAAAAGAACTGTCATACTCATACTGCAAGAAGAATATTTTTCAAAGTTAATATTTTTTTTCTCGGTATCCATTATTTACTCGAATCGGAATCGAGACAATTTATATTAGAATTTATGAACATTTTATTTTAAATGTCGAACTATTTGTTTCACAGTCACATCGTATGTTAATTGAAATCGATTTAAAAATCAAACTGGCCAGCACGATTTGACGCGCTTGCGTGCCATAAAATCGTGAAGAGTAAAAAAGTCAGTCGACTAGCTAGGCGCGAAAAAATTTTTTTTCGTGTTTTGGAGTTCTTTCTGAAAAGTTTTGAAAAATGTCAAGTGACGAAGACATGGATCTAACCCCCGATTTTATAAAAGAAGAAGCAAAAACAGTTTTAGATAATCTATTACCGCCGAACTCGAAAGAAAGATATGTAAAGGCATACGACGAATTTATGAAGTGGCGATCAGAAAAAAAAGTTAAATCTATTTCTGAAAGTGTTTTTATATCATATTTTAATGAATTATCTAAGAAGCTACAACCTTCCAGTTTATGGTGCTTTTATTATTTATTACTACATATTTATTTCTATGTTCATAGAAATCTGCTTTCTTGTTTTTTTACTTACCTCACAATCGATATGTAAAGCAGAGTGTTTACCTCGCGTGTAAGCATCAATTGCATACTCGGACTAATTGGATGCAATTGATGTCATACAGCCCTTGGTTAACAATCTACTATAATTATAGGTATAAACTTATAAATAATATGGAAAGAAAATAAACAATCGTTTTTTTATCGAGGGATCCGTCTGTAAAATATTAAGTTTTAAATCCTAATTTTTCGTATTTTTTTTTTGTTTCCCGGCTAAATGGTTAATTGTAGAATCGTGAAAAAATTCAGGTCAGTAGCATATAATAGTAAACTAAATAAGAAAACTATGACGGTTAGCTCCGCTTTACATGTTTATAAGGAAAAGTTACGTACAAATTCCATTAAAAATTACTTTGATGAAGTTGTTAGTTATGTATATAGCAGGTAAAATACTCCTCCCCCTACGAAACCCTACAATTCGCGTGTCCCGACACGCATATGACCAGTTTTTTAATATTCTAAAAGCAAAATGTTACTACCAGTTCTAGGTATAGTAGAAAATCCTGACGTAATACACCTACGTTCTTACATTTAAACCTTCAACGAAGTTTATTTTTATTTCACACAGTAGCTATTTTAGTCTCAAGATACATTACTTAAAATTCATACATACGAACGTACAAGAATACACAAAGGCTTTTACATTAGCATTATGACGTCATATCTTAGAGTTCTGCATTCAGTGCATACAAACTAAGGCATGGCCACTCCGCTGTGGGGCTTTAAGCACAATATGCGGCGTACTAGCGGTTTCATTGTTCTGGAAATTAATAACACTTGGATCGTGCCTAGCTTAAGTATATTTTTATAGAGCAGAAATTAGTTGGTATCGGAAAATGGTTTCTAATTGTTTCTTTATTATAAAACTTGATATTTAATTAACCTGTTGACCGTTTGAATTATTGTAAACAACTTGAGAACCACAATGACACTTTTGGTTTTTGGTCATTATTTTATCTTTTTCTTAGCTTATTTGTTTGGTAGATTCGGAAAATATTCATAATACATTGCAGCTAGGTATGGCACAATACGGAAAATTCTTATGCATATTTACTTACACAGTTTTCGCTTAAACTGGAAAAAAACATTTTAAACCTAGATACACATTAAAGGTTTTTTTTACTATTAAGACAATATTTCCCGAAAAAATTTTTATTTCGGAATCTTTATCACTAAAACTCTGATGGATTACAAGCTTGCCATGGAGTAGTTTAACTTTATTTGGCATAGCGTCTCGCTTACACATGCTCACAATTTTAATTATTGTAAAATATATATATATATATATATATATGTACAAATAAATAGATTTTTTAAAATTTTCCTTAGCACGGGTTAGTGCGTTAAAAATAAAAATAGTATTATAATATGCTTTTTTAAATCAATAAATTATTTTGATTGAGTGAGCGAGACAGCATGCCAGACAATACAATAGCTTTAAAGAACTGTTTTTGTAAAAAACAGGTTTTGCCTTATTTCAATTACACATTTTATATGTGATACACTTGGGCTTCCAATGATACAGAGGGTATAGTGTAATTTAATAAAGTGTGATTCGTGGAGAGAGTTTTTATTACACTTTAAAAGTATAATAATAAATATTATTATATTCCTTTTGTTGCACTAACCCGTGCTAAGGACAATTTTAAAAACCTATATAGAGGTTCAAAATTCCACGCTTGCCGGGACTCGAACCCGCAACCTCTGGCTAACCGTGCCAGCGCTCTCCCAACTGAGCTAATGGGCAAGTACCGACATCAGCGAAATTTCGAACCTCTTTACAATATTCTCTGTATTATTTACAGGCAGCGACTATTTCGTTCGTTTATTGCTTAATCCCAAGTCTCGAATCATTAGGATGTAAAGAGTGTCAAGTTTCAGACCGGTTCGAGTGAACATGCGGATGCTTATCAGGTACTAGCAAACAGAATTAAGCACAGAAGCACAGGACTCTGCCAGCACCCGTCTGCACGAGGGGACATCATAATGAACGACTTTTAAAGGAAAGCAAGCTCAGTCGTGAAACTTCGCGAGACGAGGCAACTTTGACTTTCGACACGTTTATGTGAATGCGGGATGAAGGCTTGATTACAATACTTTACCCTCATGAACTTTCTGATTTTCTAACCTTCTGTGTTATGAACAACCGCAACTTTTTATATAAATTATGTCCTATGTATTTGGTTAGCAGCGCGTATTCAGACAATGATTTTATTAGAGATCGCATCAAGATCTCTTAAAATGCCAGGTGTAGACTTTGTTTTGTATGTGCTCGCACAAGGGAACCTCATTTAAAAACCTATTTAGAGGCTAAAAATTTCACCCATGCCGGGATTCGAACCCGCAACCTCTGGCTATCCGTACCAGATGGCTGGTACGGATAGCCAGAGGTTGCGGGTTCGAATCCCGGCATGGGTGAAATTTTTAGCCTCTAAATAGGTTTTTAAATTTGTTCCTTAGCACGGGTTAGTGCATTAAAAATAAAAAAAATAGTGTAAGGGAACCTCATACAAAAAAGTGGTAGATATACTCGTATCTGTGGCAAATGCAAAGAAAAAGGCTACCATCATAGCTTGACAGATTATCTTCATACGTAGTGGGTAGAGTGACATAATTAAAAAAAGGCTTTTTCGTCGAAAAAGTCGAACAACGAGTGCAATAACTCGTAAATATGCGCCGGCTGCTGGGAACCCAGCAAACTGTTATTTCCTGACATGAAACATACGGGCACAGACCAATACACCTAAATGCATATAGGTAGTGCATCTGATAAAACTTATGAACATGTTCGTTGAAATATTGGCCGCTACATAATTTATTCAACCACTACCGCATTCAAACTAATATGTTGGCTGGTATCGGCCTACTGACAACTCCAAAAATAATAATGACATACTTATAAAGTAATTATGTGATGTTATGACTAGACTAGGTCAGTACGAGCAGAATAGAACAATTGTGACTCGTTTAAATGTTAAATGAGTTCGGTCACTTTCTCGGCGAATGGGTCCTGAATAAAACATAAGACTTTTAGCCGTCCTAATGAGTTCAGCTCCTTTGTTTTTCTGTGACTGCATAAGTTGTGAATGAAAGTGGGATCAGCTCGACCGCGGGCGTTGGATCAAATCGCACTCCATTTGTCCGCGTCAGTGGCCCGCCCCCCGGTGATGGATGACAGGCTGGGCCGCGAGAGCTGCGTTGCCGCCTGCTTTTAATTGTTAGCGTCATTTTTATGTAGGTTCCACGGTCGTCTGGTCTGCCGTCACTACATATATAACACAACTTTTTGAAAGGGTTCCAGAGACAACTATTTATTTGCTCTTATCTAGTGCCCAAAATCTGGTTGGCCAGATGTACGTGTTTGTACTAGGTGACCTGTTTGTCTATCTAGCCACACCAAATTTTGGGTTATGCTAGATTTTTCTGGGCCAAACCGGTTTGTCTTAACGCGTTAGGATGAAACTAGGCTTAATTGTTTTATTGCAAACCCATTGGAAAAAAATTGTTTAGTCTTCTAGTCCGTACCACTTAGAGAACATACGTAAAATAAATTATACAGTTAAAAATAATTTTTAAATTTATTCAGTTTAGGGCTTTGTATTTGATACAACTTAATCATGTTTATAATTAATCAAACCGGCACTTTTGATTATTGCGTTATAAACCGTGTGAGTACCCTACGTAGACAGCGATCGCTGCCGATAGATTGTTCTTGATGAAAAAGAGGCATATGGAAATAGAAATTTCTCATCCATGCAGTCTTTTGTTATAAAGTAACAAATCCCGAAATTCAGAATTGATTGCTCCGCAGTCGATGAATATGCATTGCATATCAAGTATCGGTTTTGCCGCCGCACGGGCGTCGGCCAATTTCATAGTAGGTACTGCGTAAGCTGCATTAAATAAACAATTATTGTAACTATGTCATCCACCACTGTTGCGTTTAGTAACTAATTTGCGGTTTATTGGTTTCAACCATCATCATGATCATCAATATATGATGTGAAGCACTAATTTAAATCGCATTTTAATACAGCTCATGCGTAAGCTATTATTGTAGTGGAGTAATTAAAACATTAAATATTGGACTTTTTGAAAAGTCTAGATATTTACAAGACATTTGTGTGAATATATTTTTATTTTTGAACTCATTGCCAATATCGGTTTCCATATTTATAAACAGCCCATTTGAATGGTAGTTGATAGGCAAAAAACAAGCAAAACGTGTCTAAAACCATAAGATCAAAAAAAAATATCACACAATAATTACCAGGAGTTTCTAGTTTGGACTAATGTTGGCTATTTCTTCCACTATGACACCATTTTCTACGCCACGTTATCGCATTATTTGAGTGTAAAACAACAGTATCAAAATATATTTAGGCTTAAAGGACTAGACATGTTCTTAAATGTATCTAATCTATAAAGCTTAGGGTTTTTTTGAGCAGAATTAAATAAAATGTCACCCTTACAGTCTAAAATGTATTAAAAATATAGCTCTTTCTAAACCTATAATGTTCCGTGACGGTCGGTCAAAAAAGGCAAAAGGCACTATTCGCACTGAAAGGCACTCGAAACAGCGCGGGCTGCGAGCTACGCCGTAGCCAGCTACGGCATTACGTAGCAATCGTAGCACGTAGCAGGAAATAGAGTTACTCACAGAGCGAACGTAGAACTTCTGCCAAACCCACTAAATGATAATGAGCGCAATTTATTATACCTCTAGATTTAGATTTACCTGGTTAACCTTTCACGTTAAAACTGCTTACAAAGCTGTTAAAATGTGAACGAGTATTTGACGAAACTGTCCATATAGGTTGCCTTACGTTCTACAACTCAAACAGTTTTCTAGTTGCGAAATGTATCGATCGCATTACCCATTCAACATACGTACACTTTATATGCCGCTTTGTCGCAGGTTTTCATTGAATCGCAACTGAAACGTAAAGATCACATTTCAAAGCATTCCACGTCCGGGTGTCGCTTCGGCTGTATGTGATTTTTTTTATCGATAGACAGAACTTCTTAGAATTAAAACGTATTGAGACCTTTTAGCTCGCATAGCATTCAAAGGAGGTAAACTGTTTATGCTGTTATAGCATGAATCTCACTACATTGTCTATAAGTTCAATAAAACCATAGATCGAATTAATAAAGCTCTTACCTCTGAGAAAGCTCTTGAATGTCCATTTCGAGGTGCTTTTTAAAACAAAACAGCATCTTTTCACCGCATTCGAAAAGGCCATCTCTAGAGTAAGAGCGCTTTTTTTAAGAGTGATTATTTCAGTTATATCAGTCTAGAATCTTATTGCTGATATAAAGGCAAATGTGGTAGGCTCCGGTCATGGGGGTGTATTTAAGTTGCATAGATTGTAATTTCCGTGTAGAAAATGTATGGGCACCGTGTTGGTACACCTTAATTAATAAAAAAACCTAAAATTAAATACCTATTATTCAAGTAATTGAGGGCAACTTTTTTAGTACCTTTTATTCTAGATTTAAGACTACAAATTTTAAACTTCATTTAAATCTTTTTCGTTCTGTTCATTTGTAGAAGCTAATAATTTATTTATTAACTCAGTTATCTCTTTTACTGGTTCAAATTTTTTATGAGGTCAAAGTCTTTCTTTTTCATAAAGGACGTAAAACAATATTATCACGCCTGTCCAATCAGGAACTGAGTCACGTCGGTGTCTCTTCATTCGACTTGATGTAAACTCAAAAGACTTACCAGACAAAGAACATTGAGTTCTCGCTAAAGATTTTTGACATTTAAAAACATCGGATAGTCTTTTGTGTCGATATGTCTGTTTTTATGTTCACAAATCAAACGAAACAATGGCAATCGATATACATTGCAGCTAACAATATTGCTTGTTAGTCCCAAAGTAACAAGGCTTCCGAGATTCAACATCGATAAATGGCTAAGGAATTTATGATACCCACAGCGAGACTAATCTAGCTGTATCCACACCGCCTTCCGGGGATTTGGTGCTAAATTGCACGGTATTACGCGAAACTAGATAACTTTCATCTACTTACATAACCACTTCTGAGTTGGCCTGTACTTACTAATTACTTTTTCTGCTGTATACGTTACGTATTATGTATCGGTATTAAGTTTAACGACTTAAGATTAGGTAAATGACCCACGCACGGAGGTTAAAACCTTATTAGCCAGTGTTCATACCTAAAGCGGTATGGAAAGTGGAATAATAGTTTCGGTAGTACTCAGCGACTAATGGCAGGAATTACCCATTAGACACGCATAGAGTGTCGTCTATTTTTTGGCATCACGGCCGATCCCGAATCATCCCTGAATACGCAAGCTCTCATTTGCGTAATGTGATTACAAAAGCACATCCTTTGAGATAAAAGCGGTGGCTTTGTAAGAAAGTAATGAATTCCCGGGAACCCGGCTGGCGACTTTGTAGACGTGGACTAGATATAATTGTTTACAAACTTAAGAGTAGTATTCATAGGGATCCTTTGAGAGATTACTCAATACTTATATTTTGACATTAGAAGTACATCTGCTTTTATTAAGATTTTTTTTGTCTTTTGTCAAAGATAGAAAACAGAGAATTATATTTTTTTTGTTATAATGCTTTTGTTAAATTTACCTTTTTGTCCATACATGGCTGTCATTATAATTATAAATAACTTAATTAGCTAAATTCGTTTAGAAGAGTTTAAATTAAAAATGTTTAATTTTGAAACTGAAGTAATTGGAACTCGACTTATTTCAAGGTATAATTGTTGTGCATCGAGAATTTTTTTTTTTTAACAGACAATAATACAATTTACAACCTTATAACTGGGAGTAATTTATTTTAAACAAACATTATTATAAAAAACCTATTTAGAGGCTAAAAATTCCACCCATGCCGGGATTCGAACCCGCGACCTCTGGCTATCCGTGCCAGGGTCTTTCCAACTGAGCTAATGGGCGACTCACCGGCATCAGTGAAATTTCGAACCTCTTTACACTATTCTCTGTATTACGTACAGGCAGCGACATCTGGCTTAAGTAAATTGCATCTCTTACAGCCCCGACTACCTACTGGTAGACGCTTGCAGTTAAGTTTTTACATCGGAATGATAAAGAGGTGTTGTTGTGAATCGAGATTTTTTTTTAATACAGAAATAATACAATTTACAACCTTATAACTGGGAGTAATGTATTTTAAACAAACATTGTTATGATATTACAACTATTCAAAATTTACCTTGAATTCTGGTACGTCAGAATACCGCTGGTTTCTGAATTAAGCAATTTACAATGTAAATACTACTGTAACAGTCGTTGTATGTAAAATGCTCCAAAAAGTTTGAGACTTTTAATATAGAGACCGCGGCTATTCATATTTTTATCAAAAACAGGTTTAAAGTATTTTTTATGTAGCCTCAATTGTGTTCCACAGCTGGGCAAAGACCTTCACTTTAGCTTTTGACTCCTCTATGTTTGTAGCCCCCGGTAGAAAGATAGTGAGGTATCCTGCCATTGGGTCGTCCGCGTTTGAGATACCCGTTGTATTGAACCCAGTCAGTGGCAATTTTTGCTAATTTGGCTAAAATTGCCATTACGGCCCACCTATTATATATTTAAGTATTATTGATTTAACTTATCATATATTGTAATATAACTCGATGTCATAATTGAAAACCATGATATTTTTACGTAGCCTCTATGTTTGTGTCCCACCGCTTGCCAAAGGCCTCGCCCCAAATTTGTAAATAATAACTACAAATCATAAATTAATTTCAGCGTAACAATTTACATCTTTGTTTGCGCATTGACAATGTACCTACAAACTACACTGTCTTCGGATCGAGTTTGTAATGGAGAAAAAGGCAGTGAAAAAACACAGTTTTTTTTTCACTGCCCTTTTATATTCCATAAGAAACATGTAATCATTGTTCTTTTCTTGGTCGGTACTCTCTTGACAGAGCGGTCGTGGCTTTATTGTTGGATGATGTTACATGCCTCATGATGTCTTGCTATTCCTCTCTGCGCTCGTACATTCACACGAGGCCTTCCCACAATAGACTTAACTTGGTCGGTCCATCGCATTAGTAATCTACCGCGCGTTCTGGTGCCCTCTACGTAATTAATTGAACCTGTGTTTAATTGAGACATATCTTTATATACACATATTAGCTGTTACCTACAAACTACCAGTCATATTAATAAAACACAATTCCTTAAAACACTTCTCTGTCACAGTTTAAATTATCTGCAGCAAAGGGCATACGTAACTACAGATTACTTAAGCTGCCTCTAAAGAGTATTTTAGCGGATTCGTGTTTGTATAAGGGTATAACCTAACTAAGGGTGTAAGAATTTAACTTGATTTATTTTCATGGAATTTAACACCCTTATACATATTCTTACACAACTTTAAATATATTCTTATTATGAAAGGAAACGTTGTGTCAAAATGCATTGATCTGTGTTTGGTTTGAAAAAGTGTGCTCTTTGGGACCGCGAAAGAAGTGGCTCCTTCTATAAATTTACTCATACTCCATTAATAATTATCGACGGACAGTCTGCCGTGATAGATTACTGAGCACACTTACTCAGCGCAAATGAACGTCTGAAAAATTACACCGGTACTCTTCCAGGATTTTATTTGGTTCAAATCTTGCCGAACAAAGAGTCTATTCAAGCTTCGAGCCAGGTTTTTGCCTCAACATCATCCCTTTTAGACAATCTAGTCTAGATGTTATTTAAGAAATTTTAAATGGGTACGATATAAAGGATTATAAGCCGTAGGTATTGAGACCCCGTAAGTCTGTTAACGACTTGTAGGTACTTAGTATAAATTAAGTTTTCTAGATCTTTCGATAATCTTATTTGGCTATGTGAGTATTATTTCCTGGCCTGTAACAAAACTCCATTGTCTTTAAAACCACTAAAATATCACTATAGATAGAAAGCCATAACGATGATTCATTAATTAGATGTTGTCTCTTAATCATTAATAGACTTCACCTGCCACTTGTAACAATATGATTCACATTAGTGATTCCATGAATGATTAATTGATGCATGATAGGTTATAATATAACTCACAAACGCGTGGGGCTTTTGTTATCTTCCAACTCTTCCGTAGGCAGTGACCAAAACTTGTGATTACGTACACACATATCCATAAACTCACGCATGTTCCCTGGAGGGGTAGGCAGAAACTACATGCCATGATCTTGACAAACCTATTTTGTCTGTCAAATTGTGATCAAACTTAGCTTATGCGAGTTAGAAGAGAAATAGACTATTTAGGCTAACCCTGACTCAATTAAACTGACAAAGATAAACAGATATTCAGCCGCCTTGCGCAAAAAATATAATAAAAATTCGAAGGCCTCCAACCTATACCGTATACTTAATAAAAATAATTGGGCTTCGCAACGAGCTGGCAGTGTCATTTTGCCGCGCCAATATACACACTTTATTAGAGCTGTAAACTTTGTTTTTTATTGCCCGCTTCCAACAAATTACAGAGAAAAAACAGCTGCCAGTTGTGAAAAGTTCACACAATGTGCAAAAATGTCACACCATTGTCTTTGGTTCTTGATTATTTAAAATAAATGATATCCAAGACATCATTTAAAATATAATTAAATACGGGAATTGCGACACCCGGAATAAAATTCTCATACTTTAAGAGGTATGTATCCCGACTGCTTTGCTGGTCTAGCGGTAAAACTTAATTACCAAGACAGAGGTTATGAATTCGATCTTTTTTGCACAAATTACGTCAATCTTGGCTTTTCCATTTTTGTGATTTTTTTATCTGGTCCTGCCAAAATTCGAGATGAATAATTGAAATATTCAATTAATACTTAATTCTAATCTTTTACTATTAATGGTTTAATATATGAACGGAACAATTACTTTAGGATATTATTAACTTGAGTCCGGATAAACTTACTAATAAATTAATTTTTGTCGGCACAATCCAACTAGTTTCGCTCTCATTCCAAAAGCATAATTATATTCTTATTATTGCAGTTCTAATCATTGCAGTATTACAATAATTAGATCCTACACGATGCCCTCTTTGGCGTGACAATATAGTATATATGCTTTTATAATGAAAAAATCAATTAATTATATTTTAAGACTTCAAACTTATATAATTAAATTAAATGATTCGTAAATAGATAATAGCGCATGGTACGGTTAAACAAAAAAAACAGACAAGTGCGAGGTCTCGACAAGACACGACTCACTTCTTAAGGTTCCGAACAACGATTACAAACTTTGCAGTTGAAAAGTATGCACCAACTTTTCAACTGCAAAGTTTGTAATCAAAAACAAACCAACTAGAAAGATAAGTTTGTAACCGTTTCTATAAAAATCTGAAACTTGGCAAGAAGCAATGTCTTACGGAACAAGGAGACATAGGTTATAACAAATAAAAATTACAAATTGAAAAATAAAAATTATAAATTAACAAATTGAGTCGCCCATTAGCTCAGTTGGATAGAGCGCTGGCACGGATAGCCAGAGGTCGCGGGTTCGAATCCCGGCATGGGTGGAATTTTTAGCCTCTAAATAGGTTTTTAAAATTGTCCTTAGCACGGGTTAGTGCATTAAAAATAAAAATAGTATAATCATGTGGGTACAGCGATATCATTCCGATGTAAAAACCTAACTGCAAAAGTAGGTAGTCGGGGCTGTAAGTGATGCAATCTACTTCAACCAGATGTCGCTGCCTGTACGTAATACAGAAAATAGTGTAAAGAGGTTCGAAATTTCACTGATGCCGGTGAGTCGCCCATTAACTCAGTTGGATAGAGCGCTGGCACGGATAGCCAGAGGTCGCGGGTTCGAATCCCGGCATGGGTGCAATTTTTAGCCTCTAAATAGGTTTTTAAAATTGTCCTTAGCACGGGTTAGTGCATTAAAAATAGTATAAATAAAAATTAACTAAAGAATAAAGTATTTTATCTATGCAAATAATAAATCTTTAAAATGGTATCTGTCTGTACTGGTGGTGGTATCTGGTATCAGTATGTAATGGTACGTCTGTTTCACTCTGTTTCTTTTCAAAACCCCTGCAAGGAATTGAATAAAACGTACCGTGACTATCTGTAGCTTACATTCTCTGGTAACATTAAGGCTACATATCATCACGCAGGGAGCGCGGAAATCACTAATCATAATAACCATTCTAATAATTTCATTTTAGTAAAATTCTTCTTCGTTCCTGAAAAACAGAGTCTTGATACACGGGCAGACAGACAGTCTGACAGATAACAAAGTGATCGTATAAAGGGTTTTTTCCATTTTAGTTACGGAACCCTAAAAACATATCTATTCAGTGGTTTCAACAGGTTATTACAATTTTTAAAACCTATTTAGAGGCTAAAAATTCCACCCATGCCGGGATTCGAACCCGCGACCTCTGGCTATCCGTGCCAGCGCTCTTTCCAACTGAGTGCTTAGTGCGAGTTTGACAGATTCAATCGAATAACTTTACTACAGCGTTAATCGAGCATCGAGTAGTGAGTATGAGTAAGTTAACCGTTCGAACTGGCAAAACGCTGTCATAGTACAACTTGCACTCGCGTTTATTCGTGTTTTGGCTGGTAAACTTGTTCACTTCTGAACGTAAACCATTACAACTCGCACTGAGCAATTTTAATTTTCATACTTGTCGCTAGGTGGCGCTTCCTCGATGCCATAGAAATATGAGTTTACGTTAACGCGATCGAGTAGTTAAAAAACTCGCACTAAGCACTCTGAGCTAATGGGCGACTCACCGGCATCAGTGAAATTTCGAACCTCTTTACACTATTCTCTGTTACTTAAGCCAGATGTCGCTGCCTGTACGTAATACAGAGAATAGTGTAAAGAGGTTCGAAATTTCACTGATGCCGGTGAGTCGCCCATTAGCTCAGTTGGAAAGAGCGCTGGCACGGATAGCCAGAGGTCGCGGGTTCGAATCCCGGCATGGGTGGAATTTTTAGCCTCTAAATAGGTTTTTAAAAATTGTCCTTATCACGGTTTAGTGCATTAAAATTAAAATAGTATAGGTCATTAAAATACCTTCTCACCAAATTTAGGCGTTTATTCTGCTTATGCCAATCACTGTTAATAAATTTCCAGTATACTAAATTCAGTTTTAAGTTGAATAAAAGCACGCGGTTATCACAAATAATTTAACTGCAACATTCGGCACGCGGCCAGCGGTCTGTTCCGCGAATTTCACTGAACTATTCAGGTCGGCAAAGCCGCAGTAGCTCACTTGTTCCTCTACTGCGATTAAAAACTTGAACTGACGGGAAAGGCTTCACTATCCGAACATAAAACTAAGCCCTGGCGTTCCACATCTGTGCTAGATGATTGCAGCGTTTACTGGCAACATGTACCTACAATAGTTTGGTGAAGCGACCGCTGTAATGCCTTGGAGGTAGACCAGTCTGCATCATTACAATACACAGGGGTATTTTAAAAATACGATTTCTTGAAAAGTATCAGAGTTTGCGTTTTCCAACAACTTTCGACTTTGTTCTATGAATATTCGAGTTGACTAGGAGATTTCTAATATTTATATTTTGTAAAGTATTTGAGTTTGTGACTTTATGAAATTTGCGTGTTTTGTACAACGGTGATGGCGCAACGTCCGGTAAATCCTGCAAAATTATTACTCTGCATATACACCTACAACATTGCCTGGAGGCTCTAACGCAATGGTTTCCGGGAGTACCTACCTATATAGATTTCGAGATTTTATTTCAGAATGTTCATTTTTAATTCTAACTCACACCGCCACGTTGGAAAAATAGTGCCTCAAAACAATGTTTATTCTTTAAAACAACTTATCTTTATTTTCTAACCTTTACAGACACACCTCTTTTCAAGTTTCAGTAAAAGATAATGATATGTTTTATTTGCTAAGAACACGTGTCAACCAAGTAACAGAAAATAAACATACAATTTTAAATGTACTATTCAATACATTTAGCCCAACATGTTCTACAAATAAATATTTTTTGTTACCTACATCAGTTTTGTGTTAAAGTTATCACATCACACTAATCACATCACACTAATATTATAAAGGCGAAAGCTTGTGAGTGTGTACGTTTGTTACTTCTTTACTTCTAAACGGCTGTAGCGATTTTAATGAAAACACCGCAGAGCACAGCTATATACATGAACAACTAAGTGTAGTCCAGTCTTGCTTTTAAACCAAACTTAATTAATTTAAAAGCATCTTCGGAATTTGGAGGCGCTAAAATACTGTTACAAATACCAATTGAAAAAAATATTTCGGTATCGTATATTTGTTCCCTTACACTACTATTACGCAGACATTCCGTAAGCAAGTATTCATAAAGATATTATTAACAATGAGGCTAGCCGTTCAAGTTGAGGTAAAACCACTAAAAGTTAGCTATTCTGGTAAGAAGTGATCCGCACGCACCTCCAAACTCCCTTGGCCTGACATGGTAGGTAATTCATTTTTAAACTCATTGCTCACATTTCAGCTCACGTAAGGCCGCTGACATAAAAGTTCACCGCTTCGGAATTGGGGACTGCTCTGCTCATGTTACTTTACTGTAGCTTATCTAAGCTATCTGTATATCTATACAAGGAACGTTGTACGTAAAAATTTAACAACTTGAAACCGTTACTTCAGTGTTGCTAAATTTTACTGCTACTAATAAGCAAAAGATTTCTATTGCAGTCATGGCTGTACCCATTCTTAAAAAAAGGGTCTAGACCAACGGACAAATAAGCGGATGGACGGACAACAAAGTGGAGACCTAAACACCTTGGAACTATTCGTATTTCCAGTTTTAACCTTAATTAATTTCAGTTTTTCCTGAAGGACAGTGTTATGTTTGTTGATGGAATTTGAAGTGTAGTGTACCTAATGTAATATATAATTATATTTTTGTTTTCTATAACTTTGTAACGGTTTGGTTTATTTTTTTTTGTTTTCTTGCAATATTAGTACAAATAAAATAAATACTAATAAATGTACCATCAAGGTGCTGGAACAACTCGATATGGCATAATTGCTAGGATATGGAGAAACGACTTACTCGCCGTGAAAAGGGAAATAAACAAATCCTTCGTAATACTCAATAACAAAATAAACCTTTATTGCCCTACCCCGAACCCTATCCTTTATTTATCGGAAATTGTCTTTACAGGTAAATTTAGAGCAAGTAAATGGCGTTACATCTTGAAAGCGGAGATAGATATGTATAGAGCTCTAGCAATTAAGTTTTCGTGGTCAAAGTTTCTATTCCCGTAGAACTAAAATTTTGATACTTTGTGTCAAAGTATCCAATACAATAAAATACATTATGTGTCCCACTGCGTAGGAAGTCGTACCCCAAGGTGCATCATCATCCTCTCTTCAAATCACGGTGCCAAATATCACAGTTCACATTAAGAGGAATAGCAACTCCCGGTTTTTCCTACATTATTTTATAATGTAATGCAAAAGTGAACAAAAAGCCACTAAAAGTAGATTACGAGATACACTGTAAAATGTGAACGCATTTTTATAGTCAAAATATTTCAATCCATGCAAGTCACAGTAATCTGTGCAGGAATGTAATCAAACAATACCACGTTTTTGTGCTTTATATACGTAGTATGGTAGAAGAGCATGTTGGTGACCCTTAACACTGTCAACTTTCTTTCCTCTAACCATATCCCACCTACAATCAGTTTTAAAGCAAGGCCAGCAATGTAATTTTGAACATACTTGTGCATAGTCACTCTCTTGACTCTCACCTTATTAGTTCCATTACGGTCAATGCATCGACTATTGGCTCTAATGGTGAGCTCTTCTAGCTCCTGGGCATAGCAGCAACACAGCATCAACACAAGTTGCTAGTAGTACAGCACCCTCCACCGGTTCCAATAGTCATCCTCAACCGATTGTCAACTCAGAGACGGCACGACAATTTCTGGCACGTGGTGCCTTTCAAGCGCAGAGTGAAATTCCTGTCAGACCTACCTAAAGGACCTATCTCAAAGGGAAGTAATATAACCAGCAGATATGTCAGACAACTCAGGAATTAGTATAAATACATGTCAGGAATTAGTATAGACACAACGAACAGCAGTTGTACCGGTCGTCGCCACGCGGTAAATTTCTATTTATAGTGGAAGAGCAGAGATAGGCCAGCACAGAAAGATCTGAGGAAAGAGGCAAGCTTTTGCCCAACAGTAGAATTTAGAAGCGGTAGACAAAAAAGTAAAATAGCATGATCACTCGTTCTCCTCTTTATATGATCCTTGCCAGTGCTCTGTTCTAGGAGAGATAGAGTTTTTATTGCGAGGGTAGAGTTGACATGTGCTCACCACATTCAAATATCAACTCAGTCTAATAACAAAATGTTGAAACACGAATCGCAACGTCTATACTCGCCTCGGTTTGCTGGTTTGCCCTCGGCGAATTACTTTTAGGACGCAAGTCGAACAACTTTGTAAAAGTTGGCATTGAGTTATAGATTCTCGCCTGCCTTCAAATACTTGTTTGTTTTGTTTACTTTGATCGCAAACATAGATATCCGTTCCGATTTGACATGTTTTGCAACTTTAACAATACAAGCGTGAAAGTGTACACCCTATTTATTGCTACTTCAGAGGTATCTAAGCAAATCACTGTCAAAATTATAGAAGCAACTTATTTATTTACAACGTTATTTACCTTCAACCAAGACACGCTACTTGTTCCTGTTATCGACCATCCGCAGCAAACGCCACAGGTATGCTGCCGATTCTGCGATCATGATTCTAACTCGTAGACGGGCGCAGTGGGCCTTGCTACGTCTTCCATATAGTAGTATCCGATCGAAAAATCGTTTTACCTAATCAGTTTTCAACATATCACAGAATGTGACAAGGCAGCTGACACGGCAACTTGAAATTTTCTTAGCGTCATGAATTTGAGACTGAT